>CM033722.1:6334688-6634215 GCA_019671005.1 Hibiscus mutabilis
ATAATATAGTCTTAGTTATTGTCCAAATGTTATATATATAAAGAACATCCTTGGCAACTAGCATTGGTTGGTAGCAGTAGAAAATTCGCTTGCAATCCTTCGGTTACAATTATACACGAGCCTAACACATCATTGCAACGGAATTCTTCAGATTCTTTGTATTTAAGTTACAAAAGTGTATATTAGGGAAGGAGCTCTCCTAAGATATGCTGAATTCTATCAAATAGGAGCTAGGCAATAACTGGAAGATAACAAGTCATTGATCTTGGAACACATCAATCATGTTGTGATCAAGAATGTTTTAACTTGTAAGGGATAGAAGTATTACAGACCGGAGAAAGTCCTTCTTTAGAGATGTGTTACTAAGTTCAAATACTCTGAGCTTTAGTTTGACTGCATTCATCAAAGAAAGTATGTGTTCTTCATTCAAGCCAGAAGTTGATCCATGATGGAGGATATCAACGGCATCGATATCAGACGAGTCTATAGCTAGAAACATGTCGATCAGTGGAGGAATATCATCATTTTTCAACTGGTTTAGAGAAACCACAATGTTACACTTCTCTTGACAAGACTTTTGAACCTTGGCCTGAATGATAACAAAAAAGAATCCATAAAATGCAGTGACAAGTAAGCTCATCCTTTAATACCCACAATTTCATACGAAACCAGGAATGTTTGAAGATTGACCTCAGAAAACCATGATAGAACTACGGAATTTGGAAGAACCGCATGCCTCCTACAGGAATCATGATAACTAGCAACAAAAATAAACAATATGGGAGTTAGCTAAGCCAGGGGGGAAAACAGAATCTGAATGAAAACATCTTCTGGAATTCTCATGAACAAATCTCAATTATGTTCCCAAATGTCATATAACAAGAAAATGTGTTCTATGAAAGTCTCATCAAAGGCAGAAAATGGATCAGAAAGGAAAGTCTTTCTAATCCTATGTCAAATTCTAACAAGCTCAAGTGAGCTTCCTAATCTACGTCAAGGTCAATTTAGTTCCAACCTCACAGTGTCAACATTTTTCAGCTGGATTCCTAAAAGATGATTAAACCCCAGAGTTACTCTAATGCTACTTTGCACTATCATTACTTCAAATATCAACAGATTCTCAACTCCATAACTGCATGTTCCCAAAACATATGATAGAACCTCTGAAAACATAAGGAAGAAAAGGGTACCAATTCTGTAAACTGGAAACATCCATGGAAATGAAGCTTTCCCCCCAAGTTTGCTGTTGTTTCTGCAGAAGAGAGCCGCAACAGTGATGAGTGATGACAGTAGAACCGAATTGGTAGAGTTGGACTTGGAATATATTAAAAGTCTTGACTTTGTAAGAAGCGAAGTGTCGTCTCAGCAACAACAATGTATTAGGATAAGCTTATGAATAAGCACCCATTAAATTGCTCTGCTTATTTGCTTGCTCTGTTACTGTTCAGAATCATATTCGTACGTACGTTTTTGTCAGTTTCCTTTGGCGTGCTACGATATTTTCTTCTCTTGTGGGTCAGTGGGTCCATTTGGACCATTTCCTACGCCTTTCGACTAAGGCTAAACTACAAATTTCATCATTAAACTTTGACCTCATTTTTGTTTTAGTCATAAAGTTTAATTTTTTTAATTTATCACTGATTTTTTTTGCTTTGTTCTTATTTTGGTCACTTGAGCATTGTGTCACGCCTGAGAAGAGTCGGGGTCATTAATCCTACATCGAAAAGAAAAATGGAGATCTTGGGATATGTAAACGGTGGCGCTGCACATCAGAAAAAAAAAGGGAGGTCTTGGGATGAACTTGTCGCATTGTCTCTTAGTACTTTATCGGTTAAGATTTTTTTTCAAAATCACTTTAGAATTCGTGAAACTCAACCTAATACTCAAAACTCGCAAAATTTCAATTCACTTTGATCTACTATATTCAACATCTAATCAAAGAGATTCAAGATATACAACTCGTTTCCTCCTTTTCAACCTCTCCACTATTAGAATCCGGGAGAAAATAACTTTATCAAAGTGAAGAAACTTTTTGAGTCATTTTATAATTTTTAAAAAATAAATGATCAATCATAACACGATTAAGTATTTCATGAAAAAATAACTAAAATAAAAGTAAATTAAAAGTTTAACGATTCAATTAAAATATTTGAATTTTAATAACTAAAATATGAATAAGAAAAAAAAAAGTTGAGTGGTGAAATTTGTTCTTTACCCTTCAATTAATTCCTCATGTTTTTTACGAATCCATCATCGGGTTGGAATTTTGTCTTTCAAATCCAAACCCGTTCTCGGGTTGAACTTTGGGTCTTCCATTCCACGTAAAATTTTCAACACTTGCATTAGAATCAATTGAGGTGGAAATTAAAAAATAATAATATAAAAGTAAATGCTTTTTGTTAAAAAAATATATATGGATAATCGTGTTTAAAAAATTAATGTTTCTTTACGCCGGTAGTAGGTGGTGGAGTACATGCGCGACCCGTCCAATAATCATTTTGCTATAACATATTTATATTATAATATTTATATATTATACACTATGGATGATTATATTAGCGGATAAAGTATTATATTAACTAATAGTTGATATTACATTGTATTAGCTAATAGTTGATTGTATAAAAGTATTTGACAAAATTAACTAATAGTTTAAAATTATTTGATTATTTGAAAAAATAAAATAATATATAGGGATATAATTATATTAAATACTTGTGTAAAACCTATGTTTGATTTTGATATAACAAAGTGTTTAAGGACTAAATTATTAAAGAAAATAAATTTTTAAGTATTCAAAAGTCTCACAAAATGACAAGGAAAAGATTTCCAAAGTTAAAGACTTAAACCCAAAAATTTTCTAAGTGTTTCAAGCCAAAAATACACAAATACGCCTAGGCGTATCGATACACCCCTTGGTGTTTCGATACGGAAATTGGCTACTGGAATTTGGTTTTGCAAAACGTACCGATACGGCTTAGCCCGTTTCGATACGGCCTTCAAACTTAGCCTGTATTTTAAACGACGCGTATCGATACGGCCTCACCTGTTTCGATACGACATTCATCTGGGCAAATGGTTTTGTAAAGTGTTCCGATACAGCTTTACGCTATTTCGATACGGTTTGAAATCTGGGTTTAAGGAATTTTTATCCGTACCAATATGGACCCAGTCGTTTCGATACTGTATGCATTAAATGTTTTCGACCGTTGCCTTGTCAGTTATTGGAATCAACGAACTTTTAATTTTTTCCATTACCCGTACCGATACACCCTAGGCGTATCGATGCAATTTTTCATCTCGGATTCCAGTGAGCAAAACTCATACCGATACGGCCTTGCCATTTCGATATGCCCCAAATTTTACACAGAGAGCGTTTCGATACGGTCTCTCGTGTATCGATATGGATATACACAACGGCTATATTTGTTTTGCAATAGGTATCGATACGGGCATACGTGTACCGATACGGTAGGTGACTAGACAACATTTATTGCGGGAAACTTGCTCACTAACGGCTATATTCAATACCTCAACTACCCAAACAGCTAGAATTCAATATGAGGGTATAAATACAAGACTCCAAAGCAGCTGCAACAACTAATGAACCTATTTTGATCAACACTCAAGCAATTAAGAAAAATCCAACCCTTTGAGCTTTTATTGTCAAACCCTTGTACCCAACTTGTGTATTTTATTGTAATCTTTATTTCAAGTTTGGGGTTGAGTGTTATTGTAAATTGGGCAAACATTTTCCTTGTGAGGGCTTTTATTCATTTTCCATTTCTTTCTTTGTATTCAAGAGTGAATTATTCAAAGCTTTGGGTAGAAAGCTTGAACTTGTAACGGTTGCCTCCTAAGCCTAGAAAAGGGAAAGAATTTCATAGTGAAATTGGTTGAAAATCCTTAGTAGGAAGCTAAGGTAGTGGACGTAGAGCTTGTTAGAAACTTGAACCACTATAAATCATTGTGTATTTTGTCCAATCTTTTATCGATTTTAGCCAATTCAACCAAGCGTCAAAAACAACCCTCTTGACGGTTATCAGAGATTGATTCGAGCGTGTAACAAGCCTATCAATTTGTATCAAAGCCTCGTCTCCATCAAAGGACTAACATCCGGGAGTAAAGATCTATTTGCTTGAAGTCCACCGTTTAAGAAAATGGCAAAATTTGAAAAAGGCCGCTCTATCTCATGTCCTCCGCTCTTCGAAGGAGAATCATACTTCCAATAGAGCAATGTCATGAAGTATTTCATCAAATCTCTTGATTTTGAGGTTTGGGATATCATTGAAAATGGTTACTTTGAAGCTTCTAAGAAGAAGAAAAAGCAAAAGAGTGCAAATGGCACAAAGGCAAAGCTAAACGCCAAGGCCATGCACACTCTTCTCTGTGGCCTCAATGAAGACGTTTCCAAGAAAGTCTCTACATGCAAAAGTGCCAAAGAAATATGGGAGAAGCTTGAAAAACTCTATGGGAACAAGAAGGGAGAGAAGAATGATGATGCTTCATCTTGTGCAAACCTCCTCTCATCATTAAAGGTGGATGAAGTGTTTGCTCTCGATAAGCCCAGGGTATCTTCTAACTCTAATGATTCGAATTCTTATTCATTTGATGAGTTACAAGATGCTTTCGATGAATTATTTTTGGAATTTGAGACCATGAATTCCAAATTTAAGAAAATGATTTCTAAACTTGAATTTGAAAATGATTTTCTTTTGAAAACAAAGTTGGATTTTGAAAACCAAAATGAAAATTTGAAAAATAATTTAGAGTTTTCAAAAACAAGCAATGGAGTTTTAATCTTGATTTGAAAGTTAAGCTTGAAAGCTTAACAAAAGAAAAATAAATTATTTTTAATAATTCATCTTGTCACATAATGGCGAAATGATCACATTGCCATTCTCATGGTCATTCTTTACATACTTGTCCTATAAAGAAAAGAAAAACTTATAGGATTAGACAAGTATGGGTTCCTAAGGGAACCAAGGACATTGAAATTAATGTAAATGGATCCAAAGCAATTTGGATACCAAAATCCAAATGAAAGTCTCTTGTAGGTGTGTTGGAGCAATGGCAAGCAAAGCAAAGATATAGAAATGCTCTAACCACACAAATGAAGAAGACAACCTCTATACTAATTCTTTATTTATTTGGTTATCTATTCTTTATTTTTAAAGTCTTGGATAAAATGAACTTCATATGCTCTTAATTTGATTTTATTTTGAAATTTAATGTCTTTTAAGTGTCAAGCATTTGAGCTAAATTTATTAAAATGGAATGCTTTGTTTAAGGGGGAGCTTTTGATTTAAAAAATATCTTACCCCCATTTTTATTTTACACCAACAATTGGTATGTTTATTAATTGGTACTTCAATTTTCAACATTTGGTGTTTTGAACTTAATGAGATTTCAAACTTTGTTTTGAAATTATTTTTGATATAACAAAAAGGAGGAGAGATAGGTTTGAAAATTTTAATTTCAAAAAGAAAAGGGGGAGTCTTAAACATTTTTCATAAATACTCTCTTTTCCTAAAATTATTTTCCTAAGGGGAAGAATTCATAGTGAATTGGGAAATCCTTAGTGGTGTGCTAAAGTAGTAGATGTAGGCTTTGGTTAGAAAGTCGAACCACTCTAAAATTATTGTGCATTTTGTCCAATCTTTTATCGATTTTAGCCAATTCAACCAAGCGTCAAAAACAACCCTCTTGACGATTATCGGAGATCGATTCGAGCGTGCAACAAGCCTATCAACTTTTTAAAATAAATTATTAGTTATCAATATTTTGTGTATATTAATATTAATTAGATTATAAAAATTATTTTTTAACATAACATTACAAAGCATATTTGAAAGAACTATATATTAATTTCTTATTTATATAATACATTTTTTAAACAATTTAATTAATTATTAAATTAAAATGATATTTGAAGCATATGTATTAATATAATATATTTTAAGGAAAAATAATTATTTAAATCATATACGAAAATATATTTTACTTTAAAAATCATATTTGGGTTATTTGGATACTTTTGTAGTTGTTAAAGATAAAAGAATATTTACAACTCTTATGTCAAAACCTCTAAACGCAAATCCTCCTCTTAATATTTTTTTCAGGATAAACATTACCTATAATTTGAGAGGTGTCACCCCCAAATATCCAAATTAAAGGATTTGACTTATCAAACCTCCAAAAAGTGATTCAAACATTTAATTTTGACTCAAAACATTGTTTACCGGACAATACCTAAATTTAAAATAAAAAGTTTTTCAAATAGTAATATACAAGAGATCGGTCGAAATTTAATGAGTATATATATAAATATCTCATGCATTAGCGGTGGAAATTTTTTATTTTTACAAGCGCCCTAATTTTAAGATTTATAAATTTATTTTTACAGAAATCTTGTAAAAGAGAGAGATTCATATCAATCAATACAAAAAAAAACAATATTTTTATAGGTATTCTCATCAATTTTTACATTTTTGAAACAAAAGAAAGTAAAAGGAAAAGGCTTTTTAGGGTTTTATACCTGAGTTTTCGGGCGACCGTTCGTCGGTTGTGGTCACCATCTCCGATGATAGACGGTTTTAATTTTTTAAAAAGAAGAAACGAGTTTTTATGAGTTTTGGCTCTCGGTTATTTCGAGTTTGAGAGCGAAAGAACCTAATTTTAAAACTCATGAATTCATATGAACAACAGAAAATTTTGGAGAAGGCATTTGATCTGGTTTTGGAAATGAAAACAAAATAAAAGTTGTTTTTTTTATATACATGCTTTAAAAAGGGTTTAATTATGTTTTTAAATCCTTCCATTTTTCTAAAATCTTTTTCGCAATCCCTGTTTATTTTCAAAACTTTCAATTTCATCCTTTTATTTTAATTATGTCCGAGATCAGGGGATATTCACCCTTTTAATCCCTTTTCCTTTCATTTTCTCTAATTTCAGTATTTAATTAATTAGGTCTTTGATTAATTGTCTTTATTAGTTGATTAAATTTAATCTTGTATGGCATGTGTAAGTATTTATTATTATGGTATATTTATGGTATGCTTACATTTTTTATATTCTAATTTCACCATATATTTTTTACTATAATTTTTGTACTTACCGTTTTAGTGTGTGTATATATATATATATATTCATTTAATATATTTAATATATATATATATATGTGTGTGTGTGTAAATTAATCCGTTTTCATTTAATATATTTATTTTCCCTTTCAAGTTATATTTCTATAAATACTTTTATACTACATTTTAAGTGTGTGTATGTATATATATATATATATCTTATCCATCTTTTTTATTATTTTTATATATTTTATTAGAGTAAAACTTTGATACATAGACTGTGTAAGCTTGTGTATTTACATTATAAAAACCCAAATCCTAAATTTCTAACCCTAATCCTAAAAAATTAAACCTCACACTCTAAACCCTAAACCATAAATTCTAAACCCTACAACCCAAACCCCTAAACCTTAAACCCTAAACTAAAACCCTAACCCCTAAAACTAAAAGGCACGTGTAAATTAAAGTTTACACAGCATGTGTATCAAAGTTTTTTTTTCCATTTTATTATATATATTTTTTCTTTCCTTAGATATATTTTTATAATGTTTTTACATGTATATATAACATAAGTACATGGTTTTCACGAGCATATATATATATATATATCAGTTATGTACGTAATATATATATATATATATATCATCGTATTTAGTTATTTTTTATTTATATATATGTTATGGTTTATATGTTATGCATATGTAAGTTTACAAATTATATTATTATTATATATATATGTATTAGTTAATATATATATATATTTCTTTATATCATATTTTTATATTTTATTACTTCACATGTTGGCATAAGCATCATCTCCACCATCGCATCTTCTTCATGCATTTTTCTTTGTTGCATTTAGATTTAGGTCTTAAGGTTTCAGTATCTTATTAAGAGTGTCATCCCGAGTCTTCGGGTGTCATCTTTTTTTGGTAATGTAAATTTTGAGATTTTATATATTCGAACCATATGATCATGCATCCAAACATTTTAAGGATTATATATTAAATTAGGTCAAATTTTAATTTTTCTTGGTAAATACGATACGAACCCTTAGGTACCGATTTTCGGGCGTTGTAGGGGTGCGAAACCTTCTCCACTCATAACTGACTGTCGAATCCAATTTTCTTTGGTTAGCTTTTTTGGTGTCTGGTCTATCTTATCCAAATGACCGGTGACAACTCCTCTAATGTTATTTTAAAATACGAGTCTTTTTCAAACTACCCCAATTAAATGTTTTTAAAAGTGAGGGAACAATGACACTTGTAACTAGGGATGTAAAAACATGTAATCGGATGGGTTTCAGGTCGAGTCAAATCGGATACAGGTCATTTCAGGTCGATTTGATGTTTCGACTCGATTCGAGTCGGATGCGGGTCAGTTTCAGGTCGGGTTCATTTCAGGCCAGGTTCGTTTCAAGTCGGGTTCATTTCAAGCTGGATTCATTTCAGGTCGGGTTCATTTCAGGCCGGGTCAAACGGTTAGGGTCCGAATCAGTTAATTGACGGGTTAATTCGGGCTCGAGTAGACTTCAGGTCAGGTTCATTTCAGGTTGGGTTCATTTCAAGTCGGGTTCATTTCAGGTCAGGTAATTTCAAGTCAGTTTCATTTCGGGTCGGGTTAATTCGGGTTTCGAATTCGTATTAAGTTTGAGATTGGTACAAATAGTCGATAGACTTTGGGTTGGGTCATTTCGAGTGAATTATTTAACGTCTTTCACGAACACGAATCACATTAAAAATAAATATTAGGCACTAGAATGAACAAAAATATCACCGTTATTTAAAATATTAGAGTAAATTACAAAAATTAGAAATAAATAAGGGTCAATTTCGGTGAAAAATAAAATTTTAGGGACTAACATGAACAAGAATATCATTATATTAAAAATATTGGACTAAATTACAAAAATATAAAAATAGGGATTAATTTTGGTTAAAAAAATTTAGTGACTAACATGGACAAAAATATCATTATATTAAAAATATTAGACTAAATTACAAAAAAATGAATAGGGGTCAATTTCAACTAAAATTTAAATTTTAGGTACTAAGCTAAACAAAAATATTATTGGACTAAATTGCCAAAAATATAAATAAATACAGGGCAATTTTGACTAAAAATTAAATTGTAGGGACTAGAATAAACAAAAATATTATTAGACTAAATTACCAAAAATAAAAATATATATGGGCCAATTTCGGCTAAAAATAAAGTTTTAGGGACTAGAATGAACAAAAATATCATCATATTAAAAACATTGGACTATATTACATAAATTTAAAATAAATAGGGGTCAATTTCAGTTAAAAAATTAGGGATTAATATGAACAAAAATATACCCTTAAATTGAATTAGGGATACTTGTGACTAAATTGAATTAAACTAAAACTTAAAAGTGAATATTAAGACTAAAATGCAACATTTCAAACACAACCGAACTTAAAGGGTAATTAATCTCTAATCTAAATTATATGTGGCTTATTTCCCTCTAAAATTTTATTCTTTCCCTCTTTTTTTTACCAATTATTTATTTCTTTTTTTAATTAAAATGAAAGGTGGGAGGGAATCAGAGAAAAGTCTTGACTGATTTTTTAGGTTAGAGACAATTGTTTTTTAGCACTTTTGACTTTAGATATTTTTTATTTAAGCCTTAAATTTTCAATTTTAGGTTTTAATTTAATTCAATTGAGTCCAAATTTAGATTAATTTAATTGAAATTTCACATTTAGTTTTAGAATTCTTTTAGTTATGTCTGTGATTTATGCTTCTAGGTTTTAATTTAGCTCAATTAGATCCCGAGTTTAATAAGTTAATTCCGTTCAGACATTATTATTATTATTATTTATTATACCATATAAATTTTGATTTAATATAATTATACACAAATTTTTTATTTGGATGTAAACATGTAATTTTACACATGAAAGTTGAAATTTTAATTTAGTTTAATTGTACACATGAAGCTTTGATTTCAAATTCAAATGCATAAATTAGAAAGTTGAATCGGAATTAATTTCGTAAATCAATAACCCTAAACTAAACCATAAACCGTTAATACTAAACCCTAAACCATAAACCTTAAGGAATCGAAATTAATTTCATAAACCAATAACCATAAGCTAAACCATAAACCACTGACACTAAACAATAAATCATTGATACTAAACCCTAAACCTTAAGGAATCCAAATTAATCACATGAACCAATAACACCATCTTTACTTTATTAGACTAAATTATAAAAATAAGAAATAAAAATGAGTAAATTTTAGTTAAAAACAAATTTGTAGGGACTAAAATGAATAAAAATATCATCATATTAAAATTTTGGACTAAATTACACAAATTAAAAATAAGTAAAGATTAATTTCGGTTAAATAGAGATTTGTAGGGAATTAATTGAACACTAAACTACACCATAAACTCTAAAGCATTAACACTAACCCCCTAAATCATAAAATATAAACTACAACATATACCCTAAACTACTCTATAAACTCTAAACCATTAACACTAGCCCCTAAATGATAAACCGTAAACCTTAAGTCATATAAATTTTAGGGACTAACATGAACAAAAATATCATCATATTAAAAATATTGGAGTAAATTACAAAAATTAGAAATAAACAAGGGTCAATTTTGGTGAAAATAAATTTTTAGGGACTAACATGAACAAAAATATCAGCATATTAAAAATATTGGACTAAATTACAAAAAATGAATAATGGTCAATTTGGACTAAAAATTAAATTTTATCTACTAGAATAAACAAAAATATTATTGGACTAAATTTCCAAAAATATAAATATGGGGCAATTTTGACTAAAAATTAAATTGTAGGGGCTAGAATAAACAAAAATATTATTCGACTAAATTACCAAAAATAGAAATATATATGGGTCAATTTCGGCTAAAATAAACTTTTAAGGACTAATGTGAACAAAAATAAACCCCAAATCCCTAAACCAATCTCGTAACCCCAAACATTCAGCTTAGAACATTTTACCCCTAAACCCCAAACCTCAAACCATAAATCTTATAATCACTAATAATTAAAGTCCAAACTGAATCCCTAATCCCTAAACTATTCCTATAACCCTGGACACACAACTTGAAACATATATTATACCTCTAAACCCCAAACCTCAACCCCTAAATCTTATAAACACTAATAATTAAAGTGCGATCCTAATCCCTAAATCCCTAAACTAATCTCATAACCCCAAACACTCAACTTGAAACATGTATTAAACCCCTAACCCCAAACCTCAACCCCTAAATCATACAATCACTAATAATTGCTACTTGAAAGCCTAATCCCCTAATCTCTAACTAATACCATAACCCCAAACACTCAACTTTGCATATTTACCCCTAAACCCCAAACCTCAACCCCTAAATCTTTTGACCACTAATAATTGCTACTTGCAAGACTAATCCCCTAATCCCTAAACTAATCCCATAACCCCAAACACTAAACTTGACACATTTACCCCTAAACCCCAAATCTCAACCCCTAAATCTTACAAACACAAGTAATTTTAATTAAATACATTATAATTAAAATTATAATAATTTGAATATTAAATTAAATATTAATTAAAAATTTTAATTTTTTAATTTTTAATTAAATATTAATTTAAAGTTATAAATTAAATATACACTAATAATTTAATTAAATACATTGTAATTAAAATTACAAGAATTTAAATATTAAATTAAATATTAATTTAAGGGTTAGGATCCACTTACATGGTGTAAAACTCATTTAGTTTTACACTAATTTTAGACCGTTTGATGATGGTAATAAATGAGTGTAAAACTAAATGAGTTTTATACCATATAACTGGATCTCATCCCTTAATTTAAATATATTAACTTTATAATTTTTAATTAAATATTAATTTAAAGTTATAATTTAATTAAATTAAATTAAATATACACTACTAATTTTAATTAAATACATTATAATTAAAAATCAATTTAAATATTAATTAAATACATTATAATTATTAATTAAAATTAAAATAAAATTATTAAAATAATATATTTGCCCTAAGTATAAATGCACCCTTAAAAAGGTCTGGCAGAAGCCCTAGCCCCCTAAAATATTATATATATATGATCCACTTACACATAATGTAAACAATTATAAGTGATCAAAACGTTATTTTTTAAAATTTAAATAATAAAAATGAAAAATTATAAAATATAAGTGACCAACCATTTTGTTTACCCTATAAGAAAAAAATCAATGGCATTAGCGCCAAAATCCTAAAATCTTCCCGCCATTTATAATATTAAAATATATAATTATAATCCTAATTTTATTGAAATCAAAGGCATTCAAAAACTTTTCCTGCCATTTATAACATTAAAATATATAACTACACTCTCAAGTTTACTTCATTTTCATCAAAATTATTTTTCAACAACTTTAATTTGTGTACAATAATTAAAAATTACGGTATTATAATTACAACTATGAATTTAAAACAATGGAAATTGTTAACCTTCTAATATTTGGATTTTTATCAAATCAACATAAAGTTTTCAATCTTCCCCAATAAAATTTGGTCAAATTAATCAATAAAATTTAGTTACGTTAATAAAAAAAGACAAATGAATATCTATACTTAGTAGTGTCAAGTGTGTTTTGGTTAAAAGAAAACATAAAAATATAGAAAACATAAATATGTTTTTTTTCTTTCCTTTTTTTAAATTTTAATTGATTATATATGTAGGGACTAGAAATTTGGAGTAAAATAAAATACAAAAAAAATGAATAAGGGTTAATTTGGAGTAAAAATTAAATTTTAGGGACTATAATAAATTGGATTAAATTGTCAAAAATATAAACAAATATGGGGCAATTTTGACTAAAAATTAGATTGTAAGAACTAGAATAAACAAAAATATTATTAGATTAAATTACCAAAAATATAAATTCCACTAATTCCCTCCAAAATTTTGAGTGACTTATTCCCCTTAATTCCCTCCAAATTTTAGGTGGCTTTTATCTCTCCAAAATTTTTAGACTAAAAGTAAATTAATCTCAAACTTAAAAATTGTGTGCTTATTTCCCTTCAAAATTTTGTCTTCTCTCTTTTTTTATCAATTGTTTTTTTCAACCAATTATTTTAGTTTAATTCAATTGAGTTCCAACTTAAATTCATTTAATTGAAATTCCACATTTAATTTTAGAAATCTTTTAATTATGTCTGTGATTTATGCTTCTAGATTTCAGTTTAGCTCAATTAGATTCTAAGTTTAATGAGTTAATTCAATTCAAACATTATTATTATTATAACATATAATAAACTTTGATTAAATATAATTATACACAAAATTTTGATATGGATGTAAACATGTAATTGTACACATGATAACATCAATATGAAAATTAAAACTTTAATTTAGTTCAAACTTAGTAGTTCAACCTTGACAAATAATTTATATTGAATGAGTTACTAAGTATATTGAATTATTACTAAGCATTAAATTATTTAATAAAATTTCAAATTTAATAGTGTCCAATGAATATCTAAATCCAATCTTTTTTTTATATATATTTTTAATTGATTATACATGTATATATAACAAAAAGATTATTTAACACTTTAAATTAATTTAAAAAAATAATAGTTTACATTTATCAACACTTTAAATTCATCAAATCACCAAATCAGGTCAATATTAGTTCAGGTCAACAACAGGTCAGGTTCAAAACAAGTCAGGTCAATTAACAAGTCGAGTTCAATCAGATCTCGGGTCAATTCAGTCGGTTAATATCGGTTATCTGCTAGGTTAGTCTCGGGTTGGAATTCGTTTCAGTCGAGTGCAGGTCGAGTTTCGAGTCCACAATAACAGGTTCAATTCGGGTTCGAGTCGTTCTCAGTCGGATGCAGGTCGAGTTCTGTTACTACAGTAACATGTCCAACTCAGGTTCGGATCAACAACAGTTGGTTACAGATCGGTTTCGGGTCATCGCATCCTCGGGTCAAACCAGGTTCTGACTCGAGCAAGTTTCAGTCGGGTTTTCAAGTCGGGTCAACTTTTTACATCCCTACTTGTAACCCTTTTTTAGTCGCTACACATAGTATCATTTTTTGTTAGTCCTAAATAACTCATGCACTCCCTATAAACATAGTCATTCGAACACGAATCATCTAAGAAAAATAACGTTACATTTTCTACCGAGAGCATCATTCATCAAAAATGAAAGTTTTGAATTCAAAGTTCAGTTGAAAAACCATGAACAGAAGAGCGAAAGAAATGTCTTAGATGAAATCCAAGGAATGGTTAGTCAAACAATACCAATAATGAACAACTTGTGATTGGATTAAAAAAAGAACTAGATCCTATTCATTTGTCAAAGCAAACAGATTTATTATAAATAGATCCGAAGAATAAATCAATAGTGAAGTCAAAAGGAAAAAATTACAAAATGGGAAAGAAAAGCATAGTCCAAAATCCAAACAGGAATAAAGTAGTGAAAATTACAAAAACAAGAAACTCAAAGAATTACTACTACAAAGCAAATGTGGCAGAGTAAAACCACGGCAGCCAATGGAGTAAAGTAGTATTACATGTGAGAACAAGAAATAAATTAATAAAAGGACAATTAAGCAGAATCAGATCTAGAAGATCAAAGCAATGGCTGCCCATCCCAACGCCAATCCTCCTATTATCTTCTGCACGCTCTTCATTGTCTCTGCTCCACTCTGCAATTTTTTTTATCCATTTACACAAAATTATAATCCTAAAACTGTAATTCTAATTAGTACAATGCATCGTGTTCGTGTATCATATGATGTAATTCACTCATTGTTTGCTCTTATATCGAATTTTTAGACAGCATAGTTTTTTTCCTAGTGTTTAGAAGGTACCCTTTTTATAAAAAAAAATTAATTGCTCAAGTTCCAGTTTCATCAGCGGCGCGTCATTCAAACGCGCTAAAAGGAGATCAACTCTCCCTTTTTGAGCCGTAGTTAGATTCTAAATTCTAAGGTTCATTAGCAGAAATTTGAGCAACAGTTACTAGCTAGTCTAAAATTTCAGATCTGGTGAAGTGCATTGTTGTACGATATAACGTATAAGCAAACAGATTGAAATGTGATAATAGAGAGTAAAATGTACCTCATCTGCAGCAACGGAAGGGCCGGGAGAGGAAGCGTCGAGGCTCGGTCCGGGAGCTCCGGTAGGTGGTGCTGGAGGTCCAAGTAGATCAGGTGAAGGGGCGGGAGCATTGTGTTTCTTAGACTTCTTGCTCTTGCTCTTACTCTTGCTTGGAGCAGGTGCAGGAACCTCAGCGGTGGTTGGTGCCGCAACAGGAGGAGAAGAGGCGAAGCTCCCTGGAGGAGTTGTCGGTGCAGCAGCGGGGGGAGATTTGGCTGGAGGAGACCTCACAGGGACTGGAGCCGGTGGAGAACTTTCCGGTGTAGCAACCGGTGGTGAAGAAGCCGGAGCAGATTTAGATGGAGCCGGAGCCGCTGTAGACTTCACCGGAGCCTCAGCCGGTGGCGACGAAGCAGGTGGTGAAGAAGTTGGCGGAGAAGTAGTAGGAGCAGCGGTTGGAGCGGGTGTTTTAGGTTTACTCACGGGAGCAGTGGCGGGAGAAGTGGCAGGCGTAGTCGCTGCCGGCGGAGCGTTAGTGGGAACAGCCGGCGGAGCATTAGTGGGCGCAGCCCCCGGAGCTTGGGCGCCGACACCAGCTACCACAATGCAAATCAATGCAACGGCAAACGCGCTTCTGCGATCCATCTCTCTCTTAAATTTTTCTTATGTGTTTTGTTCTTTCGGAGTTGAGACTGAAATGAGTGATGAAAAAATATAGTGGCAGAGAGAGATTATAAATAAACGAAAAATAATCGCGACGATCATATTCATGATTAAACGGGCTTGTTTAGACAGATCTAGACCGCAACAAAAGGGGGCCCACAATCACATGGTTAGACATAGCCGTTGGATGAGGGATACTGGGGACCACAATCATCGAAGGACGGAACAAGGGTACATGTGCTTTATGTCTAATGAAGTTTTCCCCCAATTTTCTTGTGTACTAATAACTGTGTTAAAATTTCTTTGTATATTTTTTATCAAAAAAAATTCTTTGTATATTAGATATATCGATCTTTAGTACGTGTTTAGTTATTATAGTATATTTATTAGAAAATATTATGATTATTTAATCGTGTTATACTCGTGTGTAATTTATAAGAATTTCTAATTCTTTAATTACGTTTAACTTATATATAGCGTAAGTATATTATAATTCTTCATGTTATATTTGGTATATAAATTGTAATTACACGATTTTAAATTTTAGAATATATAAAATATAAAATTAAATAGTGTAATTACGAGCATAACTACAATAATTTTCATCTTTCCCCTAAAAAATGAAAAATGTAATCAAAACCATCTAGACACGACCAAAGTTAAAATATTTTTTTGGACGTGTTAAAAAAAGCATAATGGTGATATTCCGTTCTTTACCAGAAAAATAAAACATAATTGAAATCATATTATAATAATTTTATATTAAAAAGTTAAAACTCGCAAGCTAAATATTTTAAACTTTTCTAAACGTTGATTTGAAAATAAATTTTATTTCAAACGTTTTTTTACAACTTTTTTATTATTTTTGTTAATAAAAACTATTTTTAACTCCAGAAAATAATTTGAAAGATAATGGGAAAATGACTATGGTAGGACATTGTCCCATTAAACTATCAAACAAAGAGAAAGCGTAATGAGGCGCTCGACACAGTCTTGATTTGGGGCCCACTGGGAAGACAGCATATTACTTTATGTGATCTGTTTGACACGCCACTAAATTTCTTTTTTGAGAGATTGATCAATTATGATTGGAAACATTGATCTGTGTTTTAAAATTTTGGGGTTTTCAGCAATTAGGTTTTTTAATTTTTTAAATAAAAAATATAAAACAAGTCCATGCCAAAAAATGACTGTATGTTAATTTTTTAACCAATTAACCTTAAAATCTAACGAAATAAAACAGTAAACATAAAAAATTAAATACTTAAAATAAAAATATAATTTCAACATTTATTTTATAATAAATACTTATAAAAATAATGTTATTAAATATTTTTAGCTATTTCGTTCACGAGTTTGTAGAAATTTGTCCGTTTTTGAAGTTATTCCTTTGTCGGCTGGAAACGGTGTGAAGGAGGGGAGAGTGAGACAGCTGGATGCGCAGTGTGGTAGGGTCAAAATGGGCAACATGACAAACTAATAGGAAGCGGCCACATGAACAGCTTAACGGCAATGATTTTGAGGTAGATTGTCGGTGAAATTTATATGGAAAATCATATCACAATTCATATATACGTTAAAATATTGATATATCCCCGTATTATCATTGTATTTAATTTGTTTTGTATTAAGTTATATGTCACTGTGTGAACAAACAAATGTCTTCTGGTAAAAAAGAAAATAATGTTTATCTTAAAAGATTTGAGTTTGAATATTTACGTGTGCAGAAATAGAGTCAGGATTTAAGCGTGGGACAAAATATAATTTTTAAAAGTTGAGGGGCAAATTCATAATTATTTCAAATTTTTTGAAAAAAACATAAAGGGTCAAAGGTAAAAAAAAACATATGGCAGGGGCAACAACCCTTCCCATTGACAACATATTTATAATTGAGGATGGATTGAGTATGGTTAGGATTGGGAGGGACAATATAATATTAGTTATAATTGAGGGATCAAAATAAAATATCAAATTATGTCTAATTAAAAATAGGGCCAAATTAAAACAATGAGGGTTAAATTTATTATTTCTTTCTAATTAGGATTAAATTGTTTGAGTGTATAAACGTGAAGGACTAAATGTGTTATTATGCAAAATATTTTGATAGCCACATCACCTTTTTAATTGCTAAATTGAAATAAAACGAATAATTTAATGGTAACATTAAAGCAATTGGAAGTTTGGTTACTAAATTGAATAATTGATCAAAATTTAGTGAATTTGTAAACTTTACCCTTAAATTAAAGTGAATGTATGAATTATTATAATAATAAAAGTTTAATTATTTTTTAATTAAAAATAAAAGAAAATTTGAAAAATAATATAAAAAATACTTTTTAAGATTTTATTCTAAAAGTGGATAATAACACTTTTGGTCCTTAAAATTTCAAAACTAATTAAAACAGTTAATAGTACATTACAGTACATATGAATAATGATATATTGTAGTACATATGAATAATAACACATTGCGATATATATCATTTACCGTAGAGCAGTCTTTATTTTAGAAATACTTTTTCCAACCAAAGTGATGTTCGATAACTCGGGAAATCAATTTAGTATGGACTCAGTATATATATATATATAGGATTTTGTCTCTCTCACTATATATATTGTCATACTAATATTTCGAGTGGACGAAAATAGTTTATTTGAAAAATATATTTTTAAAAATTATTTAATAATTGATATCGATGAAGTGATAAATGATTCATTTATAAATTTATAAGAATGTGTTTAGTTTTCAATTATTTTATTTAAACTATATAAAATTTGAGAAATATAAAAAGGTCAACTCAGTCAAATTTGAGAGGTTATGATTTATATTAAATAAATTTAATTTTTATGTGTTTGTGTTTTCTTTTAATCAACTTTACTTTAGTATTACCGATCAAAGTTTCCAATAAAAGAAATATTGGGGGCTCTCAGGAAAAATATTCCTTTTTGCTAAAAAATAATTTGAAGTTATTTTTTTTCAAAATTAGAACCATACAAAATTTTACTATTACATATATTATCATTTCATAATTAATTAAACTATCAAATTAAAATAATATATATGATACCCTTAATACTCTCTATGTCCCAAAAATAATGTTCATTTTGTGTTTTAAAATTATTTCACTTAAATTATCCTCTTGAAAAACTTAACAACTTTTATCAAACACATTTTTTTCTACTATCTTTTTAATTTTTCAATAAAATAAACTTTAACTTTTAAAAATAAAATTATTATTTTAATTATTTTATAATACATCTCTTTTATATTTTTTTTAAAATTACGTAGAAAAATTAACTAAAGATATTATTTTTAAAACATAGAGAAAAATAAATAATATGGGACCCACTGACTTATCAAGTCCCGTCAATCAGTAATCCACTTGATTAGGTTAATGTCTTCTTGGAGATGTCTTCTTCAAGAAGTTGTTTATCGAGAAAGACTTAAAAACTCTTGATAAAAAAAAACTTAAAAACTTTTATATATTGGGTGCATTTCCAACATTAAGGGGGCATAATCTCTCTCCCCATGGCACCACCACTTTGGTTCCTCATTGCACCATTAAGCACTGCCCGACTTTCGTCATCAGAGGTATTGATCCTTGTTGCATTTAACGATGTCGAGTTATTTATCTTGCGACTTTCAGTTTCAAATCTATAGGGATAAATTGTTTAAATTTATCACAATTATTTTGATTTGTGATCTTTACCTTTTTTATTCGATATCTCATTATTTTGACATCAACAATATATAATTTCAATTTAAACATAAAAGTTCACGCATCAAGTGTGAATTGAAAATTCAAAATTAACTAAAATTTTCAAAGGGTTATCTTGTATTTTTATTTGATTCGATGTTGAAATTAGAATCCAAATATTCCCATTTGGTTACAGTTCATCAGTTGGAAATATAAATAGGGTGTCATTCTTTTTGATACCTCTTACTTATTTAGGGTTTTGTTCTGACTGATTTAGATCAATCTACGTCACACGCTTAATTTTGATAGGTAAATATTTCAACGAAAGTTTTTTTGTATACCCAAAATCCAAACTCAAAATTTATTTAAATAATACCAAACTACTTATTATTTGGATCAATCTCATTAAATCGTATCATTTCAAAGACATTAAAGAAATTTAATTATTGTTTGTGGCAATTAATATGCGTAGCTTATAAGGCAAGTCTAATAAAGAAAGGAACACCGTATATTTCACCTTTTTCCAATTTCTTCCTAAGATTACACGCAATGACTGTCACGGGGCTAGATTTTGACTCTAGCTGATCCGTGCGGCCTTAAACGCCTTCGACGCAAATCAGTCGATTCCTACGCCTAAGTCAGCCTTCAACCAACCTTGTGAGTACTCCTGCTCGACAACGGCTTCGACAATCACTCCAGGTCTCAACGAATCTCGTCACTGACACCACTTGTGTCGCGGGCTAGACCTTTGCCAGACGAATCGTGCCGGACCTTAGTCGCTTTCTCGGTTGAAACGTAGACTAAGTCACCCTGAAGTACCTTGTCACGGTCTTAGGTGAAGATCTCTCGACAAACACCTAACTCAACCAGGATTCTCGCTCCGGAAGATCAAACACTCCTCGAAGCCCTCGAACGAAAGATCGTTCTAAGCGAAAGCTAATCAAAGAACAACAGAAAGAGATTGGCAGCTAGAACAACGAAGAACACTCAAGAACAACAAAGAACAATAGAAAGAACACTCAAAGAGTTTTAGAGTAAATGCTTCTTGTATTACTCAAAGTGAAGTATGAAGTGAAGTATGAAGTGAAGCTGTGAATTACAATGAGGAGGGAGCCTCTATTTATAGTTGAACTCCCCTACATCCAACGGCTCAGTTTAAATTACATCGACGGTCGAGATTGATCTTATCTTATCTTATCTGATCAAATCTCAAATTCAAATCTCTAATTATCATAAACATTATCTACACATTATATTCAAATAAATGGATAATGGTTTGACCAAATTACCCTCCTGAATCCTCCATGGATTTGGCTAAGTCTTGTGGGCTTGCGGGCTCTTTAGCATTCTCCAAGTGCCGGGCCAAGTGTGATGGTCTTGGCAAGCCCGTTCCACCGCGCAAACCCTCTTTGGCTGGTTCTTGCGCTAACGCCTCGGTCACAAAGGTATGGTCCTCGCCATCCTCCGAGTGCTGGGCCACATTTGACACGCCCGTTGCATTGCGCACAACCTCCCAATTTGTTGCTCGCGCTAATGTCTCGGTCCAAAAAGTTTGGTCCGTGACAATCTCCCCCACTTGACTTAGCGACGCCCTCGTCGCTGCACTCGAACGATCCTGGGCAGGGTCAACTTGTTTACTCGTCGATGCCTCGGCTTCATGCAATTCCCCTATATGAACTGCTCACCTCGCCTCAAACTGTCGTTGAACATCGCGTGCCAACACGCCTCTCGATACATCTCCATTGTAGGAGCATTCCCCCACAAACTCTGATTTACCTCGACTCAGACCCACTTGGTCCTGCGGCAAAGACTTGGAAGTCGTCACAACATTGAACACAGACTGAACTCTCAGATTCGTCGACAACTCTGGCTTGCCCCTTTGAACTCTGAAAGGTCTCTTCCAATCTTCTTTTCCCCCGCACTGAAGACTAGGTCGTACTTGACCTACGCTCATCAACAACGGCAAATCAAAACCAAAAACACTAGGAATGTGTTTGAGATGTACCTTTTCCTCGGTCATATTTACTCTAAAATGGGTCAGCCCTTCTTTCTCCTTGAAGTCTGGCCCCCTCTGCATTGAACCTTCCTCATCGATGTTCTTTGCATGCATCGGCACTTTCGCCACAAAGTCCGTTGCGTTACTCTGCATCGGCACTTCTTCCCTGAAGTTCGTTGCTTCTGGTTGCACCCGCCCTTCTGACTTGAAGTTTGGTGCTCTCTTGCATCGATCCTTCCTCCTTGAAGTTCGGTGCTTTCTCTTGCGTCGACACTTCCTACCTGAAGTTCGTCGCTCGTTTCCCACCTTACCCATTGGTGGTGTCTCTACGGTTACTATGTCCCCTAACGGCTTGGCCCCCTTCGACTCTACAATGGTCTCAAAAGCGATGCTCTTTCCCCGAACATCCTCGGCAAGCTCCTCGGTAGCCTTCTCGGACATGGTTACCCCTTTCTGCCTTCGGTCCCCCTTGGCCTTGGCAGAACTCGACGTTATCGGATCAAGCGATGCAGCCTCGCTTTCTTCGGGCTCATCCAACTCCTTGGATGGCTTGACTCGATCCAGGCAATCTCGCAATTTGTGAGGCCCCTTACACTGGTAACACTCTAGTTGCTTCAACTTGCGTCGGCACTTCTTCCTCGAGTCCTTCGCTTCTTTCCCACCTTGCCCATAGGTGGCATCTTAACGGTTGCTATGTCCCTCGACGGCTCAGCCCCCTTCGACACTGCACTGGTCTCAAAAGTAATGTTCTTCACTCGAACATTCTCGGCAAGCTCTTTCCCAGCCTTCCCAGACATCTTCAACCTATTCTGCTCATGGTCTCCGCTTACCTTGGCAGAACTAGATAACTCGGAACCAAGTTTCACAGGCTCTTTACTCTTGGCCTTGTCCTGTCCCTCGGACCACTTGGCTCGAAACGGGCATCTCCGCAACTTATGAGTTCCCTTACATCGGTAGCACCTCAATCGCCTCGTCTTTACCCTCGGCTTGACAGCTTCCTCACTTGCTATCGCACCAAGTCTCATCACCGGCTGGACTACTTTGGCACTCGTAGTCGAACCACGGCTCTCACTTCGCTTGGCGGCATTGACACTCGCAATCGCCCCAAGTCTCATCGCTGGCTGGACTACTTTGGCACTCGTAGTCGAACCACGGCTCTCACTTCGCTTGGCGGCATTGACACTCGCAATCGCCCCAAGTCTCGTTACTTCTCCCTTTGACTCGTCTGCTGTCTTCACCATGGCAGCTAGGCGGTTCTTCTCGGGACATCCCCTTATCAAATGAGGACCACAACAAAAGTAGCACTTCATCTTCTTGCGCCCCTTCTTTTCTGGCACGGACTTAGCCTCACCATTCCCCTTGTCTCTCGAACTGGGCCTGGCTGACTCAACACTCGCCTGCTTGCATTCTGCGGGCTCGGTCAGAGGTTCGGCAACAACGAAAGCCTCTGAAAGTCTCTGGGCATCTCTGCTCTCTTCATGAGCTTAGCCCCGGTCTAAATCCTCTAAGAAGGTCTTGAGCGCATCACATTCGCTCATTGCCATCTTGCAACTGAGCAGCTCCCTCTTGAGCTCATCCACTTCTTTTCGCAAAGCTTCTATCTCAGCTTCACTCGCATTACTCCCTCGAACAGTCACCAACTTGTTGAGAACTTCTCATATTTCGTCCTTGAACCGGTCATCTATGGACTCTACCTCGTCAAGACGGGACTCGAAAATACCTTGGGTCTGCTTGGCCTCCTCCTCGGATTTCTCAAGTCTACAAACCCTCTTTCCCAACGACTCCAATTCCACCTTCATTGCCTCCACTGCATCTTGAAGGGAATTACCTTGTTGGTTCAACTTCTCGTACAATCGAGTTGAGAACTTCTTGGATCTCCTTCATGGTTTCCTCCTTGGAAGAACTCTCCGCTTTTTGCAAATCCACCATCTTGGCTTCACAAGCACAACTCTCTCGAACTACCTCCAACTCGTTGAGGATGCGTTGCGTCTCGTCATTGAACTTGCCCTCCATGGACTCTAACTTTTCAAGACGTGACTCCACAACACTCCGGTCTTTTTGGCCTCATCTCTTAGAGTTTCCACTACAGCCCTCTAAGGAATCACCACGCTCGGATATCTTCACATCCAAGCCATTAAGAGCCAATTGAACCTCTCCTCCGGATCCCTTCTAGAGACTCTAACATCTCGATATCCAACAAACCCGACTTCTCAAGGTTTCATCGACTCTAACTGTTCAAACACCACATTGGCCTCATTCTCGAAGTCCAACAGTCTATCGACCCAAGCCTCTACAGCTGTTATGAATTCAAGATTCGATTGTACCTTATTTTCAAGACGGTTGCTCCTCTCGTCAAATTCGTTCAGAGTCTTTCTTACATCGTCCATTGTCAGTGTCTTCTTCTTTGGTGCCATCTCAATCACCACTTTGCCACGAACTAGTCTGATCCCTGATCACTTCGACTAACTCGAACGCAAACCACCACCACGCTTATCTGCAACTACAAGTGGAACCCACCACACTTGACTACACCGCAAGTTGGCTTGAACACAAGTCACCACCACGCGCTGATCGCAATCGCGAGCTGGCTCGAACGCAAGTCCTTTCCTCGACTCGCTCGGATAGCACTTATCACGGCACTTCTCTGCGATTCCACCTCTCGTGGCTCTCTCTCATTACCAATTCTCACGGCTCTTTCGATATCAACTATCGCAAGACTTCGCTCCGATGCCAACTATCACGGAACCCGCTACCGCCTCTCGATAGCAACTTATCACCGCTCGCCCGATTCCAACTATCGGGAACCGGCTACCAGCTACCGGCTACCACCGCGCCGCTCGATACCAACCATCACGGGGCTAGATTTTGACTCTAGCTGATCCGTGCGCGGCCTTAGACGCCGACGCCGTCGGTCGATTCCTACGCCTAAGTCGACCTTCAACCAGCCTTGTGAGTACTCCCGCCGACAACGGCCGACAATCACTCCGTGTCTCGACGGATCTCGTCATCGACACCACTTGTGTCGCGGGCTAGACCTTTGCCGCACGAAATCGCGGGACCTTAGTCGCTTTCGGTTGAAACGTGGACTAAGTCACCCCAAAGTACCTTGTCACGGTCTTAGGTGAAGATCTCTCGACAAACACCTAACTCAACCAGGATTCTCGCTCCGGAAGATCAAACACTCCTCGAAGCCCTCGAACGAAAGATTGTTCTAAGCGAAAGCTAATCAAAGAACAACAGAAAGAGATTGACAGCTAGAACAACGAAGAACACTCAAGAACAACAAAGAACAATAGAAAGAACACTCAAAGAGTTTTAGAGTAAATGCTTCTTGTATTACTCAAAGTAAAGTATGAAGTGAAGTTGTGAATTACAATGAGGAGGGAGCCTCTATTTATAGTTGAACTCCCCTACATCCAACGGCTCAGTTTAAATTACATCGACGGTCGAGATTGATCTTATCTTATCTTATCTGATCAAATCTCAAATTCAAATCTCTAATTATCACAAACATTATCTACACATTATATTCAAATAAATGGATAATGGTTTGACCAAATTACCCTCCTGAATCCTCCATGGATTTGGCTAAGTCTTGAGGGCTTGCGGGCTCTTTAGCATTCTCCAAGTGCCGAGCCAAGTGTGATGGTCTTGGCAAGCCCGTTCCACCGCGCAAACCCTCTTTGGCTGGTTCTTGCGCTAACGCCTCGGTCACAAAGGTATGGTCCTCGCCATCCTCCGAGTGCTGGGCCACATTTGACACGCCCGTTGCATTGCGCACAACCTCCTAATTTGTTGCTCGCGCTAATGTCTCGGTCCAAAAAGTTTGGTCCGTGACACAATGTTGGGTTAAAATATGCTAAAAGTTTTTGTCTATTTTATACATTTAGAATTTAGTTCCCCTAATACCGACAAACCGGAGATGGAGGACCACAATTTTTTTGTTCCAAGAATTTAACATATACATTTTAAGTTTGAAACTTTTTTGGATAAATATTTGGTTTTATTTACCCATAGAAGCAGAAATCCTAATACAAAATCTTATTGAGAGATCAAGATAATCCTCAATCTATACAGATCCGAGAAGTATAAGAACTAACACTCCCTATACGTTTTCTATACAATCTCTTTAATGGAATTAAGAATATCTGTTCCAATTCTACTGTTTTTTCAAAATAGTCTATTATTACATTCAGTCCAAATGCTGTAAATGAAAGGATTCCAAACTAGCTTTAAGATGGTAGACAACAACGATTTCCCTTTAATGTGTTGGATACTCTAGTTCAGTTCTTCATTCCATTCGTTGACTCTTCTATCAACATGGCACAGTTGTAAAATGTTCTCCCAAATGCCTTTTGAAAAAGGGTATTCGAAGAAAAGATGATTTCTAGATTCACCAGTCGAGTCACAAAGCATGTATTTATCCGCAACATTAATATCCATTCGTAGCAACCGAACATTTGTAGGCAAACAATGTAGAATGGCCATCCACGAAATTATAGAATGTTTAGGAATGTAGCAAGGGAACCAGATAAGCCTCTGTCATGGGACCTTATTCTTTTGTTTTCGAATCTCCTCCCAAACCATCCTTGTGGTTATACCATATAGGTCACCAAGAGTAGTGAAAATGGGCGTTGCAACATTCCTCATTTTCAGCAGTTTTCGTATAGTCCAGCTATTTGTTGATTTGCATTCGATCTGCCAGAACCTTTAAAATATACTCATTTAACCACGCTACCTATAAGGATCCTTGCCCTGCCAATATATTTTTCAACAAATGCAGTATGCAAGTCTTGTTCTAGTAGTGCAAATTCTCACCCCTAAGCTCCATCGGTTTTGAGGGAACAAATATGTTACCATCCCACTCTAGCTCCTTTAGCAGATGCATCAGCTCCCTTCTAGAAAAATCGAGAACAGAGTTGATTAATTTTATCGATCACGGATTTAGGTAGAATGACCTGCCTGCACCAGAAGTTGACAATGTTGTATAAGATTGAGTTGATCAATTGAAGCCTCCAGCCATATGAGGACTTTTTGAAAGACCATTGATTCATCTTTCCTCTAATCTTCTCCAATAAAGCGAGGCAATCTTTTTCAGATAGTTTCCGAGTCACTAGAGGGATGCCCAAGTATCGGACAGGTAACTTCCTAATTTGAAACCCAATACATCGTTTAATAATTTCCAAAGAGATTGCAACTATACCTGCAACAAAAAGCTCAGTCTTGGATGCATTAAGTTTAAGACCAGAGATGCTGTAAAACGTTTTCAACACACTGAGGAACCCCAAAGTTGCATCTAAGTCCCCATTGCAGAAGATTAACAAATCGTCGGCAAAGCAGAAATGAGTAAGAGCAATTCTCTTATATTTTGGGTGATAGCCATCCATCCCCTCTTCTGCTAGGAAAGTAAGGAAAAAACCAGCTATGCCTACATCTTTCGCATCATAAGTTTCAGTCAAGAACTACTTCAATTTCCGTTCCTGATATTCCAACTGATTTATCAACCATCTCAAACATACAATAAGTTGAATGGCAGCAACTACTCCTAGATCGTGAATATTAGAGAAAAGTTGGAGACACCTCAGGATGTCAAAAAAAAGCTGAGAGATATCTCAAGAGGGATGTAGAAACCAGCAACAACTATTGCAAAGAAATTTATAAACCAACAACAAAAGCTGCATTTTATCAACAATGGTTGGCAAAAATAATATGGTGTTGTCCTGACTGTTCAAATCAATGACTTCCGAAAAGGGAAACATTTTTTCTCTAACAATCAGCACATGAAATGAGTTGATGCCAAAGAGATTTTTTTTTCAGTAAAAAAGATGTTGTTGAACTTTTTTGCATTTGAATGCAACATCTCAAACCTTCATCTCAGAGAAAGTCAACAATGGAGCAAATTTGCTCCCAAAATAAGCATCACATTCAAGATTCAAGGTGTGTCTACTATGTTTACTCACTAGCTTGAGGGGGAATGTTGATTGTAGATTGATGAAAGTTAGGAAATTATATTTTCTAATTTCTAGTAGCTAAAATTTAGGAATTTATCAATAATTAAGTGCATATTTGGCTACTGATTTTTTATAATTCTTTTTAGATTAGATACTTTTATGTACTATAAATATGTGCTATTCTTATCAATAAAAATTTAAATTCAATTGTTAACATCGTTAAAAAATTTATGTTAAATTTATCAATGTAAATAAATAAAATATAATTTGGAAGGCATATAATAAAAAGGATGTAATGAGCTTGAAATTAACAGAAAAAATTTAATGGTGTTAAAAATTGAAGTTAAATTTTTGAATTTAAAAAGTAGAAAGACTAAATTCAAAAATGTGGAAAGAGTTGATAAAAAATGCAAAGAGTACATAAACTTTAAACATATTTTAACCATAATATTAAAACAATCAAGAACATTAAATAGCCATTTCTAACCATTCATATTCTTTATTATATATAGAGTTATTTGGTTGCATTTTTATAACATTTTCCTTGTACGACCTATTTTATGAAATTAATTAATTAGATTTCAATATACATATATTTGTCTGATTTAACCTATGTTTATGTTTTGATTATAAATTATTTGATTATTTTACTTTCAACATTTTTAGCACCAATACATTTATTTTATTAAATTAAAATATATTAAACGTATTCTTTTTCTTTAAATAATCAATTTAACCAGAATTATTACTATTCCTTCTCTTGCTTTGTATATTTCAATAATTTTACAGGAACAAAAAAATGCGATGGAAGCACAACAAGATGTAAAAAAAAAATTTAATACGAATATATATCTCAAACTGGGCAGGCATTGGTTGTGAAACTGAACTTGAACTGGGCCTACGCTCTTAAAGAGTGACACTGTTGATAATTTAATAACTCATGTGGCCCAGAATTACTCCACACTCCACCAAATGAACGGAGATTGTCAGATTTAAAAACACATGTTTACGTTATCTTTCTCTGTAATTAGAAAAAAAAATTATTAGATGAGTCTGACTCATCACGTTATATATGATTTCATCTAATGAAAACTTTTCATTTCAATTTTTTCTAAGGTAAATATTCACTTTTTTTCTACATGTAACTAAAGAGTGAGTATTTACTTAGAAGTTACACTGAAATAGATTAATGTTATTGGATGGACTATTGATGACGTAGTGAGCAGAATTCATCTAATAATTTCTCCTATAAGCAGATATTAAATTAGGATAAGACATTAGGAATTAAAGTGTAAATAGTATACGCAAGATTTTGAAATTTTATTTATTCAGCAATCAGTTTAAAAATTTAAAATTGAGGAGATTAAAGTTTAATTTTAAAATTAATAGGGCCTACAAAGTATTTAAATTAAAAGTGATCGAGACTTAATTTATTTAACTTAAAGATTGATAAAATCCTAAAAGTATTCAAACTAAAAAACAAGAGGTTAAGACTTACTTTGTCTAAATTAAAAAAATGATAGGTACCAAAGAAATAATTAAACTAAAAAAAATGGGAGGGGGGGGGAGGAGTTCAAAGGTTTATTTATATAAATTAGAAAAAATGACAAGGACCTAAGAGTTAATTTATTCCCAGATAGGCCCTTCTTATTTGCCAATGTAGTTCCGTTACTGTCTAGAAGGTTCTGTCTTTAAAGATTTATGACTTCACCCTTGCCTAAACTTTTGGCTTTTGTTTTTATGAAGATGTATGTTTGAAGTTATTAGTAGGATGAGCATTCAGTGGACTTAGCTTTATATATAAATAATCAAATAAATGATTAAATCAAAAAGTTAAATAGAAGAACCCAATGAGTGGTCCAAGTGAAAAAGATGATGCTATTCATCCTAGTCCTAGGTTACCCGAGCTCAATCCGTTTTGTCTGCAAAGTGTGTGGCACATTAAAAGGTTGAGAAAAATATAAACATATACTACCTTATAATCACCTTAAGACTATTCAAAAAAGCTAAATAGAAGGAACTAATTATATAAACGGAAATAATCAAAATACGATTTTTCTTAACTAACTAAAAAATCGATTAAATCAAATTATTAATTCTTAAAATGTGTTATTTTTTGAACAATGACATCTGAATTTTATTAATCACCATGAAAGATAATACAATACAATGCATTAAAAGAAAAAAAAAAGGGACAAGTCTACTAAAAGTCTTTTACAAATGGTGCAAAGAAAAGAAGACACTTTCATCGAGATTAGCATACTAAAATTTTGAAACCTTCCTGAATCTCATTGTCTCTATCCAAACGAGAAGCTTTACGGGCTGAAAAAGAAGTGGTGAGCGAACCAAGCTATCAGGCAGATTGCTCCGGTACCCAGGTCTGATTACATCGGCAACCAACCATCAACCGAGTGGGGATCCATCTTTCTAAGACCACAGACAACCATAATCAAAGATTAGCGACGTGAAGATCTCTGTACGAGCACCAACCGACCGCTAAGGTATGCTGAAATCAAGCCACAAGGACATATGAAACGAACCACAAAAAATAAAGAAAAATGTGTCACAAGGACAGAGAAAATGCATTCCACAAAGGCAGAGAATCATATTAAAAATGAAAAAATAAGAAAAATAATAGACCCGATGGTCGACAACCAATACTAAGATTGATTGCCAACCACCAACCAAAAGAAGAAAAACAAAGTTGTAGGCTGTAGAGATTTGAGAGAAAATGTGTTATTTTTTTAATATGCTGGTGTGATTAAAAAAATTATCATGATTAAATAAGACATTTATGTGCAGTGTATTAAACGATTGGCTTGAGTTATTTTATATTTGGGTATTTGATTTCATATTTGGATTAAATTAGTAATGTATATGATATATTATTTACAAAATTTATTTACTTTGGGTTCTCAAAATTGAAATTGAACAAAAAAAATCATTGAAATCGAATAAAATAACAAAATAAGTAAAAAACTGAATAAGTTGAAAATTTAGATTAACCAAAAGTTTGAGATGAAATATTTGAGATCAACGAAGAAGATACTTGGAATGAACATCAAGAGAGATAGAAAATCATGTAAGTTGTACCTAAATCAAAAAGGGTATATTGACAAAGTTCTATGCAGGTTTAATATGTAGAATGTCAAGTCTGTTAGCACTCCCCTAGCAACCCGCTTTAGGCTTTCATTAGACTTATTTCCAAAATCAGATGATGACATTAAGTACATATCACGAGTTTCATATTTAAGTGTAGTTGGATATCTCATGTATGATATGTTTTACACACGCCCATATTAAGCACATGCGATCAGTTTAGTGAGTAGATACATACAGATCCTGGTAAAGAACATTGGAAGACTGTTCAATGGATTTTTCAAGTACCTATGAGGCAAATTGGAAGAACTAAAGACAGATTCGTTGGATACATTGATTTTGATTTTTCCGGAGACCTTAATAGAAGAAAATTTCTAATAGGTTATGTCTTCACTGTTGAAGGTCATGACATTAGTTGAAAAGCAACCTTACAAAACACGGTTGCTTTATCAACTACTAAAGCCGAGTGTTGGAAAAATAGTGAGGAATAGGCAACTTTGAGCCATAATTCGTTAGGGTAAATGTGGAGATTCGAATAATGATTTTATTAGGTCATATTCTACTTCATGAGAACTTTACAACGATATCTCATATGGTCAAAATGGTTGAATAATGAATGAGAAATTGATGCTCAAAGTAAGGTGGTTGTGAATTAAGTAAGGATAATGAAACCCCGTTATCCCATATTGATGGGATAAATAGAATGAGAAATGTTTATATATACTTACCCACTTTGTGGTCATTGAATGACTTGAATAGAAATTGTACCTCGCGCGTATGAGGTGTGAATCCAATCCCATTCGGGTTGGGGCACACCCTCATGACGTGGGTGACGCTAATAAATTTTTTCCTTAAAAATAGTATATCTTTTTTTGAATATTCAAAATTTAAAGGGATATTATACGCTTTCCTTAAATACGAATATTAAAATGGTAATGCTTGCTATTCACGAAAATATCCGATTAAAATATGGTATTGATTTTTATTTTGAATTAAATAGAAAAATATCAATGACCATTAAATTCAGAATATTTTTTTATTCCCACGTTTTAACCTAATTTTTCCCTATATAAAGGATACTTCGCTTCAGTTTTAAACACAACTTGAACTTTTCTCCTCTTGAAAACTGCATAAGTATTTTCGGTGATAGTGAAAGGCGAGAGTTTTGTTCGTGATCTCTGCAACAGTGCTACTGTAGAAGATCATTTGTTGTTGTATCCTGGGAGACTGACGAACGACTAACTTAAGCACCAAGGAGTATTCGAAATCTGTTTTAAGGAAATTGCGTTCGTGCAGGCCTCAACGAAGTTTCTTAGGATTTATTTTAAATTCTATAAAATTTCCTTTCGAATCTGTTTATATTAATTTCTTATTTTGTTTTATTTAATCATTTTGGATTAACCATTTTCCTACATTCTTAAGACAGATTCTGCGTCCAAGGCGATTAATTTTTTTTACATAAATGAGAAAGCAAATAAATTCGTTTTCAAGATTTATCCTGCCGTTTAAACAGGTTTGCTTAATCTCAAAAGAAATGACAAATCTGTTCTACAGAAATTGTCATTGGAAGTAACTGAGGTTACGGATTTTGTGAAAAATCAAAATCGAAAATAAACAAAATTAATTTTTCAGTTTATTGGAGTTATTACTAATTCTGGGGTTTTTGTTTCTTTTGAACAGAAACAATGACTATGAGAGATTTTATCGATTCACCCAACTCGTCCGCACATATGGTGGGACCAAGGTAGACTTCGAAACAAGCGAATCAGCTTATGAATCTGAACATAACAGCTGTGGCAATGAGCCACAGAGAGAAGCCGGCGAAATTATGTGGGCATAATTTCAAGACATGGTAACAGAAGATGATGTTCTTTCTGACCATGCTGAACTTGACAAAATACTTGAAGGAAAATCCCCCAGTTGTTAAAGTAGGTGACGACGAAAGAGAGGTGGATGATCTCACCGCCTTCAACTTCACTGAGGCTTAGATGAAAGTCGACTTTCTATGCCGGAACTACATCCTTAACGGATTACAAGACTCTTTGTATCCGATATATGATGTTTATAAAACAGCTAAAGAGCTGTTGAGAGCATTGGATCACAAATACAAAGTAGAAGATGATGGGGCTAAAAAGTTTTTAGTCGCGAAATTCTTGAATTTTACTATAGTTGATTCCAAACCAGTAGTAAGTCAAGTGGAATAACTCCAACCGATTGTTCATGGAATTCTTGCTGAAGGAATAGTCATAAGCGAATATTTCCAAGTAGCTACCATCATGAAAAAGCTGCCCCCGAATGGAATGACTTCAAAAATTACCTGAAGCACAAAAGAAAGGAAATGACAATAGAAGAACTGATTGATAGAGTTCGAATAAAAGAGGACAACATAGGCAATGTCAGAAAGCTAAGTAAAGAAACCTTTAAAAAGGCCAAGGCAAATGTTGTCGAATTCAGGAAGGGAAAGCAACCCCAACAAAACCAAGCCAGGTCGAAGTTGGGGCCTAGTGGTGGAATTTACAAGAAGGAGAAATTCAAGGAAGTATGCTACAACTGTGGCATGGTGGGGCACAGATCATCTGAATGCAAAAACCAAGTCAAATTGGTTGACTCCAACCCAAGGGAATGGTGGATGGATAATAGAGCCACACATCATATCTATTGTGACAAGAATTCCTTTTTTGAGCTGATACCTAGCGACGATGGGGAGAAGCTCTATATGGGAAATGCTGCGACTTCCAAGGTCAAGGGAACTGTGGTCTTGAAGATGACTTCTGGGAAAGAACTTGTTGGGATGATCAATCAATGGAGAAAGTGGCCAAGAGGGGGTGAATTGACAATTAAAATTTTAGAAGCAAATTGGAAAATTAAAAGGAATGGGACACAATGAGTTATAGTTGTTCAACCTTCTAACAAGGTTTACACCCACCACCATAGCTTCCTACTAAGGATTTTCACAAATTCACTAAAGAATTTCGTCCCCTTTTCTAGGCTTAGGGGGAAACCGTTACACAATCAAAGCTTTCTACCCAAAGCTTTGATGAACTCACTCTTTTACAAAGAAAGTTTGGCAAATGCTAAAATCCTCTCAAAGGTAATAAATTTGCCCCAATACAAGTTCACTCAACCCAATCTTGAAAATAAAGATTACAATTTTTTCTCACTCAAGAGGGTTACAAAGATTTGACTCTAATAATCTCAATATGTTGGATTTGTGCTTGAAGGCTTGAAAGTAGATAATTAGTTGTTGTTGTCGCTTTGGAGACTCCATTTTATACCCCTTCATTGATTTCTAACCGTTTGGTTAGTTGAGGAATTGAATATAGTCATTGGAGAGCAACTTTCCCGCAATAAATGTTGTCTTCCAACCATCGGTATCAGTACGCGAGCTTCTGTATCGGTATCTGACAAGCACAGAAATAGTCGTTGTACAAAGGGGTATCGATACGCGGGACAGGTGTATCAGTACGAGAAGACGAAGTAATGAGGGCGTACTAAAATAGTCTGTACCGTATCGGTACAAGCTTTACTCATTGGAATCCTGATTGCTTGAGTATAAAAACCCATATCGATACGCATGTAAGCGTATCGGTACGCTATAACAGATTTTCAAAGTTTGTGATTCCAATAAACTTACAAGGCAACGATAGAATATTTGATGAAAAAAATTTGGAAAATCTAAGACCCAGTATCGATAAGGGTAGTGACCGTACTGATATGGCTTGTGCTCGTATCGAAATGGATACTAGCGTATCAAAACACCGTACCGATATGGCTTGTGCTCGTATCGGTACTCGATAGCCATTTGCGTAAAAACAATTTCCAGTAGCTAAGAACCATATCGATACGGGAAAGGGTGCATCGATACGCCTAGACAAATTTCTGCTATTTGAGTACGAAAACACTTAGAAAATATTTAGTGTTTTAGTTTTTGACTAAGAAACACTTTTAAGTTCGAACCCTTATCATTTTGTGAGTATTTTTTAGTACTTAAAAATTTATCTTATTTTACAAATTAGTCCTTGAAATTACTTGTTATATCAAAATCAAATATTAGTCTTACAATCTCCCCCTTTTTGATATAAAAAAACCCAAAATAAAATTTTAAGCCTTTTTGAATAACTCCCCATTTCTTTAAGGCCATTTAAGTTTGAAAAATGTTTTGAAAATTTAGCTCGTACTTCTCCCCCTTTTTGTTTGATCAAAATCAATAGGGCAAATATAAAAACAATAAAGAACTCCAAGCATTAAGAAACAACATAAATATTATAAAGTTCAAATTATAAATTCAAGCAACATTATAAAAAATCTAACTTAACATAATAATCCAAAAGACATAGGAAATCAAATAAAAAATATAAGTGGATATATGATATGAATGTAATGCAAATGCCTAAGGGGCGTTTTCACCATCATCATCCTCATCTTGTATGCCGCCATCTCCAAGAGAGTGACCGCGCCATTCACTGTGGAATGCGGTAAGAGTCATATCCATAGAAGCTTGACGGTTCTCCATAAAAGTTAAACGAGCATCAAACGAGTAGTCATGGTGGCAAACTTTCCAGCAAGATACGCCATAAGAGCATCATAGGAAGGTTGAGCAACCGGAGCCACCAGAGCAACTGGAGGGGCGAGCACATTCTCTTCGGGATGAGTTTGAGCATCGCGAGGGAGATCGGCATTACGAACCTATTCACCATTGTAAAAGGTGAATTTTGCATGCCTAAGAGAGTGATCATCAATGGGTTGGTGAGAGGCGAGGCATGATCATAGGAGCAGTCGATCTCAAGCTTGTAGAATATGACACTTAGGGCGGTGCTATAGGTAAAAGATATGACGAGGGAGGCATAAAAATTTTGGACAAGGAAGACAAGCTCGGCAAAAATAATTTGGGCAAGATTTGGGCGTTTTTTTCACGAAAACAATAAAGCCAAAAATCATCTACTTGGCTAATGGTGGACCACTTACCACCAGATGGTCGAAACCACCAAGTGATAAGAAGGTGAAGAAAACGGTCATGTGCATCAAGGACTGTAACGGAACCACTATAGGTGTGAGGAAAATCAATTTTATCATCAATACCTGTATTTTCCATCCCCCAAAAAATCGGCTATAATTAGAGAATCGAGTCAAAAAGTTTTTCCCATAAGATAAGACTCGAGATCTATAACCTCGGATTTATCTTCATTAAAAACACACCGGGCATTAGAGTAAAAAATAAGGATAAGATTTTTGTAAACAATGTCGGCCACACTTAAAAAGGACATGAACTTCCATTCCCTCATTAAATCAAGATATCAAAAATTAAAAGCATCGAAAGTCATGAAAGGCATGGAAACAACACGTTCACGCCGGATATTAAAGTTTTGAATGTGTTTAAAGCGTACTAAAGCATTTGGATTATTTGGTTCATTAAAACAAAGGCGAATGAGTTGGCTAAGATTTGGTATAGTACCATCATTATCGGGATTAGGTATGATGGGGTTTCGAGAGGAAGAACTAGCCCCGATCTCTCTTCTCACTCTTTTCTTTGGTGCTATAGTAAATACCTGAAAATTTTCAAAGAAAAAAATACAATGTATGCATAAACATCAATATTCAATCCAATAATCAAGGTAGTGTAAAAACCTATTTTATATAGCTTAAAATCATATACAAGTATAAGAAAATTTTTGGTGAAAATGAAATTTAAAACAGTGAAGAAAAATATATGAGTATAATTTTATATTCGAACAAAAAAAGTTTAGGTTTGAAAAAGATTTTGTAAAAAATTTTGAAATCAAAGAAATATACATACTAAATAAATATATTTAAGACATAAATATTGTATAAACACAAAAGAAATCGAAGTTTAAAGAAAATAGAGATTATACCTTGAATATGGATGTTGGATGAATGAAAAGATGATTTGCATAATGCTTGATGAGTTTTGCTTGGGTTTGATGTTGAAAATAAAACCCTAAAAGGATTTGGTGATTTTTGATGAAAAAATAAAGGATTTGTGAGGTTTTTATAGAGGGGGCCGACTAGGATTTGATAAAGTTTTAGTTGGATTAGGAAAACATCATTTAAAACCTTATTTAAAGTTCCAGCGGCTATGCGTACCTATACGAATAAAGTGCGTATCAAAACCGTGTACCGCTATGCTATATAGGCGTACCGATCCTCGTCCCGTACCGAAACCTACTTCACCCGTACCGAAACAAATGCCCGTTTACCTGTATCGATACACAATTAACTGTATCAATACCCTTTGACCAAAAATGTTATTTTTAGCTGCAAGGAACCCAAAAATTTGAACTTAATCGAATCAATTTGCATGTACATGATATGAGAGCAACATGAATAGGCAAAAATAGATACATACTCCCCCTAACAACATGAGTAGACGCATATAGGATCAAAATCACATAATCAATGAAATCAACCAAATTCAAGCAAGATTTAAACGCCAAAAAGGCTCTAAGGTTCAAGAAATGCTGGTAAGCCCTAACTCTCTCCTAAGAGACAAAAAATGCTCTTTATATAATGGTTTGGTAAAGATGTATGCTAATTGGTTTAAGGTGTCTACATGCTCTTTATAAAAATGCTCCTTATTTCTATGTGTTTGGTTCTAGAATGTTGTATGGGATTCTTATTGAGACAAATAGTACTAGTATTGTCACATTTTAGAGGTATGGTACCTACATCAATTCCATAATCTAAGAGTTGTTGCTTCATCCAAAGGATTTGAGCACTATTTTGCTTCTTAGAAAACCATAATATGACCATACTATTTAGGAATTGACATGTACCAGATGTACTATTTCTATCTATCTTGCAACCTTCATAATTCGCATCCGAATAAGTATGCAAACTAAAGGAAGAGTAAACAAGGTGTGTCTCTAAGGTATCTAAAGATTCTTTTAACTGCTTTAAGGTGTGATTCTCTAGGACTAGCTTGAAATCTAGCACACAAGTAAATACTAAACATAATACCTGGTTTACTTGCAGTAAGATAAAGGAAAGATCCTATGATTGATCTATAAAACTTTAAATCAACAAATTTACCTCTTTCATCTTTGTCAAGCTTTGTAGAAGGACTCATTGGTGTGGCTTGAGGTTTCACATTCTCCAAGACAAACTTCTTGAGCATATCCTTGGTGTACTTAGCTTGATTAATGAAGATGACATCTTTCCTTTGTTTGATTTGGAGTCCCAAAAAGAATGAGAGCTCCCCCATCATGCTCATCTCAAATTCACCTTGCATCAACTTAGCAAACTCTTGACAAAGTAGCTCATTAGTAGAACTAAAAATTATATCATCAACATAAATTTGTACTACTAAAATGTCTTTGTCTTTTTATAAAAAGTGTAGTATCCACCTTTCCTTTATCAAAACCTTTTTCAATTAAAAAAATTGATAAACATTCATACCAAGCTCTAGGAGCTTGTTTCAAACCATATAAAGCCTTTGAAAGTTTAAAAACATGGTTTGAGTATTTTGGGTCTTCAAAATCGGGTGGTTGTTCTACATACACTTCTTCATTTATAAAACAATTTAGAGAAGCACTTTTTACATCCATTTGAAAAAGCTTGAATTCATGATAACATGCAAATGCAAGCAACATCCTAATGGCTTCCATTCTAGCTACGGGTGCATAGGTTTCATCAAAATTGATTCGTTCTTCTTGAGTGTAACCTTGAGCAACAAGTCTAGCCTTGTTTCTCACTATGTTACCACTCTCATCTAGTTTGTTTCTAAAAACCCATTTAGTTCCTATTGTAGATTTATTACTAGGCCTATCAACGAATGTCCATACTTTACTTCTCTCAAATTGATTTAACTCTTCTTGCATAGCCAATATCCAATAATCATCACTTAATGCTTTTTTGATATTTTTAGGCTCTATGCATAAGATAAATACAACATATCTAAAAGAAGATCTAGTGGTTACCCCTTTGGATGAATCACCCAAAATTTCACCACTTTTGACATAGTTAAACTCTCTTGGGTAGGTGACCTCCTTTTCCTCTAGAGTCATGTCCGTCAAGGCTTTTAGAGGTGGATCTTGTGGTTCATCTTTTGATTGAACTTCATCTACCTTTGATGATTGTCCTCCACCATCATTGGCATTAAAAATTCCTACATCATCATCATCACAAGAATCCTTCCTCGGAAGGAGGTTATCATCGGAAACCACATGTATAGACTCTTCTACTACTAAAGTTCTCTTGTTAAATACACGATAGCCTTTAGAATTTAAAGAGTAACCTAGAAAAATAGCTTCATCACTTTTTGCATCAAATTTGCCTAAATTATCTTTTCCATTGTTTAAAACAAAACATTTACAACCAAATGGATGAAAATAGCTAATGTTAGGTTTTTTATTTTTGAAAAGTTCATAAGGAGTTTTCTTTAAAATAGACCTAATCAATACTCTATTTGCAAGATAACAAGTCGTATTAGTGGCTTCCGCCCAAAAATACTTAGGCAAATTGTTTTCACAAAGCATGGTTTTAGCCATTTCTTTTAAAGTTCAATTTTCCTCTCAACGGCCCCATTTTGTTGAGGTGTTCGAGGAGCTGAAAAATTATGGCTTATACCATTTGATTTACAAAACTCTTCAAAACCTATATTTTGAAATTCGGTTCCATGATCACTTCGAATAAGTGCAATTGAGTAACCAAAATCGTTTTGATTTACTTTTGAAAATGTGATCAATTTTTCTAAAGCCTCATCCTTGGTACTTAAAATAGAACCTACGTATATCTAGAATAGTCATCGAATAAAACAAATGCATATGATTTTCCACCCAAGCTCATTGTTCTAATAGGGCCAAAAAGATCCATGTGGATCAATTGTAAAACTCTACTTGTAGAAACATCATTAATAGGTTTAAAAGAAACTCTTTTATGCTTTCCTTTAGCACAAGCATCACAAATTTTGTAATATGAAAACTTTATTTTAGGCAAACCTCTTACAAGATCATTTGAAATCAATTTTTCCAAAACACTTATGCTTGCATGCCCTAGTTTTCTATGCCATAACCATGAATCATGCTCATCTTTAGCAAAAAAACATGCATTAGAAAAATGAATATCATTTAAATGCACCAATATATGTTTCTTATGCGATGACCAATAAGCACAATTTTTTTAGTTTCAATGTTGATAATTTTGTAACCATTTGAATCAAAAAGCACATTGAAACCTATATCACAAAGTTGGCTTATGCTTAACAAATTATGCTGAAGACAATTGACATATAAAACATTATCAATTAGTATGGAAGAGTGATTACCAATAGAACCAATTCCTTCAATGTGACTTTTGGAGTTGTCACCAAACGTCACTACTCCTCCACTTTTTGGTTTTAACTCCAAGAATTGAATCTTGTCACCTGCCATGTGTTTCGAGCATCCACTATCAAGGTACCACGAATTTGCACTTGAAGCTTTGGCCTTGTACCAATGCTCCCCCAACAAACAAAGAATTATGTCTTAATTTTTTGGTACCCAAATCATTTTAGGTCCATGAGTATTAGCTCCCAAAAACTTGGTTCCCTTGGGAATCCAAGAAGAAATTGCCTTAAGATTGTTAGAAGTGACAAGTTCCTTATGAACCCAAACACCCATAATCCTCTTACCTCCAAAGGGCCTTTGGAAGCCTCTTTGTTTGTACCCATTAAAGTTTCTTTTCTTTGGGTTTTGAAAATTTTCTTTTTTCAAAACGGGTATACCCAACTTTGTTCAAAGAAGTTTTAAGATCATCAACTTCTTTTTGGTGATCATCATGAACTTTAGATAGAAAGTTATTTAAATCTTGATTTTTCTTTTCAAAATCAGTTTGTTTGGATTGTAAATCCAAAACCTTCTTCTCAAGTTTCGAATTAGTTTTGGATAAAGAATCATTTTGATTTTTCAAATCGAAAATTATTTTCTTGTTTTTCAAAAGTGATTCTTTGTATTTAAAAGCTAATTTGTCATAAACTTCTTGCAACTCATTATATTCATCATATAATTCATCAAAACTAAGCTCAATAGATGATTTGGAGGTTACCTTAGGATCCTCTTCGAAGGCCATGAGGCAAAGATTTACAACTTTTTGCTCCTCATCACTTGAAGATTCTTCATCACTCCAAGTGGCTACATGGGCCTTATGCTTCTTTTTCTTCTCGAAGCATTTTTTTTTGAGTTGGGGACAATCGATCTTGATGTGTCCCAGCTTTTTGTATTCATAGCAAACTATAGGATCCTTCTCTTCTTTCTTGTTCTTGTTCTTGAAATCCCTTCATCGATGAAACTTTCTTCCCTAGTTGGATTTCATGAACCGAGTGAACCTTTTGGCTAGCAGAGCCATTTCTTCATCTTTCTCCTCGCTAGAATCATTCTCATCTTGTGAAGCTTTGAGAGTGAGTTCTATCTTTTTATTTTCCACCTATTTTTTTGTCTTCTTCTATTCTTTCTTCTTTTCTCCATCTCTTTCTTTCTTCATTATCTCATGAGTGAGAAGAGACCCAAGGAGACCATCGAGCTTCAAAGTCTTGAGATCTTTTGCTTCGATGATGGCAGTTCTCTTTCTATCCCATGACTCAGGAAGAGAAAATATGAGCTTTCGGACAAGCTTTTCTTCTGGAATGACTTCTCTAAATCCTTTTAGCCCGTTGACAATGACGGAGAAACGATCAAACATTTTTGACATTTCTTCATCCGGCTCTATTTTGAAGTTTTCGTAGCTTAGATTTAGAAGACCAATTTTGGTCTCCTTTACTTCATTAGTTCCCTCGTACGTCACTTCTAGCTTATCCTATATCTCCTTTGCACTTGTGCAAGAAGACAACTTTGAGTACTCGTCCCATCCAAGAGCACAAAATATAATGTGCATTGCTTTGTCATTGATTTGTAATTTTCTCTAATCTTCATCGGTCATCTTATGCTTGGACTTTGGAACTAGCCGGTCTCATTCTCTCTTCATCAGAATGGCTGGTCCATCTTCTACTACATCCCAAAGGAAGTAGTTGTTGGATTTGATGAAGAGCCTCATACGATTCTTCTAATAGGTATAGTTATCCCCATTGAAATAATGAGGTTTGGTGATGGATTGAGACTCGTAAGAGTTATTGCCGGAAGTAGATTCCATGGCTTGATCGTCTATTGATTGAATCACCTTTTGGATCGCCTCAACAGTGGTTAGACCTTCAATTGAGTGTGGCTCTAATACCAATTGTTGGGATGATCAATCAATGGAGAAAATGGCTAAGAGAAGGTGAATTGTCAATTAAAATTTTGGAAGCAAATTGGAAAATTAAAAAGAATGGGACACAAGGAGTTATAGTGGTTCAACCTTCTAACAAGGTTTACATCCACTACCTTAGCTTCCTACTAAGGATTTTTACAAATTCACTAAAGAATTTTGTCCCCTTTTTTAGGCTTAGGAGGAAACCGTTACACAATCAAAGCTTTCTACCCAAAGCTTTGATGAACTTACTATTTTACAAAGAAATTTTTGCAAATGCTAAAATCTTCTCAAAGGTAATAAATTTGCCCCAATACAAGTTCACTCAACCTAATCTTGAAAATAAAGATTGGAAATTTTGCTCACTCAAGAGGGTTACAAGGATTTGACTCCAATAGGCTCAATATGTTGGATTTGTGCTTGAAGGCTTGAAAGTAGATAATTAGTTGTTGTTGTAGCTTTGAAGACTCTATCCTATACCCATTTATTGATTTCTAACCTTTTGGTTAGTTGAAGAATTGAATATAGCCGTTGGAGAGCAAATTTCTCGCAATAAATGTTGTCTGCCAACCCTCGGTATCGGTACGCGGGCTTCCGTATCAGTACCTTACACACACAGAAATAGCTGTTGTACAAAGGGGTATCGATAAGCGGGACAAGTGTATCGGTATAGGAAGACGAAATAACATGGGCGTACCAAAACTGTCCGTATCGTATTGGTACAAGCTTTACTCATTGGAATCCTGATTGCTCGTGTGTAAAAACCCGTATTGATACGCATGTAAACGTATCGATATGCTATAGCAGATTTTCAAAGTTTGTGATTCCAATAATCTGACAAGGCAATAGTCGAATATTTGATGAAAAAGATTTAGAAAATCTAACACCCCGTATCGATACGGGTAGTGACCGTACCGATACTCACATAGCGATTATCTCCCAAGTTTGAATGGCCATATCGAAATGGATACTAGCGTATCGAAACACCGTACCGATACGACTTGTGCTCGTATCGGTACTCGATAGCCATTTGCGTAAAAACAATTTCCAATAGCTAAGAATCGTATCGATATGGGAAATGGTGTATCAATACACCTGAACAAATTTTGGCTATTTGAGTACAAAAACAATTAGAAAATATTTGGGGTTCTACTTTTTTACTAAGAAACACTTTTAAGTTTGAACCCTTGTCATCTTGTGAGTAGTTTTTAGTACTTAAAAATTTATCTTATTTTACAGACTGGTCCTTGAAATTACTTGTTATATCAAAATCAAATATTAGTTTTACAAAACTCAAGCTGCAAAATCTGCTGTATGTGCCTGACATACGTAAAAACCTTGTATCTAGAACACTTTTAAGTGTTTATAGTTATAGAATGGTTTTTGAATCCCAAAAATTAATTATGTCTAAAGGTGGGATGTTTGTGGGCAGGGGATATGTATTGAATGGAATGTGGAAACTCAATACCATCTTTGTAAAACCAAAAAACACGAATAAGAATAGCGCTTCTTATTCCGTTTATATGCTTGAGTCTTTAAATTTATGGCATGTTAGACTCGAACATGTTAATTATGATACTCTACGGAGATTAATTAACTTGGAACACATCTCTTTATTTTATATTGATTACAATAATAAATGTGAAACATGCGTTGAAGCAAAATTAACAAGGTTTTCATTTCAAACTATTGAAAGAAGTACAAAACCGCTTGATCTAATTCATAGAGATGTTTGTGATTTGAAATTCATTCAAACGAGATGAGGGAATAAATTTTTTATTACCTTCATCGACAATAGCACAAAATATTGCTATGTGTATTTGCTTAAAAGCAAAGACGAGGCTATAGAGAAATTTATACTCTATAAGCAGTAAGTCAAAAACCAACTCAATAAAAAGATTAAGATAATAAGAAGTGATCGTGGTGGTGAATATGTTAATCCATTTGGTGAATATTGCTCACAACATGGTATTATTCACGAAGTAACACCACCGTATTCTCCTCAATCTAATGGAGTAGTCGAACAAAAAATCGTTCTCTAAAAAATGATGAATACCTTGCTAGGAAGCTCTGGGTTATCACAAAACATATAGGGGAAGCTGTCCTTTCAGTTAATTACCTTTTAAATAAGGTTCCCCGAAAGAAAAAGGATAAGACACCCTATGAGTTATGGAAAGGTCGAAAACCTTCCTACCAACACTTGAAAATGTGAGGGTGTCTTGCCAAAGTAATGGCCTCATTACCAAAGCAAATGAAAATAGGTCCTAAAATTATGGATTGCATTTTCATTGGCTATGCTGAAAATAGCAATGCATATCTGTTTCTTGTGTATGAATCAAAGAATCTTGAGATTCACAAGAACACGATAATGGAATCAAAGAATGCATCGTTCTTTGAGAATATATTTCCCTATAAATCTAAGGAGCTTGATCAAATTTCAATAAAACGAACCTTATACGAGATCAGTCTAAATGATCAACAAGAGGCTAAAATTAAAATTGAGCCAAGAAGGAGCAAACGAGCAAGGGTGAAAAAATCCTTTGGATCGAATTTTCTAACCTTTATGCTAGAGGTTGAACCTCAAACATATAGCGACGTTATACATTCCACTGAAAGCACCTTATGGAATGAAGCCATTGAAAGTGAAATTAATTCCATCATGCAAAACCATACATGAGAACTAGTGGACCTTCTTCCTGGAATTAAACCATTAAATTCAAAATGGATTTTCAAACGGAAAATGAAAGCATATGGAACAATTGATAAGTACAAGGCACAATTGGTAATAAAAGGATACCGACAAAAGGAAGGCCTTGATTACTTTGATAAATTCTCTCATGTATCAAGAACAACATCCATAAGGATGATACTCGCAATTGTTGAGCTGTGAAATCTTGAAGTACATCAAATAGATGTTAAAACAGCTTTCCCAAATGGAGAACTTGATGAAGAAATATACATGGAACAACCTAAGGTTCATGTAGTTTCAGGTCAAGAAAAGAAAGTATATAGATTGGTGAAGTCTCCATATGGACTTAAACAAACACCAAAGCAATGGTATGAGAAGTTCGATAGTGTCATAATGACAAACGGCTTCAGAATAAACGAGTGTGACAAATGTGTATATGTCAAAACTAAAAACATTGGATATATCTTTCTATGTCTGTATGTGGATGGCATACTCATTATTGTAAGCAAAAATGAAATGGTAAAACGTACCAAGAACATGTTAAATTCAAGATTTGACATAAAAGATATGGAACTGGCCGATACGATTCTGGGCATCCAAATTAAAAGGTCAACAGAAGGTCTCATATTGACTCAGTCATACTATGTGGATAAGATTCTCGAGAAATTTAACAAGGATGATTCTGGCATAGCCATAACTCCTTTAGACTATTGTTCACATTTATCTAAAAACAAAGGGGAAATTATTCATCAAATGGAATATGCAAGAGTCATAGGCAGCTTAATGTATCTCATAAGTTGTATTAGACCATATATCGTTTTTATTGTGAGCAATCTAAGTAGATTCACAAGCAATCAAGGGAAAAACCGCTAGAAAACAATTGTAAGGATATTGAGATATCTCAGACATACTCGGGACTACGGATTGCATTATTCCAAAAACCCTACTGTTTTAGAAGGATACTCCGATGCCAGTTAGATATCCGACATTCAAAACACCAAAGGCACAAGTGGATATGTTTTCACTTTAAGAGGAGGAGTCGTGTTATGGAAATCCTCAAGACAAACGATTATAACCAGATCCATAATGAAATCCGAGTTTGTTACTCTGGACAAATCTGGAGATGAAGCTGAATGGCTTAGGCAATTTCTTGAGGATATTCCTGAATAACCAAAACCTGTGCCCACAGTATGCATATAATCAAGCAACAATTACTAGAGCACAGAATTGCATGTACAACGGTAAGTTGAGACATATGCGTCGTTGATATAATACATTTAGACAACTAATCTCAAATAGAGTTATCTCTATTGATTATGTAAGATCAAATGATAACATTGCGGATACGCTAAACAAAGGATTAAACCGAGATCAAGTTGAGAAAACATCTAAATAAATATGACTAAAGCCCATAGAAAATAAAGGTTCTATGTGAAGGAAAACCCTACCTAGATCTAGGTTCAAAGGGACAACCTAATTGCATAGACTTATTCGGTCACTATGGGGGCACTTATCCCCAAGTTCGTTCCTATGATGTAAACAGTGATCAAAATGAGACAGGCTAAGCTAAAAGCTTTTAATGACCAATGTGTAATTCGGTGAGCGGAGCAACATAAGTCATCTATGTAACAGTGAAGTGGGGCAGCTTCAAGGTGACTACTGTGCATAGTTCTTTCAAACTCTTGTAGAACCAGACGATGTCCATGACCATATGGACATAACCATGAGAGCAAATAATCTTGTCAGAGAGGTAGTTGTGTGAAGTATATAATCGTTTATACAAACGATTGAACAGTTGAAGGATATCACATCTACTGGTTAGCTAGTAAATTGCTTTCACAAGGAAATGTTCAAAGGAATAAACCTACCTATCCTATTCAGCTATCAATCATAGAACCTATCACCACATCGAGTCAAAATGTTTTGATAAAATCATCAATTTTATTCATGTGGGGGATTGTTGGAAAAATAGTGAGGAATAGGCAACTTTGAGCCATAATTCGAAAGGGTAAAGGCAGAGATTCGAATAATGATTTTATTGGGTTATATTCTACACCATGAGACTTTTATAACGGTATCGCATATGGTCAAAATGGTTGACTAATGAATGAGAAATTGATGCTCAAAGTAAGGTGGTTGTGAATTGAGTAAGGAAAATGAAACCCCCTTATCCCAAAGTAAGGTGGTTGTAAATTGAGTAAGGAAAATAAAACTGTGCCTCGCGCGGGGGGGTGTGAATCTAATCCCATTCGGGTTGGGGCGCACCCGCACAACGTGGGCGACACGAATGTCCGAACCGGTCGGGCCCTTCGTGGATCTGCGAATATTTTACCTACTTCGAATAATTTTTTTCCTTAAAAATAGCATATCTTTTTTGAATATTCGAAATTTAAAGGGATATTATACGCTTTCCTTAAATACAAATGTTAAAATGGTAATGCTTGCTATTCACGAAAATATCCGATTAAAATATGGTATTGATTTTTGTTCTGAATTAAATAGAAAAGTATCAATGACCATTAAATTCGGAATATTTTTTATTCCCACGGTTTAACCTAATTTCCCCTCATATAAAGGATGTTTCGCTTCAATTTTAAACACAACTCGAACTTTTCTCCTCTTGAAAACTGCATAAGTATTTTCGGTGATAGTGAAAGGCGATAGTACTGTTCGTGATCTTTGCAACAGTGCTACTGTAGAAGATCATTTGTTGTTGTATCTTGGGAGACTGACGATCGACAAACTCAAGCATCAAGGAGTGGTCGAAATCTATCTTAAAGAAACTGTGTTCGTGCATGCCTCAACGAAGTTTCTTACGGTTTATTTTAAATTCTATAAAATTTCCTTTCGAATATGTTTATATTAATTTCATATTTTGTTTTATTTAATTGTTTTGGATTAACAGCTTTCCTACACCGAGTACACGACGATTATTAGAGCTTTCTAGGAAGCGATTTGGTTGAATGAACTCTATGGTGAACTTTGCGAAGACCTTCAGATTAGTACGTTGTTTTGTGATAGACAAAACGCCATTTCCTCACAAAAGATTAGATTCTTTATGAGAGAACAAAACACATTCAAATACAATATAACTTTGTTCGTGATATCATTACTCGATGTGACATTGTTTTAAACAAAATCAACACTCACGATAATCATATAGATATGATGACCAAGTCACTTCCTATAGTAAAGTTTGATCATTGCTTAGACTTGGCCGATGTTCATTGCTGAAGACTACCCTTTTGAAGGGTTTTTTTTGAAAGAAGCAGTGGCAAAAGTGGGTAGGGAACTGGTCAATTCGTATGGAACTCTGCTTCATCATTTGGATAAACATTTAAGAGTATAGAACTCGATTTGAATATAATTACTTTCTATGCAAGTTTATTTTGTAACCAAGCAACCTATCCCTATAAATAAATATTAGGGATTAAGGTTAAAATTATCAGTTGTATTCTCTTTTTTCTACATAGTGAAAATCTCTCGTCCTCTGCCCGTAATTTTTCACTTTTAGAGTTTTCTACGTAAATATTGATGTCTATTTTCTTTTCTGCGTTTGCAATTATTTGTTTGTTCGTCATTATCGTCTCAATAATTATAGCAGTACATAATAACTTATAAAATTGATACATCAATTTTTTCAGATAAAGAATCTGAAAATGTGTAAGAGATTGTTTTAGTAAATGAAAATTATAGCAATACATAACAAATGTTGGATGTATTGGTAAGGCACATTGCACTCTCAAGGTGAAGACGCGAGTTTAAACCCTAGAGACGACATTGTTAGGAGGAGCAGCCTCGCAGTCCGAACATAGATCATAAGACGAACATGTATATTATAAAAAAAGAGTAAATGAAACCCAAAGTAAAATAAAATGGGGGTAAAAATGCTTCTTGAATAAATAAATAAAAGAAATTTCGATAGGCTGTAAATTAGGCAAAACAATTGTGTTTCTTGTTCACTTGTCATCCGAAAACAACAATGGATTTAGGCAACACGAAGAAGAATGTCGTGTTCTCAAAAGGAGAACAGAACAAACGTCGGTTTTTTAACTAAATTTTCATTTTCCTGTCAGAATAATGTGACAATCAAATTAGACCTAAATGTCAGGTCATGTCATCGTCGTATTTCCCCCTAATATTGAGCTAAAGTCAACTCAAATTATTTAAATTGTAACTATTTTATGTTAGTCATAAGCGGAATTAGGAAATTGTATTAAAATAAGATTAGAAAATTGAATCGAACTATCATAAAACTAACAATAAAAAATAAATAAAATATGAAAAGTCATGTTTTTTTAGGAAAATGATGTAAGTGAAAAAAGAATTAGGAAAATAGGGTGGATTGGTGATTATTCAGGGAATTACAACATTCCTTATAATTGAGAACGAACTCATCATGTGTTCCCGAAAATTTTTATGAGAAATTAATTTCTTATAGAATTCGTCATATAGTCTGGACGAGATCTACTAAAAAAATTATAAACTATTAGAACTCGTCCGGAACAAATGACAAGTTTCATAAAAAAATAATTTTTCTTGAAATTTGTCGGAAACACACGACGAGTTTTTTTTATTGTAAAAAATGTTGTAGTTCTCTAAAGGCATAAAGTCAAAAAATACTACTAACGTTTGATTGAATAGTCACTTTAGCCCCTATTTGAGTTTTTTTTTTCTATCTATTATTTTTACATATTTGAGTTTTTGTGTACTTTTTAATAAGTATTTTTTTCTAATAAAATGGTGGAAAATTATATTCTTGCAACATATTTTCTTTGCTTTTGTAGCATTTTTTTTTATTTCTCATGGTTCGATTTGAGCTTTTAAAGTTAATGTTTATTTAATTTTATTGTTGATTTACCCTTATTTTGGATTCTCACTATGTTTTTCTTATATTGATAAGTACTTATAATCACCCTAAAAAAATTACGCTTGAGTTGTAATAAAGTCAATTTTCAACGTGTTATTATCGTTATATTCATCTCCTCTGTTTAATGACGTGACTCAACTAAGAAATGGCATATGACACTACCTGAAAGTGTCAAAGTAAAAAAAAAAAATATTCTTTTAATTTCAAATGTACCTCATTATTTTATTAAAAACTAGATTTTTCTCAAATATATTTTGTTAAAAATAAGTTTTTTTAAATTTTAAATTTATAAATATTTTTTATTTATATTTATACATGTATTAATTTTAAACACATTTATAAATTTTTATATTTTTACAATTTGTATTTTTAAAATAATTTCTTATAATTTTAAGAATATTAATTTTTTTTGGCACGTGACATTTTTTATTATGTCACGTTGTATAAATAAAAGAGATAACGATGAGGCTCAAAGTGACTAAAAATGATATTTTGGATACCTAACTTGAAAAATAGGTATAGTTTGGGGGCTTGTACAATCAAACCTAAAGTATAATGGCAAAAATTCACAACTATTGCATAGTACACGGACTATTTGCAAATTTTGACCCGTAAATAAATTAAAATATTGGGTAAATTGATATGATGGAAATTACAAATATCTACTTCGGTTGCTTTAAATATGCGTGGGGAATGGGGGTTCAAGTTCAAGCCGGCACAAATGACCTTATCGGTGCTTTTGGAAAAAATATTAGATATGTTTAGCCCATCAGGTTATTTATGATTTTATATAATAAAAACTTTTCATCTTATTTATTTTTAAAGTGAATTTTTACTTCTTTCCTATATGTAATTAAAGAGTTGATAGTTATTAAAAAATTACTATAAAATAAATAAACTTTATTAAATAAATCACGAACAACGTAATTAGTCAGATCCATCTAATAATTCCTTTTGCTTTTGGGTGTCTAGCGGTACAAACCATTGAACCGAATGTCAAAGAGACAATGATTTATCATGCTATGGTTTTACGTTACAAGACAAAAGATATTTTACTTGTACTCAGAATCTTCATTAACCAGTGGTTTTAACCTATTTTTTTTTCTAAACCTCAATCCTAGCTCAATAGCCTCCTTTCCTTTTTTAAACTTGTTTTCTTGGCAAATGGTCGGAAATTAATTTTAATATCAATTGTCGACCATCGGGTTCATTATTTTTTATTTTTTATATTTTCAATAAGAATATAGGCTTTTGCGATACGCGTTTTTCTGCCTTTATAACACGTTTTTTTGTTTTTTGTGGTTCGTTTTATCTGTCGTTTTGACATGATTTCAGCATACCTTAATAGTTGTTTGGTGTTCGTACAGAGATCTTCACATCGCTAGTTTTTTTATTTTAATTCTGTCGGTGGTCATGGAAAGATAGATCCCAATCGGTTGATGGTTGTTTGCCGATATAATCAGACTTGGATAGCGGAGCAATCTGTTTGATAGTTTGTTTCCCTCACCACTCTTTTTTACCCGTAAAACGTCTCGTTTGGATAGAGACAAGAATATTCATGAAGGCTAATGGATTTTTACGGTATGCTAATATACATGAAAGTATTTACTTTTTTTTTGCAGCTTTGGGTTTTTGTATGAGATTTTGGTGGACTAATCCACATTATTCTCTCTTCTGGATGCGTTGTATTTGTGATATCTTCTAACTTTTTTTAAAAAAATTCAGTTGTCATTGTCAAAAAAAAGCTTCATTAACTAAAATACGAGGTTTAAGTGAGATGGTAAAAAATCTTCTTACATCAATTAGTGATCGAGTGTTTAATCATTGTTATGGATGGCAACTTTAAAAGTGGCTAACATCTATTCTTTATATGCTAACGGAAGGTAAAAAAATAATTATTAAACTCACTCCGGTGAATATTTTGAAAAAAAAATCTCCATTAACTAAATTTGAATCCCACATTCAATTGCATAATTTGAGCCAAATGTATGATGAGATTTCGAGTTGAATTTGATCATTGTGGGATTAAGGGCCGATATTCGTATAGACATTCACACCTTGGGTGCAAACAGCTAAAAAACAAACAAGCAATCTATTGAGTTCTGTTTTCTGTTTCATTGCTATTGCTAACGACCCAAAGTAAACTTCCAAAAGGAACAAGAAACTGTCCAATTCTTCTTCGATATCAATTTCCACATTAAAAACAAGACCAGTTACCAATAAATAGTACAGCTTCTGGACTTTTCCAATCATCGCAAGAAGAGTTAGAAGAAAGGTTAGAAAAAAAAATCTGAAAGCGAATTCATCCAACTTTCAATTTTAAACCTAACAAGTTGAAGCTGTTTGGTTTATAAAAAATAAGGGTAAAGTATAAAAATGGTCACTAAACTATCCCTAAAAATATAAAATGATCACTAAACTTTCAAAAATTACATAATGGTCATTAAACTTTAGTTTTTATTAAAAAATAGTCACTGGGCAGTTAACTGTCATTAACTGGGAGACGTGACAGTTATGAAAATTTGTATAATGACATATTTAATCATCAATCAATTTAGACATTCAATCAATTTAGACATCAATAATGAGGTTTAAATTAGGAATAAATTAATTAAATGTGTCAATATAGAGGATTAAATATTATATTATTCAAATTTATGTTACTGTCACGTCACCCAATTAACGACAGTTAACGGCCCAGTGACCATTTTGTAACAAAAACTAAAGTTTAATGCTCATTATGTAACATTTGAAAGTTTGATGACCATTTTGTATTTTTAGAGATAGTTTAGTGATCATTTGTGCACTTTACCCAAAAAATAATATATTAACAAGTGTTTGATGTACTGGTAAGATATATTATACTTTCAAAATAACAGTTTAATTCGAATCTTAGAAATAATATATTAGGAGAATAAGTCACAAACTCTAAATATAAACTACAAAATTAATACGTAAGATAAAAAATTATTTTTAATATTTATCTATTAAACTTAATGCTAACCACCAACTTCTAATTCAGTTGGTCCATTGCTTAATATGTAAAAAATATTCAAATCCACTTATCCATAATAAGGATGGTAAAAAAAAATCGTACTTGAAGGTTTTTGACATGATTTGAATTGATAATACATTTTAATTTAAGGTCTAATAAAAATATAAATTGATTAAATCGAATCGAGTTCAGATTTAAAGAAAACTCACTTTGATTTAAGATAATTAAGCAAATAGTTTTTAATATTTTTACATAATATTAATTAAATTTTAATATAAAGATAATTAAACAAATAGTTTTTAATATTTTTACATAATATTAGTTAAATTTTAATAATATATATATATAAATGGAAACATAAAACACTAGAACTATGACATTGAATTGAATTTGGTTTTGTTTTGTATTTATGTTATTGACTTAAATAAGTTAATATTTTTATTTAATTATTTTTTATTTTCAAAAAATGTAGAAACAAAATATGTTAGATCAAGTGAACGAAAATACATTCAAATTTAAATAAAATTAGATCAATGTTTATTAAAAATCATATGAGGCCAAATCCAAGACCAGCAAAAACCTACCACGACCCCCCGTCATTGAGAGTGACTATTTTGAATGTTCGACCGAAACAGCCCACCGTCCAACCAGCAGAGCTCCAACTCCCGAGTCTCGACCTACCATAAGATTCTTAAATAAATAATACAACAATAGTGTATTTCTTAATTTTAGAAATTATCTGTCACTTTTTTTTTTTACTTTTTTACTATCTATTTATCATATTTTAAGGATACGCATTTTATTTGTAAATTTTAAAAAGAATTGAGAGGTATAAAAGCTTCTAATGAATGGAAGTGGTCAATTTTTTTCTTTAGTTCGTTAAAAAAAGAACAGCTTCCAAGCTGACATTCAAAACTTCTTTTCAGGTTCTTCGAGTAATTAAGGGTAAACTGCATGAAACACCACTTATTTTTAGGATTTGAATCGGTTATACTACTTAACTAAAAAATAATACTATTATACCATTGAAATAAAATGTTCGATTATACCACTAAATTTTAGTAAATGTTCAATTATAACACTGAACTTTAGTGAAAGGTTCGATTATACCACTAAACTTTAATAAAGGTTCAATTATATTACTGGGTGATGTGAACCATAAACTGAAATGACATCATTTTAGTATAGTTGCTTTGATGCCTCATATAGCCTAAAACGGCCTATTAGTATAATTAAAACTTTTAAAGTTCAGTGGTATAATCAGACCTTTTACTAAAATATAATAGTATCATTTTTTAGATTAATGATATAATCAAATCAAATCCTAAAGTTTAGTGTTATTTTGTGTAATTTACCTAATAATTAATATCGCTTTTATTTTTTAGGGGCAACTTTCTTATTCTATTTTTTATTTATAACATTAAAATTCGAATTTTTAACTTTATTTAAAGAATTTAATATTTCATACCACTTTACCGCCCTATTGTTGTTACACTTTGATATTTATCTAATCCGCTTTGACATTTTTCCTCAGAAACCGACGGTTCATTATGAGTTATGACACGTTCGATCAAAGCACTTTCTATTCCTTGGTACACATAAGAACACATCAACACAATTATGAACATACACGTCATTTTCCAAATAAATAATCTGAGAATTCCGAATCTAGCTAAATGCAAAACGAAAACAGAAGCCGACCAGCAGTAGCCTTACAGTCGCCAGGGAATGAGCTTTGCTAATCACAATTAACTTCTTAATAACTTAAGAGATTAACATTTCAGATTATTAAAACTAAAAACACGCTTAATGTATTAATAATCAATCGCGATACTTAATTTCATGCCGTACTGATATCATAACGGATGTGCTTAAGCAGTACCGGGATGACGATATCAGGCGAGCTAAGCTGCGGGAGGTGACCGTCGGATGTTATGACTTCTACGATCGATTCGCAGCCGAGGTTTTGGTGCAAGTATTCCGAGACGACGAGCGGGACAGCCAAGTCTTTAACGCTTTGGAGGATGTGACACGGCACGGAGACAAGGCTGAGGATTTGTCTCATGTCGCTTTGGAATATGGTCTGAGCCACGCTGAGGGCTATGTCGGGTCTCATGTTGAAGAGGGTGCGGCTGAATTCTTGAACCGCCACCGATTCCATGTCGCCGCCCACTGCAAGCGGCGCGAACCCGGAACACCAGGCTTTGTAATTGGCTCCCATTGCATCGAAGAGTTGGTCCAAGTCTTCTTGCTCAAATCCTCCATAGTAATCCACATCATTCAGATACCTACAATAATAATATAAATATGGGTTAAACTTGAATATAAAAATAGATTAAGAATAAAAAAACCAACTTCTGGAATTTCTGATCTCACTGAAAGCAACCTTTTGTTATTTTAATTATTACCTTGGGGAAGCTGAGATCATGATGATTTTGGAGAAGAGATCGGGTCGTGAAATGGAAGCTATAGCACCAACCATGGCGGAAACCGAATGGCCGACGAAAATACAGGACTCAACTCGGAGTTCTTCGAGAATAGCAAGCAAATCAAAAGCGTAGCCTTCGAGAGTAGCGTAACGACTGAAATCAAAGTAGTCCGGGTTGGTGGTTCCGGCACCCATGTTATCATATAAAACCACACGGAAATCGTCGACCAGGTGAGGAACTAAGTGTTTCCAGACCGACTGGTCCGTCCCGAACCCATGGGCCAGAACTATGAGGCGGTCGCCTGAACCCAGAACCTTGAGGTTGTGAGCTTCTTCAACAATCCCCATGAATCAGTTTTTTATTGTATTTGGCAAAAAACCAGAAAAAACCGCGACTTTTGGTTTCACATGTGGGTTGTATTTATATTTGAGAAGTTAGTACAAATTGACCTCTCTGGCGGTTGTCAAGATAGTTGAGGAAGGCATATGGTTCATAAGGACCGCACAGGGCGATATTTTTTCATTTTGGATAAGATTTAAATATGACATTCAACTTTTTTTTCCTTAAGTATAGCATAAATCATTTTATTTTTATAAATATTATGATTGCTACAGTTATTTTAAAGTCGAAATTATTAGAATCTGACTTTAAACAATATTTTTATTTTTTAAAATAAAAAATAAAGTCGCAATCATTAGAATCCGGCTATGAACAATAAATACATAAAAGTCGGTGATAGGAGGCTCCGACTTTGAACAATATTTAATTTTTTAATTTGATAAATTGAATTATTGTTCAAAGTCAGATTATAATGATTTCGACTTTAAAAGTACTGTAGCAATCACAATATTTGTGGAAATAAATTGGATTGTGCGTGTAATATTTAAGTAAATGTTCCTATTATTACAGCAGTTGTTGGATGTAGAATTACTGTTTTAAGATTGGACGGTTGAGACGAGCTTTGGCATTCCGGATTTAGGGTAAATGATTGTTTTATTCACTTATCTTATATATTTAAATCAAGGCTTAATAGTAAAAGGTGTCTAATATATATATATATATATATATATATATATATCTTTTTTTTAGTCTGGCGTCTAATATTTTTTTGGGCCACTTTGGTGCTTAACATTTTATTCTGTAATTCAAATTAGTTTTTTTTTCGGGACGGACGTCAAAGATTTTCTGTTATCCAATAAAAACACGACACATGGCATATTATGATATTTTCTTTAATTTTTATTTAAAAAAAACATTTACTTTTATAAAAAAAAACTCAAAATCTTTAATTTCTCTAAAACTTCCAAACCCAAACCCTAAACTCCTAAATTCATCATATCCCACCACCGATTCAACCGCTACGGACCACTCTTGCCTTCGTCGGCCCCCCACAACTGAAAGCCCCATCATCTCGTTGTCGAAAACTGATGAATGAATCGTCGATAGCTTCGTCGATGAATATTTAAAAATGAAGAAAAAAGAGATCGATTGGGCTTCTAGCCGATGGCTAGAGGGTGAGGATGCTGAACGGAGATGTTCTCGACACTTGGGTGGTGAAAGGTGAACAACCAACGTGTAGAGGATGTCGGACTGTGAGGGAGATGTGATTTGAGGGTTTGATTGAAATAAATTAAAACTTTGAGGTTTTTAAAAAGTTCATATTTTTAAAGAAATTTAGAAATTAAATAAATAAATAAAACAGGTTACGTGTCATGTTATAATTGGATAACGGAAAATTTTTAATGGCCGTTGACAGAAAAACCTGATTTGAGTTATGGAATGAAACATTAGGCACCAAAGTGGTCCGAAAAAAAACGTAAAGCACCAAATTTAAAAAAAAAATATAGATTGGGCACTTTTTTTTATTGTTAAGCCATATGTCAACTATGAAAATACTATTAAATATCTATTTTTCATTGGGTAAGAATTTAATGTATTTGTGATGTATAATTTTATATACTATCATTAAATTAAATGATAATATTTTATTAATAATAAATTGAAATAAACTTAATGTTTAAATATTATAACGATGTATCATCATTTCATTTATCGATGATGTATAAAATTATAAAAGTTGATTTTTTACATAAATAATACCTTTAAAAGAATTAAATACCAAAATTCATATGTTGTTGATTATTTACAAAAATAATAATATTTTCAGTTCACATGGAGTAGAGGTGTACCACATCGCATTTGACAAAGTGTGTCTTTGTCCTACATTACACTGAATGGTGTATTAAGAGACCAAAATGAAGAAGAAAACTTTTGTAAAAAAATGAAAACGAAAAATAATGCATCATAAGAGAATTATACGAATTCTGTCCAAAAAATAAATTTGATACTCGTTAACATAAGAACGAGTTGGGCAACAACACAAATATATACGTCTCAACTTTATCGCTCAATGAATAATTTATATAAAAATGATATATTTCAATATTTGAAAAATCAATATTTAAATGATGCGAGACTGAATGCAGAGAAATAATTTTTTTGACAAATACTAAATCCAATCATGATCCTACCTAAAGGGGAGGGGAAGAGGGACTCTAGGAGAAGGAAGAAGAGTGCTTGTAACGACCCGAATTTTGAGTTACCGAATCGGGTCTTAGACTCGGGTATTGAGCCTTTATGTTGGGAGCCCAATTAGAAAAATTGGATATGGGCTTTGTGGCAAAAGAAAAGAAGAGGAATTAAAGTGAGTAAACAAAATTCCATACTTGATCTCATAGATACATATGGAATTTTGTGGAAAATCGTATTCGATGAAAGTCGTATGTACGGCTTGGAGGAAGATCTTTCATATCTTTTGAGATCCACCCTACAAATGGGTATTTAATAAAGGGCTTTATCTAAGTTGGAAAGATGGATTTTATTGGTAGAGTTTAAAATTTAAATAAATGTGTGTGGGGAGCAAGAGAAAGTGGCAGATTATTTGATAGAGAGAGAATAGAAAAGTAAGGGGAAAATAAAAAAGTGGGAGAAAAAGAGGGGAAAAGCTTCCAAGCCTCGATTCGCCGCTGTCCAGGCCATCGTGGCCTTACCGTCGGCACCTTCAGACTCGCCTCGTCGAAAGGAATCGACCAGTGGTTGCCCCTTTGCCGTCGTCGCCACTCACCGGAGGAAAGAGAAAGAAGTTTCAAGAAAGCTCAAATGCCTACTTCCGCCACCCTCAGTCGTGTTCCAGAGCTACCACGAGACTTCTCGTCGCTTGAAGAGCAATCTTAGAGCTGGTTGTCACCGTCCGGCCATCGAAGGCCACCATACGCGTCACTGCCTGCGTGTGGGCGTGCACTGGCTACAAGGATGGGTGCATATGGGTCTCCATGCACCTGCGTGCCGAATTTGGCTCCCTAGAATGCACCGTAGCATTCATGCATCTGCCTGCACTAGATCATGTTCCTCGGGTGCAACATATGTTCCATGCACCTACACCGCACATAATCGCCGGACCTTGACCAGGCCGTTGATCGACTGTTGGCTTTTTTTAGGGACCTTACTGGAGGTTTCTCGACATTCTGAGTCTATTGGTGTATTCTGTTTTGCTAAATTCGAACCCGATAAGCTATTTTTACGCGTTTGACCTTGTGAATTAAATATGAGATGCCTGAAATTAATGTATTTTCATATTTGTTTTTATATAAGGATTATTCAGGATCAGATATCGGATCAAGTGGAGTATCAGGAAGCTCGGATAAGGATTTATCGCTAATGCTTGAGGTTAGTACACCTCGGACTCCGAAATGCTTCATGAGCATTATAAGTTTAATTGCCTAGCTTGTTAGTATTTGCAAAATAGGTAGATGAAATTAAGCATGATTTGAGACCAGTATTACGAGACTTGGTAAATACTGAGATGCCTGATGAGCTTGAAAATATTCGAGACTATTATGAGCTTTAGAGACCGTGTAGGGTCATTTGAATATTCCCATAAGTATTTGATAGGTTGATCTACATTTTGTGTTGCTTGAGTGCTTGATATATGAATTGACATGTTCGATGGAAATTATATTAAATGGATTGATAATTGGTAATATTCGAATAAATGATCATGAAGCTGATAATTAATATTAATTAACTAAATACATTCTTAAACAAACCTTAATGAATTTCATAAGCTTTAGAGATCAAATAAAGTGTTGTAAAACCGTAATTCAAGAAAATAGTGTGAACCCGTGTATAGGGTATCGGTACGAACTTCGACTATACTGGTACGCGATTGGGGACCGTATCGATATGGGTTGACTCATATCGGTACTTGTGGATATTAAGAATTTCCAGTAAGCTATATTAGTATCGGTACGTATGTGAATATCAATACTAAGGGTGCCGTTTTGATACTCATGTTCGAGTATCGGTACTCGTTGAACGAAATAATATATAATGCTAATACAAATATAGAAACTAATGTAGAATATTAATGGGATAATATGGATTAATAGAGATAATTATTTAAGATGAACAATGTACACTTCTATGATAATTAATAACTTCTTAAACGTTGGGTGACTTGATGGTAATAACAACCGTATGGATCTTTAGTGGATCGTGTGATATTGTGTATTATGTGCTGTGTGGTAGACGTGTCCTTACTATGTGTTGATATGGACACCTAGATGGTTGAGTTACCATTGTTTGGTGGGATTCGGATACCTAAATAAAGAGTATTGCAACACTATGGTTAGAGATACCGAATGTACTTTCCTGAAGTTGTGTGGTATTAGGTATCATTCGAAGATGATTGTTCATAGACTTTGAGCATGTGTGTATTTATCTCGATGCTTAGTGGTCGCGGGCATCACTTATAGTGTATGTATCATGATCTTTAGTAGTCACGAGCCTCACTCCTATATAATAGTATAATGCTTATGTGCTATGAGAATCTTCTGCTTTCTTATTATGCTATAGGATTTGGCGGCTAGAAGTAGCGCCATATCTACACGATGTTTATGTTGCCTTGTTTTGAGTAATATTGGGCCTTGTATACCATGTATGATGATTACTATGATGAGAGCATGTGTTTAGGCTACTAGTGGTAGCGTCACGTGTTTATTTATCTCTCCTTATTACTCATACTAGCTTGCATGATTATCTTTATGATTAGCATGAAGTATAGTAGAATAGATGTGTACCACTAAGCTTTGTAAGCTCAGTGCTCGAAATTATTATTTTCGTGTATCAGTTGATCGTCGGGTTGTGTGATCGTGGAGCACTATTAGTACGAGATTCTAGCATGAGGTGATTTCCAGAATACGATACTTGTATTTAGTGGGATGTGTATACATATGACCTTACATGATGAAGTCTATAATCTTTATTTTGAAATTGTATTAATCAAATTGAATGTTCAAATGTTTTGAATTTAAATTGGAGCTCATTTGTAATATTTTGATTATTTGTTTATATTTTCCACTAATGGTTTTAAACATTTTGAGAAATACCATTTAAGCTAAATTAAATTGAGAAATTTTATGGTTTGGGTTGGGCTTGAGGCCCAAATATGACATCCGGATTGATGGTGTTACATTTAGTGGTATCAAAGCTTAGGTTTAGTTGATTCTAGAAAACCTTGGGGTGGTATAGGTGATCTAGTAAGGTATCTAGTGAATACCAGCCCTTAAATTAAGTTCGTATTTCTTAAGACTAGAATCCTGATAGTGCATCCAATGTGGCGACGCTAAAATTGTTACGATCAAGGCCGAAGAGGCCGAGTTAAGTGTTGAGCCGCTCATGGGAGCGATTATGGGGGTGAGGTTTCCCGGATTATTGAGATGCAAGTTAGTTGAATGATACCATAGCCGAGGATATGTCTTTCTCCCGCTACTTGTATGGTGTCTTTGTTGCATGTTGTAGTCATTCTGAAGCTTTCATATATGTCATAAGAGTTTGTGGCATATAATCTTCACCGTTATGCTTGAGTAACATTTTCGTTGCGAGTATAGATAACTCGTTCTCAAAATCGATCAGTGGTTGTACGTTGGTTGGAGGATCATTTGTTCGCTTAAAAATGGGTATCATTGATACTTAGGAAGCATCATCGCCCTTCTCTAGCGTATTTCTCAGAGATAATGGTTTTGGGATTCACTAGTTCGTTAGAGTGTGACCGAAGTTAGACATTTTTTAGGTTTGATAGAGCTACCTTCTTGGGAGTTATTGCACTTTTGAAATTGCTTTGGTTAATCAAGCGCGATGCTAGCTAGTAATGTCGAGAGTGGGCTCAAAGCTTCGAGACCTCGAGGGAAACTAACCTTTGGTAATGAGAATGTTAGACCGTTACCCTTCTACCATGATTTTCGTAGTGGTCATTTTAAGAATGACACAACGAGATTGTGAGACATCTTTAATCGTTCGATAGATGTTGATGGGTATGGTTCGACACTTGAGAGCTTTCAGACTTTTAGAGTGTTTGTTTATGCTTTTTGTAGGAGTTGTCAGAACTTTTTTCCTGTCAAGAACATGAGCGAATGTTGAGGTAAGGTCGAGGGGACATTGGTGCCCATTGCCCTTGTCAGAGGATACTGACCTAATTGAGAGATTCAATTACGAAGGCACAATTCGAATGAGGTTTTTTTGTCTAAGTGTTTCACCCAAGAAAGGGTCGGGCTTGTTTGCTAGTAAGGAGTTAGTTCGTAAGGTGGTGCTTAAACTGGTAATAGCTAGTTAAGTGATAGTAAAAGATCGTTACTTGTCTCCTAAGGTGGATGACTTGTTTAACCATTATTGAAGAACTCGTATGTTTTTTCAAGATTGGTTCGAGAATGAGATATTTATGGTAAAAGTGTTACTGGCTTGCAGTTTCAAAATGAATTTTGGAATAAGGATTTCTTTTATAGGGCTTGTCGTGGTAACGTTTGATGTCTTTAGTGATATTTGAGGTATTTTAGAAATAATAGGGTTGGGGCCACTATGTTGTCTCTTGAATATAAAATTATGCTTTGCGTGACACGTATGAATGTATAAGAATATGGAAATACGAGCGTTGATGAGATAATAACCTTGTGTTTGGGAAAGGTTAGTTACCTTGTAATCAGTTAAGGAAACAAGGGTTGAGACTTCGTAAATGCTTTTGATTTGTATCATAGTTTACTTGGAACGAGCCAAGGAACATTGGTAGAAATTCGAGCTGTGTGAGACTATTTTTTTATGACAGTGGTGCTGAATCGATTAAAGTCGAGTAAGGTTTTAAGATCTTCGAGGATATTTTGTTGTTTTGTCATGATTTATTTTTGTGCAAGGAGAAATAAGGGTGTGCCTACCCCCAACAGTATGAATTTTGGGTACTTGATATTTAAAGAATTTGAGGTTTGGATAACAACGTAAGTCAAAGTAATTAAGGACGGTTGATCGTGTGATTGATCTCTACCTAAGTAAAGTGAACATGATAAGTGTTAGATTGTACAGAGTTAGTTCGGATTAGAGTATCATGTTGCCCGTGTGGGACGATCAAGGATTGTAAGTGATGGTCATGTAAGAGAGCGCCGATACTAGCTCTATGTGGTACCGATATTCAATTCATCTGGTGTCGGTGATGATCGGTTAGTGCTAGTACCCATGTGGTTTGATTTTTCAAGCTTCGAATTGAGGATTGGGTAATTTTGAAAGCCATGAGAAGTAGCATCTGATTGTAATTAAAAGGATACAATATTGTGATTGAATTTAGGTCCGATGGTTTCTAATGGACTTCGAGATCGTATTATGGGTGCTTTAAAGAAAAAGATATCAAGGTAAGAGATTCCTCCTATATAGTATATTGGCCAGTATACGGTGAATTTTGAGAGCGACAAATTGTACCAAACTTTCACCCGTATTTTGCAAAACAATGTGGAGTCGTGTGTTTGAGATAGTGATAAGTGGTTGACTTATCGTTAGTTGGGAGTCTAACATTGAGTTCTTCAGTTTTGTTGTGATGCTTCGATGTTTCTTTGTAAAAAGTAAATAGATGGTTGTGGATCTTGTAAAGGATTGGTGAGTGTATAGTTTTGATAAGTTTTCGTTGAGTAATGGTATTTTTGCCTTGGAAGTATTGTTCGCTTTTGTTGGCAAAAAGACGGGATCCAGATAGATAGTTTGCTTGGTTTGATTGTGGGTTTGGGTTGTACAACACGGTGGTGTGTACATGTTGCCTTTTAATACGAGATTCGAGGTTTATGGTAGAACATTATCCCTTGGTGAGATTCCATACGATGACATATCCGAGTGATGATACAGATGACATGTTTCCACACGCGTTGTAGTTTTGAGAATGAGATTCCATTGCATGGGCCAATATAGTGAGAGTTGTATTAATTTTCGATAAGAGTTATCATGCTGAGTTTAAGGTAAGTTGAGATGTCGTTCATTTTCAAAAGTCTTGCATTGGGCAAGCAATGTTTTAGTTTTGGATATGGGATGCCATCAGAGTTAGAGTCTTCTTAAGGAAGTCACCACTAGAAGAATTGTTTCGTTTTGGATACAACGACTGTTTAACATCCTGTTCTTTTTAGATCATATGTTGTTGTGGAAGAATTTGGTGTGCAACAATCTTTTAGGTTCTATAGCATAAGTTAAGCTTCTTTGACGACGTATTCGTATGACAGTTTGTCGAGGTACCGTTGGGTTTTTCTTGTCATCTATAATGTACCAAGCGAAGATGGATCCTTCTAAGAGAATAAATTAGTTAAGATTATGTTTGTATCGTTAAAAGATAATGGTTATAAATGATAAGTGTTGTGAGAGATCATAGTAGCGCAACGAGAAATCTTTGAGGACGTCAAAGAGTTGTAGGAATTTGAGCATCTTCTTTGGTTTATGAATGCAAATTTTGAGGAAAAAATTTCTTTTAAGGTGAGGAGAGTTGTAACGACCCAAATTTTGGGTTAGCAAATTGGCTCCAATACTCGAGTATTGGGCCTTTATGTTAGAAGCCCAATTAGAAAAATTGGATATGAGCTTTGTGGCAAAGGAAAAGAAGAGAAATGTATGTATTTAATAAAGGTTTTATCTAAGTTAGAATGATGGATTTTATTGGTGGTGTTTGAAATTTAAATAGATGAGTGTGAGGAGAAAGAAAATGTGGCAGGTGATTTGATGAAGAGAGAAAGAATAGAAAAGTATGGGAAAATAAAAAAAAGTGAAAGAAAGAGAGAGAAAAGTTTTCAAGCCTCGATCCACCGTCATCCAGGCTGTCGTGGCCCTCACCGCTGGCATTATCAGATCTGCTTCATCGAAAGGAGTCGATTATTGGTTACCCCATCGCCGCCCTTGCCATCGCCGCCACTCGCTGAAGAAAAAAGAAAAAAGTTTTGGGGAAGCTCAAACACCTACTTCTGCCACCCTCAGCCGTGTTTTGGCACCACCACCAGACTTCTCGTCACCTGAAGAGCAATTTTAAAGCTAGCTGTCACCATCCGACCATAGAGGCGGGTGCATATGGGTCTCCATGCACCTGAGCGCACTGTATCTAGCTCATTCGGGTGAACCGTAGCATCCATGTATCTTTTCGCATTGGATTTTGTTCATGGGCTGCCCCATATGTTCTATACACCTGCGCCTCACCTAATCGTTGGACCTTGACCAGGCCGTTGACCTACCATTAAATTTTTAAGGACCCTAACTAGGGGGTTCTCAATATTCTGAGTCCTTTGGCACAATCTATTTTGCTAAATTTGAACCAGTAAGTTATTTTTATGCGTTTGACCTTGCAAATTAAATAGGGGATGTATAAAATTAATGTATTTTCGTTTTTACTTTTATATGAGTATTATTCAAGATCGAATATCGATCCAAGTAGAGTATCGAGAAGCTCAGATAAGGATTTATCGCTAATGTTTGAGGTTAGTACACCTCGAACTCAGAAATGCTTCATGAGCATCATAAGTGTAATTGTCTTGTTTGTTAGTGTTTGCAAAATAGGCAAGTGAAAAAAGTATGTGTTGAGACCAGTATTACAAGACTAGGTAAATATTGAGATGCCTAATGAGTTTGAGAATATTCGAGACTATTATGAGCTTTAGAGATTGTTTAAGGTCGTTTGAATATTCTTATATTTATCTGATTGGTTGATTTACATGTTGTGTTGCTTGAGTGCTTGAGATATGAATAGACATGTTCGATGGAAATTATATTAAATAGACTGATAATTGGTAATATTTGAATAAATGATCATAAAGCTGATAATTAATATTAATTAACTAAATACGTTCTTAAATAAACCCTAATAACTTTCATAAGTTTTAAAGATTGAATAAAGTGTTTTAAAATCGTAATTCAAGGAAATGGTGCAAGCCCGTATATAGGGTATCAGTACGAGCTTTGGTTGTATTGGTACATGGCTGAGGACCGTATCGATAAGGGTTGACCCATACTGGTACTTGTAGAAATTGAGGATTTCTAGTAAGCTATATCAATATTAGTACGCGTATGAGTACCGATACGAGGGGTACCATATCGATACTCATGTTTGAGTATCGATACCCGTTAAACGGAAAAATCTATAATGCTAATAAAAATATGGAAATTGACATGGAATATTAATGAGATAATATTGATTAATAGAGATAATTAATGAGGATGATTAATGTACACTTCCATGATAATTAATAACTTGGTAAACGTTGAGTGACTTGATGGTAATAGCAACTGTAGGGATCCTAGGTGGATCGTGTGATGTTGTGTGAAGTGTACTGTGTGGTAAACGTGTCCTTACTATGTGCTGATATGGATACCTAGATGGTTGAGTTACCATTGTTTGGTGGGATCTAGATATCTAGAGAAAGAGTGTTGCAACACTATGGTTAGAGATGTCAAATATACATTGCCGAAGCTGTGTGGCACTGTGTCTCATTCGAAGGTGCTTGATGAGAGATTTCGAGTATAGGTGTATGTATCCCAATGCTTAGTGGTCGTGGGCCTCACCCCATAGAGTGTATGTATCCTGATGCTTAGTGGTCGCGGGCCTCACTCAGAGTGTATATATCCCTATGCTTAGTGGTCGTGGGTATAATGCTTATGTGCTATGAGAAGCTCCTGCTTTCTTGCTATGCTATAGGATTTGGCGGGTAAAGGTAGGGCCATATCTATACGATGTTTTTGTTGCCATGTTTTGAGTATGGTTGGGCTTTGTGTCCCATGTATGATGATTGCTATAATGAGAGCATGTGTTTATGTGACTAGTGGTAGCGTCACGTATTTATTTCTCTCTCTTTATTGCTCGTACTAGCTTGCATGCTTATGTTTATGATTAGCATGAAGTATAATAGAGTAGATATATACCACTAAGCTTTGTAAGCTCAGCATTCAGAATCATTGTTTCCGTGTGTAGGTTGATTGTCGGGTCATGGGATCGAGGAGTGGGCTGTGTATTCATAGGACCTTACGTGATGGAGTCTGTAATCTTTATTTTGAAATTGTATTAATCAAATTGAATATTCAAATATTTTGAATTTAAATTGGATCTCCTTTGTAACATTTTGATTATTTATCTATATTTTCCACCGTTAGTTTTAAACGCTTTGAAAAATACCCTTTAGGCTAAATCGAATCAAGAAATTTTATGTTTTGGGTTGGACTTGAGGCTCAAATGTGACATCTGAGTCCAGGGTGTTACAGTACTCGTAGTGGGTCTAGAACACATAACCTAAGAGAATATGAGAGAAGAAAGATGAGCATCTTGGCCAACCGGCCAAATGTGCTTGCTCGCAGAGAAATAAATTTCAATCAGTTAAATGTTTATTTTTTATTTTTTAAATTAAACATTTTAAACATGCAATGATTAAAAACAAATTTCGTACATATGTGTTGTTGTCACCCGACTTGTGTTCGTGCTTACATATATCTTCAACATTACCATTCTTTTTCAATGCTCTAATTATAAATGACCAAAATAAAATTAATTAAAAATGTTATTAATATATATATATTTATTTAATAATCAAAACAAAAGTGCGCTTATAATTGGGTTAATTTGTAATTTACCTAAAAATAATCAAACAAACGGTTCTAGTAAAAAAAGATGATATTTATCTTAAGAAATTTAGGTTCGAATAATATTAATTGCAAAGTATGTGTACTTTATTAAAAAGATTAAGAAAGAAATCCACTAATTGGCCGAGTGGTCAATGATGCTCATATTGTTTTATTTTTATAAGTTCGAATCTCGACATTTGTCTTGAAACGTAATTATCTCTCTACTTAATTAAAAAAAATTAAGAAAAATATGAACAAAAACTACTTATAATTACCTAAAGACTAATAAAAAATTGAAACAAAAAAGAGCAAAGCTTAATCAAAATTACTTTCTATTCTAACCCAACGAATAGCTCCAGTTAAAAAGAGCTTGATGTTAATCTTAAAAAAACTCAAATTCAGACATATATGTGTACAATATGAGTAGATTATCAAATAATTAAAAAAATATAAATATATAGTATTATATAATTATATCGATTTATTAAAAAATACTTCCTATTCCTACACGGTTGGCATTAAACTTTTTAACAAAATACAAAATTTGTAAAACAATTGGGGTTTGTCGTCACTAGACACGTAGGTATCGTAATTGAAAGGGTCGGCTTGCCGTACTGTGGGGCTCACAAAGAATGGGCTTCCTTTTAAATGGACCTGACAATGAGATCTATAAGCTTCTGATTGCAAGTGGTGGAAGAAAAATAAAGTCCCACTCGCACTTTTTTGCTCTTTTCTCTTTCTGGAATTCTGGAAAATTATTTGGTAATTTATAGTGCTTTGAACATTGTTTTTTAAAAATCTCATGCTTACAAACCGTCTTGTTACAGTACCAAATTTTAAAATTAAAAAAATCTTTAAAGACTTTAGACTACAACCCGTTTTCATAATTTTTTTTAATTATTTACGTATTATATCACTTTAACAAAGTATTCTCATATACAAAATAAGGTCTAATTATGATTCTCGTCCCTGTGCTCTTTGCATATTTTAAATCCAACCCTTCTGATACCAGGAATTTAGCCCATTGATGGTATACTCTTTTGATTCAGATTATGTGGCTTCTCATAATTTAACGGAAGTCTGGTTACTGAATCAAAAGAATAGATGGATTAAATTTCAAAAATTAAAAACAAAGGGAGTAAATTTCAATTTTATAAAGAATACAGGGATAGACCGCAAAATTATACCATAATTTTTTTTTTCATGAAGATGGGTTGCAAGCCTTGTGTCTTCAAAGATTTTTTTTAATATTAAGATCTAGTATTGTAGCAAGACGGATTGAAAACCTAGGATCTTAAAAAAACACTGTTTAAAGTGCTATAGATTGCCAAATAATTTTACATGTATAATAGACTAAAAAAATCCCCCCACAATATTAACCCAATTTCCCCATGAGAAGTCATCAAAATTAATATCGAATAATTATAAAGGATTTAAAAATTATCTTTCTAGGAAAAAAAATCCCAAACTTTTATCTAATTGTTTAAGAAAATAGATTTATTTGCTATAATTAGTAGTAGAGGTGGCAATCGGGTCATTTGGGTCGAGTTCGAGTCGAATTACTTCAGGTCGGGTTGATATTCAGTTCGGGTTATTTTTGGTTTAGGTTTGATTCGAGTCGGATCGGATCGGGTCTAATTCAGATTTAGTTCGGGTCTATGTTATTTTAGATCGAGTCAGGTATTGGGTCGGGTCAATATCAGATCAGTTGACTTTTTGGTTCGATTCAATATCAGATCGATTGGGTCAATATCGGATCGGTCGGCTTTCAATTTTGAGTCAATATATGAAGATGATCTTTTAAAGGAGAAAAAATGATATTAAACCATTAAACTATTACTAAAGGTAGTTATTACTTAGTAATATAATACAGAATGAGAATAAAACATACATATTTGAGGAAATTAAATTCAGGTTTCTTTCGGTTCTGATTGCTTTCAGTTCGGATTGTTTTCGGTTAATTTTGATTCGGGTTGATTTTCGGTTTAACTAAATTTGGATCAGTTTTGGTTCAGATTTGGGTGAAATCTAGACCATCATATTCAAGTCTATATCGAGTCTCGGGTCAGGTAAATCAGTTCGGGTCTCGAATTTTGGGTCAAGTTTGTCAGGTCTAATTAGTAGTATAGATTTTTTTATATAACCACTTATATTTGATCATTAATCGATTAATTTAAATGAATTTTCTTAATACATATTATGAAGACGATTCTCCCAATACAATTTACTTCATTTCAAGATATAATTAAAAAAAATCAAAGATACAATAATTTAAAAAAGCATTCATAATTATATGGGCTGACTTCATACTATTCCATTATCACATGTGTATAGGGGTGGGAATCGGGTAGGGCGGGGACGATTTTGCATTCCCTACTTCATCCTAACACTTACAGTTACGGTGTTAGGAATTCCCATTAAATTTTTCAGAGATTTTTTCGTCCACATACCCTCCTGCAGTTTTCGAGGAATCCTCATCCCACAAAATTAAACAAAATTATTATTTTACTGACCAAAATAAATGGCGAATTTAGTTCAAAATATAAAGTTTGAATACTTCGATCGGAAGCAGTTATGAGATGATGAATATTGAAAGGGTGTTGTGTTAGGGGGAGATTTAGACAAGGGTTTTAGCTTATATCTAAAAACCAAGATAGAAGCATGTTGAGAAACTTGAGTGTGGCTATATTTGGGATAAGTTGAAGTGATAATAATAATATAGTTGGGGTTTTCTTTTTATTAAGGTATATATTAGGGGTATATAGATAATTAAGTATATATATTTTTAAAAATTTAGTAAAATATTGTGATCCTTACGGGTGTTTTTTGGAATCCCCACGATTATTTATACGGTTACGCTTGGGATATAACAATCTTCGCCCACATCTCGTCGGTTCAGATCCCCACAATTTTCAAATATTCCTCACCTAATTCTCACCCTTATTTGTGGAGATTAATAATAATCCATTAGCCAAGTTGTTAGTGATTTGATATTGCTGAAAAATTGTATTTACCAACCACTCTATATATTATATTCATAAAATAATTAATGATTAAGCTACATGTCAAATTAATTAATTGTTTTGATTAAATAAACGAGACATTTAAATAAAAGAATCATCTGGATGATTAGTTAGTGTCATATTTATAAGCATCTTCTATTAACGGTCAAAAGAAGAAATATCAGCAATCTTTTTATTCTCTTTAGTAAATTAGCAATCTTTTATTCAATTAAGAGTTCGAGGCAAGGAGGTTGTAATCTCCCTCTTATGTGTTTTAAATATATTTTAGAGAGTAGTATTATTTAGATTGGGTTTTTCTTAGCTTACAATCTGGCATTAAATTTAGTGATTGTTTTCTTGTTGTTCTTACGATTTTTTAGGGTTTTGACTAATTCGGACCGACATGCGTCATACATTTGATTTTGGTTGGTGAGTATACCAGCATAGGTTTTTTTGCATATATAAGTTCTTAAATTTGAGGCATGCTTAAGCAATACCAAATTACTTACTATTTGAACCAACCCTTGTGACTTTTTTTCTTTGACCGGGGGAATTGAAGTTTGAACAATGCTTCTCCCTTTTACCTAAATGTACCCAACAACCAACAAAACCCCAATACTTTCCTTCAATTGGATTCTTCATGAGATGGGACGTCCCCTCGAATATGCCCCATTGCCAACCCCTAATCTATTTCATAACAAAAGAAGGGGGGGGGGCTAATTTTATCATACACCCTCAAATAGTGGGTCAACTTTTAAATTAGTCGCTAAATTCCAAAATGCTTCGATTGTATCTTCAAATTAGAGTATGATTTTGATAGCCGTCAACTCTGACATTAAAATGTTTTTAAGTCTATGTTCAATTTGGAATTCGACTCAAAGTTTGAGGATGTCTAACAAATTAACTCAAAAGTAAAAAAAAAAGGTTATTGATAAGCAGAGAGCAAGGTGGAGCAATGGAGATTAGCATTTATGACTTTCATCCTTATCCTATAGAATAAGAGGTTGGAGGAACGTCCATCTCTAAGGACCCTTCGACTTTGAAAGCTTCACTGGTTTACCGACACATCATCAACCTGTTTCAATCAGCTGGTCCCCAAATCTCATTACTTTCCGCACTTGTCCCTCCTATTTATTAGTTAAAACAACTAATTCATGGCAGAAATATCTGAATTTCTTCCACTTTTAACAAACAACAACATTCAGAACTATGATTCACCAACGTAGGCAAAATGTCGAATATTTAGTCCAGTTGATTCATATAGTTACTTTAAATAAGTGACATTCATCGGATCTAGAACAAACACCAAGGACAAATGGTCATCATTATCATAAAATTGTAGAGTATTCAAACGACCAAGTGCATGAAACTATTTATTGGGACAAGTGGGCAACTCTAGGACTTTTTCAAAGGAGTTGGCCAATCCAAGCTGCAGAAATAGAGGGTCCATGTTGAACTCAGGTTTCTTGAGACATATCTCCAATGGCTAAAGGAACAAATTCCAGAGTGTCGTAAAGTTGAAGGATATGGAAGTCACGTGTGAGACATAACTGTAGCAGGCAATGAATCTCAGGTTTGTGATTTGTTCACTGTTGGAAAATGAGATATTTAGAGGGATAATTAATGCAGAGAAAGTATCAATATTACAGATGCCGACTCACAGGAAAATTGGATAATGATCCTGTAAATTAGACATGTAAGGGGTTCAATAGCTACCACAGAATACAAGAATATCTTGCTTTTTATCATTTGCTTTCCACCACCAACAACAATATTTAATATGGAAAGAGAAGTTTGCTCACAGATATTTATTAATTAAGGTAAATAAACAATGAACTTAAAAGGAGCAAGTGTCGATGGCCGGTTTGTTAGAGCCGCTCACCTGCTCCCATTCTCTTCCCTTAAGTTTCGGATTTAAGCCCAGCAGGAGCATCTCTTCCCCTTCCCCCTCTAGGTAGAAGTAGAAGTAGAAGTATTTATATAAAAAAAAAACAATGAACTTAAAAGGAAAAATATATCTCATCAATAATCTCAACTCAAAAGATAGAAAAATATCATTACCAACCAAAGAAGTACAAGATTAAAAGGTAAAAATTAGTAACCTGCAGGCTCCTGGGGTGAGGTAAAAAAGTAAAGCAACAGAAGTCGAAAACTATAACCAAGGCAATTGACTAAAGATGCATGAATTTTTTTTCACCTGAATAACCTAGGATCAACATCATCCTTTTTTTCTACTGAAATATTTGTTAAGTTCAAAGATGCATGGATTCTTTTTAAGAAAATTAGCAATTCATTAACTTACAGCCAACTAAGTCTTTAAAATAAAATTGATTTACACTTAATTGCAACGTAAGGTACATCTTCTGTATTGACCATATATTACTTTCTAAACTTAATCAACATCGCATCAAAAGAATATTAACACATGATCATGGTAATGTCTGAAAATTATCACCATCTCCTAAACTAAGGTCAAATGGTTTTCATGGATGTTGGGTACATTCAAAAAATGTTGGCGACTTAAAAAAAAAATAACTCCATTTCTGCTAATGTATCAAAACCTAATTGACCGACAAAATATATAAACAACATCAAATGTAAATAAATGGGCCTTACTCTATCATTTAGTTTCCAAATAGGCCTATTCGGCCTGTTTCTTCAGAGTAGTAGTGTTGATGGAACAGAGTTCATTGATTCCTGATTTCACAAGACAAAAACAAATGCCTAGTTATGCCCACTTGAGCCAAGGTGTTGTCTTTCGTGCACCTTAGCCGAGCGAAGGGCCCCAAACATGTATTATTGTGGATAAGCATTCCATGGTTGAGCAACAGCATGTACCGTCTAGACCTTGTCGGCTTCTTCAGCCCACGGCCAATGGAGTTCTTGAAAGCCTTAGCCCCAGGTACAAAGTCAGGATTTAGGGTTGAAGGCAAAATTTAAATATTTGAAAGTGAGGGGCAAATTCATAAATAAATTAATTTTTAAAAAATTTAAATAAGGAGACAAATGTGGAAAAAAAATTTCTTCGGGGTGGAGGAGTCCCTGCTTAGCCCCTCCTATTTAGTTGAAATTAGATGCGACAAACAAGTCGTTCAGTTCGATTTCGATTCATATTATTTCAGTTTGAGTCATTCGAGTCTGATTACATTCAAGTCAACCGTTGTTTGATTTTAGTTAGGGTCTGGTATCAAGTCATGTCGAGTATCGGGTCGGGTTAAGTCGAGTCAATAGGAGATCGGTTGATTTTAGTAGGGTTTTCAGGTCGGTCAATTTTTAACACACTATATATGACTTTATAAAGCTAGTATATTTTGTCTTTTTTGATGAGTCGTGCGGCAATTTACATCTCATCGTTCTTTATTTCTTTTAATATCTTTTCTTTTTTCGGGTTACCTGCGATTTCGAGTGAAATCGGTTCGAGTCTATTCAATTCGGTTAAAAATCTGTTCGGATCCATTTCGATTCAACTAAAATTCGAGTCGCTTTTGATTCAGTTCGATTTATTTCGGATTTCAAGTATCAGGTCTCGGGTCAAGTTTATTCATCTAGCTGAAACCCTCCAAAATTTCAGCCAGGTTTTGAACTTAATACATGGTTTTATGGTTTCTGTGACTGAATCTATGAAACATGCTCTGACATACGCAAAGATTATTGTTCTTTTTTCCTAAATTGTTCAATTGGCTATTCTAAGATGAACTTTTTCTCAGAAATAAAAGAAAGAGAAAATAATGGAGAAAATGATTTACGATGTTAGATGAACATTCACATGTGTGGGATATGCTGTCTAATTGAAGCTTTATAATTTTTTTAAGGCCCACAATTTTATGATTATGTTAATCTGCATCAAACCAATTAAATCGTAGTTGATTTACGAATAAAACATATTTAAAATCTTCCAACTAAATGGGCAAATCAGACACAAATACAAGGTAGAATTATTGAGACGGTACAAGAAACAGGCAAAAACCATTCATTTTGTAATCATTAAACCAAAAAAAATGCGAGTGAAATTGAAAGAGTTGTTATCCAAATTCCTCCCTTCCATGTTTTACTTTTGCCTAAATTGCATGTTTTTTTCCAACATTTTTCTTTTGCTTTTTTAATGTCTATCTCTCTGTTTCTAGTGTCCTCGTGAGCTTTATGACAGGCACTAATTGCCGTTTTAATGTGCATGTTAAAGTTGACACTTTAATCATGATTAGCACCTCCACCACCACTAGCACCGCCACGTTAGTTGATTTCCACCCATCACGGCGGCTGCTATTTTATCAATCAATTAATATACGTATGAGAAAGATGAAGTACCGGGAAAAGAGTTAACAAAAATCAATAATTAACAACTACAAACAACAAATCCCTCTATAGAGGTTTTCTAGGTACAATAGCCAGCCCTTTGAACTATTTCAAAATATATATATAAAAAATAAACAAAAACTAAAAAAAAGGTGATAATGATGGAAAATAGGAAAAAAGGGAAGCATGCGAGGGATTATTCATGAGTATTTCTTTAGGCGTCATCAACATAGCTTGCATGTGAAAGCTCCTTTATCCATTCAAAGGTTCGATGACGAGACAAAGCTTGCTTTTTCTTCTTTTTCTCTTCAATGGCGGCAGCATGCGATGTTGCGTTGTCTTTCTCACTGTTCTTGTTACTTTTGGTGACGACTACGTTGTTCAATGGAACTGTTTCAACTGCATTAACTGAACATGTGCATCCGCTAAGCAACCCCATTCTCTTTTCTAAGAACCCTCGGTTCGAATCTTGCTGATTCTTTGCTGCTTCTGTGTTACCGTTGTTAACAACATTCTTGGTGCTCGAATTGCTGTTACTGCTACTACAACTGCTGTTCCGGCTGACAGAATTTTTATTACCATTGTTGTTGTTGCTGCTGCTACGAAGTTTCAAGTCTTGGAATTCAAGCTCGGGTGCTCGAACCAAACCTAACCTGAAAAAATCCCACATCGATGATCTCTGGTTTCGGCTGCCGACGTTTGGGGTTCGGGTTTTCGACAATCTGATTTGTGGCTTCGGGCTGGGATGTGTGTTGAAGTTGTTTCTGATTTTAATGGCCTTTGGCTTGGGATTGGAATTACAGCTACTTGTGCTAGTGCTGCTGCTACCAACACTTGTGAACCTACTTAATGAACCATGGTCCATGGACTCTGACCTCGACAAGCACATGCTGGTGTTGTGGCTATCTTGCCGGAACCCGTTTATGCCACCGTCCGAGCTGACGGAGTGACGCAGTGGTAGAATCTGGCCTTTGAAGAACACTTCATCAGCTGCACACATCTCTGGTTTTATCGAAGGAGAGCCACCCCATGAGCCAAAGTTGAAATCTTCTTCTGTTTTTCTCGTTTGAGCCGCTTCACCATCTTCTTCTTGGACCACCTGGTTCTCTTCTTTAATCAAATTGACAGGCAAATCACACAGCGACAACGCTTCTTCTTCTTCCTCCTCAGCTTCCCATTTTTGTTCATCACAGTTTTTAATTGCAGCACTCTCCATTGCTTTGAAATTCAACACAACCTTTTGTCGAACTCAGACAAACAAAGGGTAGAGAAATGGGATTTATATAGAGAAAAAGAAGAAAGTGTAAATTTTGAATTGCAGAGAGAGAAAGGGGGACAAGTGGAAGAAAAAGCTACCGGAAAAGTAGTAATAATAGAAAATTGAGAAGTCAGAGCAGGAGAAGAAAACATGGAGGTGGTGGTGTTTTATTGTTTTAGAGTGAAACAGAGGGGGACTATGAGGCCGGCCATTAGCCAAACCAACGGGGGGCTTAGATTTTATGCTTTAGTGGGGCTAAAACGTAAAGGCTAATTGGCTAAAGCTAGAAGACAATCTGGCATGAAAACTTTATATAAAATGTTCAACTCTTGGATTCCATTTAATGAAGCGAATTCTTGGGGGTTAGATTCACAATAAATAAAATGCTTAAACTGTTTGAAATGACATGTTTTATTGAGATTGAGACCAAAAGAGACATGAAGGGTTGGTGTAGTTTTTAATACATAAATTTCATGTTCATGATTTTTTCTTTCATATTATGTGGTGCAAAATGGGGCATTTGGAATGTTTTGAGGGACCTTTGAATTTGAAAGATAGAATGTGACGTATTGGGTCTCTGATTCTTTTCTTGTGTGTAACGGAAAGGGTGTTTTTGCCTTTGCTGATGAAGCAGGAAAGGAATGACCTGTATTGGGATGTAAGATGAAAGCTTTACTGTACCAGCTCAAAATGTGAAAGATTTGAAATTTATGGACCACAGGAAAATTTGTTTTGATTTGAGGAATGAGAGGCTAAAGTTGGCATTGATTCATAGACCAACGTATACCTGTTTTGTTGGGGGGGAAAAACACAGATCCAGAAACCACTTGTGTTTAAATTTCATTAATGTTGTGCCATGTCATTACTGTGATGTTTGAAAATTGAAAAGATTCTTCATCGAATGTTTCTCAGAAACTCTGTTTTGCATCAGTCTGCCGAGTTCAGTTTAAGCAAACCAAGAGACGCTAGTTATTATAGCAGGAGGAGGATTACCTTTTGTAACAAAGTAATAGTGTGTAATAGTTGCTTCATTATTTTATTACGAAGTTCGGGTTACAAACAAAAATCTTCCACTTTGTTCAGTTTTTTTTATGTTTTAATATTAAAAAATTAATTTTAAATCCTAAATCCTAAAAATATACTTTATTTATAATTTACTAAATTCTAAACTCTAAACTTAATTTTTTTAGTGTGAAATATAAATAGCAACATAAAAAAGGACAGAAATCTTTTTTCTTGAATTATAACCAATTGTTTATATCTCAATGATAATATTTTTACTAAAAAATTAATCATTAAATTTATCAAAATGATTATATTTATAATGTATATAATTTTTTGAATCAACCCAACATATTTCCTATCATTTCATTTATTATTTTATTAATATATAATGAAAGACCTTTTTTTACCTGAAATAAATAATTAAATATTATAGTTTTATTTAAAATTTGATATACAATAAATTGAATTGCTACAATATTATTCATATAAATGTTTTTAAAGTGACATTTAAATCCAAAATAATAGGACCAACTGATCAAGAATGAATTTATAACAGATTAAGGTGGAACTAAAACAATCCCATAAACTTCAATAAATTGGGTTCAATTCGTTCAAGGGTCCGTAAATGTGGATCAAGTCGCCCTTCATAGCAACACGTGGTACGCAAAGCGTTATCCACGTGCCATGATATTTTATAAACACGTCATTTTATGCACTCCGCCGTGACTGTATCATCGTCGTCCCCTTTCTCCGACCCGATATTACCCTCCATTTCAATGGGCAATTGTCTAGGCGACTCACACTCATGCTAGAAATTCCTTTTTTTTTTAAAAAGAAAAAACCCTCAATTTTCTGATTCAAAATAGCTTTCGAAAAGATATAGTAAAAGCGTTAATTGAAAATGTCTTTTTTATCTGGTTTACACCTTTACCGGAAAATTCCCTGTTTTTCAATTCATTCAAATCGATATAGCTACACTTTACGCTCTCTATTGGTGCATCCGAATTCCAGAACTCAATGGTTTAGCTCAGGGGCTGGCTCGGCAACTCAGATTGAGTTCCCTGGCGAGAATGCGTACGATATCTTAGGAGTTGCCGAGACCAGTTCGTTCGCTGAAATCAAAGCGTCGTTTCGTAAGTTGGCAAAAGAAACTCACCCGGACCTTGCTGGGTTCAAGAACGATTCATCATCGTCTTCGAAAAGTTTCGTCCGGATCCTCGCCGCTTATGAGGTGGTGTTGCAATTTGTTCTCTCTGAAATTCAGTCCAATACTTTTCTTATGAATGTGTTTGTATCTTAAATTGATTTCAATTACTAGTTAAATTTGAAATATGAATTTGGTAGCAATTTAATTGATAATAAATCAAACATATTCAATTCAATTTTATGCAATTTTGCTAAAAGTGATTGCACTTACACAGTTACACTAACTCGTACTTTTTGAAACCCGTTTTAATGCTGGAAAATGGAAATAGATAACATTAGAATCGACTTATGGTAGATTTAGGGTACATTGAATCATTATTTTGTTAAAATAAAACATTGAAAGTACTTTCAAATGTAATCCATTTTTAAGAATTTAGAGAAAAAAGGAGTTAAGGCACAGCTGGGAGTTGGATTTGATACACTACAAACTGTATTATGGTAATGGAAGTGCTTTATATTCTCTTACGGGTGCATTTATGATACATGGCATTCTGATGCACAAGTGTTATCGTTGGATGCATTTATAATACAGGGCATTCTGATGCATGAGTGTTATCAATAATGGATTGCAGATTCTTTCAGATTTTGAGAAGAGGGTGCATTATGACAGCTATCTTCTATCTCAGAGAATGGTTGTGCAGAAACATTATAGACAAGGTTCGACATTGCACATGTATACGTCCCATATGATTATTAATAAGAAGATGGAGGTTGTTGAATGGTTAAAGTGGTATAGATTAACTATAAATGATATAGTGTCTCAGAGGAAAGCAGTGGTTGGAACTGGCTATTTTGATGTTCTTGAAGCAGATTTTTATTCTGCGATACAAACAGCATATTACGGTCCAGTAATTGAATGCATGGATCTTCTTCCTGATCGATTTGAAGCTGAAGAAAGGTCTGTGTATGAAACTCCAGAGGTACTGCACTTGGTTTCAGGGCGTGATCTTTTTGGGATGGTTTGCCTGATTGATAGGGTTCCTGAGTTATCTTTTACCTATAATGAGAAGTTGACTTCTTCTATGTCTTCAGTTTCAATCATGTCTCGGTCTACCCAAAATTCTAGAATCTGCATGAATGACAAACACGACATCCATGGTGGAAATTCTCAGATTCGAGTAACAGATATAAATAACCATGCATCTGATGCATACAGAGATTTGGAGTTACATGTATCTGGTAGGGTGATAGCTGTTGCCACCAGAATCCCTCCTAAAAGCTGTTTTGGTGAAACACAAAATGAGGATGTTGAAGACCTCATACAAGTTTTTCTTACTTCAGATGAGGATTCCATGCCTTTAAGTCAAGGATTGGATCGTAAAGTTAGATCCCGATTACTGTTGGGAACAATAACTGGACTTGGAACCAGCTCGGAAGAGGGATCATGTTTTGTTTACAATAGCAGTGGTTCAAAAACTCATGTGATAATGAAACATAGGACATTGCTGGTTTGTAATTATGTTCTCCTTCAATCCTATGCCAATTTGCTTCTATCCTTGTTATAGATCCATAACTTTGGCTTTTAGTATATTTAGACAATCTTTGCTGGCCTAGTTTTTAAGTTTATTTCTTTTTTTTCTTTCTTAGTTTCTTAAGTAATTTTGTTTATAGAAAGTGCTGCATGTACTATATAATTGATGGATTTTCATAATCAATTACATATCTATTCCCTTTTGATTTGTTTTTTCCAGGTGAAGCATATGCACTGGTATCGGGTGGGAGAGAAAGTTTCTATTTGTGAATGTAGATGTAGTAGAGCTCGATTACCACCTAGCAAGTAAACTTCTTTCTTTTCCTTTTTTTAATTGTAAAATAATATTGAAAGCTAATGCCTGGTTTTGAGTATTCTCAGATTAGCATTCTTGTTTTGTAGCTAAATGTGATTGTTATCATTGAGGAAGACAGGGTGACTATAATAGTGTTTTTTTATTCAGTAGATAGGATATTTCATCATTTATCAGAAATCCGGTAGAGTTCATTTATTGAGTTTTACACTTCTACTTTTTTCTTTATCTTATCTCTTCTATACCTCTGTTTTGATATTGTTTTACTGTAGAGGTTAAGATCGGTGATCTGTAGTAAATGTGTTCATATTGAAGGAGATTATGTGATTCTGCAACATATTTAAAAAATATGAACTCCAACTTGTCTCATCATGCTTCACATTCCCCTTACATAACCGTCTTAACCTGTGGTTTATTTTTGAGGCTGGTCTCCTATTATTTCTATAATATTTCATTTCATTTTTTTTTTCTGTTGTCGTCAAGAAGATTACCCTAAGTCTGTCTAATTCCATCTTTCAGCTGCAATTCATTTTCTCATTGTGGCCCTATTAGGGATCTAGGTTTAGCTGTCACTTTGTTTTCTGTTTAGGCGTGATGCTTGATCTTGTTAGGTGACACTTTTAGTTTTTTTTTTTTTGAAAACTCCATTTTTGTGGATTACAAATGCATTTTCTGGTCTTGAGGCATGCTTGTTGATTAGACGTGCAAACTCTGAAGTCTGGTTTGATTATAATATTTTGTCATTTGGCAACAGATTTTGGTTGTTTGAACCTCGTTGTGGAATGCATGACATTGGTGGTTGGTACATCGAAACCTTTGGCCGAGACAAGAAAGGCAGGACAGTCCCATCGCAAAGATATTGGGATGGGGTTGATGCAGCTAAACACTTTGATGAGTAAGTACACTCTCTATTGTGTCACTTCCCTGGGCTTATATGTGAAAAGATGAGCTGAAACTGGCTGATCTAAATCAGTATAAACTCTGATGGGACTAGAATAATTTTTATTGATTAGATGAAACTGCATCGTTTTGAATTATATAAAAACTTTAAAGTCCAGCAGTGGCTTAAATTGCTAACAAAATTAATTTCAAAGCTGTAGATTAGGGCAGCATTTTTTTGGTTCATCTCTTTATTACTATTGTCAGCTGGTTCTTTTACATTATTCATCCGAAACCAGTAGAAACTGGCTCAACCTTGATTTTCCACTCTCAATTTAGTGAAGATGTCGTGTCTAAGGCTGGTTCTGTTTGTGCTAGTCAACATGAGTCTTCACCCCAAATCTTCCTCAAGATCCTGGAGACAAAACAACTCCGGTTGTTTCTTTTGATAAGAAACTATATAGTAAGTTCTTCCTCTTAATTAAGCTTTGAAAATATCTTACTTTGTTTTTGAACTGTTTCAGGAGACTCCATCCAGCTATGTATTTGCTTGCACTTGCATATAGGACACTAGATATTGAAGATGCAAAAATAAGGAAGCAAAGCATTTGGAAAGCATTTGAAGGAAAACTATTTAGGATCCTCAGTTTGTACAAGAAGTTTGTTTAGGATAAATACCTCTTTTGGGATTGTGAGTATGCTTTATACTTGGTTGAGGAGCATCAAGCAAAAGTCACACTAGCAAATTTCTTGGCGAAAAATGGTCAAGGGGTTGCATTTGAAGGTTTCTTTCTTTTGGCCTGATGAATCATCAGCTCTGCTTGATGATGAGCGGATTCCTTTTAAGTTCAAAGAAATAGTTGTTCCTTTCGCAATTTGCATATGCATTTGCATTCAATTTTTCCGAGCATAGTGAAACGCCATGCAGGTATTGGGATATATGAAGATATTGAAATTTCTCATTTGGATGTATGAAGACAATGATTTCATTGTGTGCAAATGATGTATCTTATCAAGATGATTCGAATGATCCTTCGAGTCCACTGTTCAGACCTGCTCGCTCTAGTTCATTGTCAACACCTGAATCTGCTGTAAGAGAAAAAGCTTCAAAATCTTTCAGAATAGTAGGACATGTGGGGTATCACCATGATATTCCTTGAATCCTCATTCCAAATGCTGAGATCGGGAAGAGAAGAAACTGCCCATGCTCATTGTGCTTTACCTGTTAGTTTGATCAGATGGCAGCAGAAGGGACCTGATGGCCAAGGTATATAATCTCCTATTTAGCTCTATCTCTGGTTTGTTTTTCTCTGCTACCAGTTTAGAGATAAATGTGGCTATTTCTGCTTAGCCATTAAATATATTATGTCCTATATGGTATGTAAACATGTATATAGTATTTGTTATAGCTTGGATTAAGCTTCTTTCTCGTTTCTTTGCGCTTTCTTGGTTTGAAATAATTGGAGAAATCTCGGCATTTGCAACGTTTATAGTTACTATAATTAGATTCTGCTTCTTTTTGGGTATCTGCCATTGAATGACACTAGCTGAAGTAAACTCAAAAACAAAGCACAGCCTTTTTACCTTACTATTTCGTGTTATATACCTTGGTAAATCGTGGCCTGCAGTAGCACCCAGCTTCGCCAAGTAATCAGCAACTGCATTGTTTCCCCTGTACGCAGGTTATCAGTTTCCCAGACGACAGTTTGGAAACGTTCATACTATCAGGATCGAACATTGGGAATAATTAAATTATTGAATTTTAAAAATACAAGGATTTATAATTTAAAATTCGAAATAAGACTTAATTTGTTTAATATTTGAATTTATATGGACTTAAATTTTTAGTAGACTAAAAGGTTAAAGGTATGCTAAGTTATAAGAAAATCCATTTCTTTTGAATAGTATAGGGTAATTATAAAGTAGTATATGTTAAAAAAATTAGCTTATTGACAACGGCGCCTTCTTTGCGGACGAAGTTGTTTGAATTCGAGTCTTTTAAGAGGAACAATAACAGATATAGAGAAGATTTTGATGTTTCAACTTTCAACATCATTCAAGTAGGGTAGGCACCGAGTTTTGTCCTGTCAAAAACTTCAAGCGTTTGCCTTTAACTCATTAGATGTGTCACCCATGGAAAAGTAAGCCTAGCAAGTAGCAAGAAAAGACAATTCTTGCCCAAGTCGATCTTAGATCGAAGCAATTGAACCATTTTACCTTTAATCTCTAACTATTGACTGATGAGCGGCGTTGTTTGAACATCCAAAGGTAGTTTAGATCGAAGTAATTGAACCATTACCTTTAATCAATAGGATGACAACATCTCGGTTGAAAATTAAGACAATTAAACGTACAAATCAACTATCAACACTAACCGAGACCTTTCTAGAGCTAAACAAGTCTTCATCTGAAGAGTTGATTTATGGTGATAGTTATCACTGAGCTGCAAATTTAGAAATAATAATATATAGGATAAACTACCTGAGTGACCACCTAATTATTGGATCCGTCCAATTTTGACCACTTAATTAAAAAAATTAAAAAATTGACCACCAAATTATTTAATTAGTCTTAATTAAACCACCAACTATTAAAATCTAACGGAAGAGTGACGTGATTTTTAACGGAAATTTTTATAAGTACACATTTGGTCCATATTAGTTATCTATTATATCAATTTGATCTTAATTTTAATTTAATTAAATAAATTGAGTTATTAATTTATTTAGTTGGGTGGTCAAATTTTTAGGTTTTTTAGTTGGGTGGTCAAAGACTCAATAGTTGAGTGGCCATCCAGGTAGTTTACCCTAATATATATACTTCTTAACAAATATATCATTTTTTAAAAAAAAAAATTAAGTTATAAAAAAATGTATTGCTAGTCGGAAGTCAGCATGGACGAAGATACGTAGAGGGCGAGATAGGATGGACTTTATATTCCTTTCGTTCAATTTATATTTGATTTATGTCAATGTTGAATTTAATTAAATTAAATGATTTATTTGCTAATCTTTCATCCTATTCTATCTTTGGAATTTGGTAAATTGATATAGTATGAAACATGTCCCCGAGATATACTTTAAAGGTGCTTTACCTTTCCCTTTGATTTTTTTTTTCTTTCGGGAAGCAAGCTAGAATCAAACAAGAAAGTCGTCTGTTCAGGTAATTTTTGTGACTATGTTTCCTTTTGCCCATCTTGTTGGCAGCTAAGTATGAAAGAATATTTGTGGTCTCTGTATAGACAGAGGAAAGGGTTGATTAAAAATTTCTGATAATTTGTATCTTTCCAGTTTCTAATTGCGTAGCATTGTTTTTATTTTATTGACATCACTTTTAAGTTTTAACACTGAAAATGGATGGTATGGATTTTAATATGAGTCTTCTCATTGATGGGTTGATAAGGGGAAATGCCTTAAACCAATGCTTCAGCCATAAAGTAGTATTAAGCTTGCTTATATATTAATAATGAGGAAATTGTGTATCATTTGATGATTGTTCTGTAGCATTTTATTTACTTAAAATGCAGGTGCAAGGTATGCTTGCAGACATTTATGTGCACAACGGAAGAGGTAAAAGTGCAGGGAGCATGCCCAAGCAAAGCATCCGAAATCCGATGTGTATATCTGCTTCCGTCTTCTCAAGCAGTGATGTGGTTTGAAGCGACTTCTCTCCAAGCAGGAATTGCTGCAGTGTTGAGAAATGATGAAGGGACTATTATCGAGCTCCTTTGCTACTTCTCGGTTGGAATTGCAGAGGCTTGTGCTATCCGTATGGGATTGATGTATGCTGCTGAAAAGGGATATCAAAACATCATCTTGAAGTCAGATGATGAAGGCCTCATGAAGAGGCCCATTGACCGTAATCACACATGTTGGGAAATGTACTCAGTGGAGAGGGACTTGCTGGGTGTACTTAACCGCTTTAACATGTATTTTTGCTTTTGTTGCACGTTCTTGTAATTGCGTCGCTGAATAGGTTGCGAAATCAGAATGTGTGTCCTCCTGATTGGTCGTCTTGCTCCCTTTGAAACTGATTTTTATGCTGTAATTCTCTATTTTGTTTTGATGTTAAAAAAAAGAAGCGATGCGGTTGAAGCAAGGAAATGATATTTATATATGTGTGTGTGTGTCCTATAGCCTATAGAATTGTTCGGAATATCATTTCCTTGTCATGTAAAACATCGGCTATAATTCATAAAATCAGATGAATGTGTGGCTCAGTGTGAGAAATTGGTTGGTCCTCATGTCTTTTCAGATCGTTCCTGCATCTTAATGTTAAATCAAACAATATTTATCTCTGGGTTTCTTGCTTTCTGGGAAATGGCATCTTAATGTTGAAAGAAAGGTATTTTTATCCTTGTACTTGAAAAGGATTGACCGATTAGAAAGCTAAGCACCCAAAAATGAAAAATCAAGTCAATATATATGATAATGGGTTTTGCTAGTCAAGGAAAAAAAACAAGTGATCTTTACAGAAAGACTCCATCACCCATTTTCACTTCAAAAAAAAAAAAAAAAAAGAGACTAACCTTAAACTTCCTCACAAACATCAATCTAAAATCTAATCACATGGACTCGGCAGATTTCACTTGTGTTTCATTTTTCAAGTTACATTCATACTTAGAACTTGGAAAAGCCAAGGGGGCTGATTCAATCTCTCTTGTCTCAATTGTTGTTCGTCATCAACATTGTTTTTACTTCCATTTTGGCAACCCAATGTCGTGTCGGAAACCTTGAGGAATCCCAGCTCACGACCGATGAATTCATCTCTTGCAGTGTTCGTCTTCCGTTTGGTCGTCGCCATGGAACTACTCGGCCTGCCGTTGTTGAACATATGGCAGGACTCGGTCGAGGACGAAGAGAAGCTGTTGGGTCCAGAATCCGAGGTTAAAGTGGGAGTCCCATGTTTCTTCCTCGGCGTGTACTTTTTGGGCCCTAAAGTCAATTCAATCTCACTTTCGTCTATGAATTCATCGTCCACTGGATGTTCCAAGTCGAGTCTGGTTCTTGAACTCTGATGATTCATATAGCTTCCATTGATTGGTCTGCTGGTTTCCATGCTTTTCATCAATGTCTTCTGGATTCTGTACAGACGATGAAGCTCGTAGACCTGGTCAAACATATCAGTGCTAGCTTTTAGAACGACAAATATGGAGTATATGAAGTTTCCAAAGAGAAGAAGAAACAAGGGATTCTGAGAAACTAATGTACCTGTTGTTTGAATGTTTCTTCATGTTTTAAGATTGCCATCTTCATAGACTCCTTGTCGTACGGTCTGAGAAGCTTCTCCATTGTAATTTTGCTGATAAAAAGTAGATTACGTTACAATATCTACACTTTATGCTCAATTAGTTTCCACCTGTAACACGAGCCAAATTCAAAGAAAGGGGGTGAGAAGAAGAGCTGATGAATAGGGCATTGATGTATATACTAAAAGTATGAACCCGTAAGCCGGCACTTAGTCCGTTGATTTATGGGTCATAGATTCAAATCTCGACGTTTTCGTTAAGGAAGAAGCTACTTTTAGCATGGTTTGTGTGGTTGTTTTGGGCCACAATGATAAACTTGCAATACCAAAATATCTTATTACATGATGGACCTTTTTTTCAATGGTCAATATCTATCCCATGTGGCTTCGATGCCCTTTGTCTTCCCCATATGACTATGATGGGGACATGAGAAATAATAATAACAGTCCATTTAGATCGATCATCTTCTGGTTTTATTTAACAATGGAAATACCATTCAGACTCTTTCTTACATGTTTATCTCCTGTAAATTATCATTAAAAAAACATCTGAGATGGATGAAGCTGTAAGATTTCAAAAGATGGAAAACAACGTAAAAATCTAGACAAACTCATTACTAGAATCAAAGTCAAGCTGTTATATTTATCTCAATATCTCTTTTTATTTCTTCTTGAAATGAATTCGTATGCATGAAAAAAGAAGAAGAAGGGAACATGTAATATTCTAACCTGTAAAGGAGCCTTCAAGAGCTTCAGCAGTTTCAGAGGAAAAGAAAAGGGCAAGAAAAGTAGTTATAAAAATCCAGTTGAAACCTTAATTTGAACAGCAGCTAAGCTTGTCCTTGAAATAGAGTATAATTAAGTAATATTATATATAGAGAAGAATTTAAGATTCCTTTAAACGCAGAAACCAAGGAGATGTGCGTCTGGGTTTTGAGGCATGCCAAACAGATCCCAGTGCCTTAACCAATACCCTTCAAGCTTTGTGGAAAAGATGCCCTGCCTATATAAATATCGGATATGATAATACCCAAAACTCCATTTCTTTACATATTTAATTCTGGATTTTCACAAACCCCGATGCTTATTGTAATCAAATCCACATTTATTTTTCAGAATTTTTAATAAACATCGAATGTGGTCTTAATTTTTGTTAGGGGATGAATCACATGTGCCCAGGAATTGTATATGGCTTGTAACAGTTGTCTGTCAATAATGAGACGATAAAATATTTCTATGATTGTGGGAAACTGATATATATGGTAACATTTCCAGGCCTGCTTCTCTGCCGTACCCAAAGTTAAAAAAGGACTGACCACTGCTTCTCAATCATCCAGCTTGAAAAGATCGGATTTTTCATCCCCCATTGAGAAACAGGTGCAAAGGCGAATCTTTCGACTTTTATTTATTTTATGGAATTTTGTTTCTCAACAATGTGTTACAAAATAAATATAAAGATGTGGGTTTTAATTCAATAATTTCGAGTAAATAAATAAATAATCCAATAATAATATGAATAAATTAATGCATCAAAATTATATATAAAATGAAATATATATAACCAACGACCAATTGGTTTAGGGGAATAAGACGCTAGGCCATTTAAGTAAGGATAAAAGTTCAAATTATGATACTATGCAAAGAAAAAATTGGATCGAGAGAGTCACCTCATATTAAATCTCTGTAAAATTCAATCTGAGTTAGTCGATCAATGAGTTAGATAATTATGGTTATAAAAAATGGGATATAAATACAGTTGGAATGAATATTGGAGTTGTTCAGCCTCTCACATAAAAAAATGTAAAGACTCCAACACAATTAGACCCGGCAAACTTGACTCAAAATTCGAGACCCGAACCAATTTACTCGACCCGAGACTTGATATAGACCCGAACATAATAGTCTAAATTTAACCTGAATCCGAACCAAAATCGACCCGAATTTAGTTAAACCAAAAATCAACTTGAATCAAAATTAATCGAAACCGAAAATAACCCAATCGAAAGCAACCAAAATCGAAAATCAACCTGAACTGAAAGAAACCCAAACCAAAAGTCAACCGAACCGAAAGCAACCCAAATTTAATTTCCTCAAATATGTATGTTTTATTCTTATTGTATTATATTACTAATTAACAACTACCTTCAAATATTGACTCAAATTGAAACCCGACCGATCTGATATTGACCCGACCCGAAAATCAACTGATCTGATATTGACCTAAAAATCAACCGATCCGATATTAACCCGACCTGATACCCAGTCCGATCTGAAATAATATAGACCCGAACTAAATTCGAATTAGACTTGACCCGAACCAAATCGAACTTAAACTTAAAAAAGTAAACTAAATATTAACTCGACCCGAATCCGTTCTGAACGACCATATTGTTACCTCTAAATACAATGATGATTATTGATTACCGTTAATTGGGCATGTGAGGACTGTTAGACGGTCCGGATAAGTGGAACTCCAATATTTCCAACACACCCGAATAAAGAAAAGTGTGGTACATATTAAATGTCCCTGTGGAAATCCTTATGATAATAATAATATTTTTATGGCATTATGTAGGGTTTATGGATATAGATCTTAATTTCAGATTTCTTGTGAACTTGGCAAAAATAATGCTAAATAAAATATATCTGATTATTTGTCGCTGTTATGTTATAGCTGTACATGGTACAGGCTCGAACAGGATCCACCCAGGACCATATAAATTAAGATAAATGGATTTAGTTTTCAATAATATTTTTTTATAAAAAATATATATTATAAAACACAAAACTTCAGATGTAGTCCCCAAAAAACGCCTCTCTTGTTCTTTCTCACCCTGTCAATCGGATTTTTTAAAAAAAAATCATAATATAAATATATTTACTTGAATCTAAATAATTTAATAAATGATGAAAACCTGGAAAAAATATAAATGGTCACATCATCACATGCATGTTGGGCTCAAACATATGGAATATGATAATGAATTATGCAATAGAAGAAAGCTGGGTATATTGTTTTTATTAAAAGCAAGAGCAATAAAGAATTGGAGAGAGTGATATGGAAGCACGAGTTGCCGGTGAAGGGAGGTGCAACCGTATTGGGCGGTGGGTCCATTGGGGTTGCTGAAAAAAAGGCTGAAACCCAACCCAAGGGGGGAGGCGAGGCTTGCCTGCTTGTGTTGTCATTTGGTCCCCACCTTGAAAACGTCATTTATTAATCCATCATTCTTACGGTCCAAACAATAAAAATATATAACGTAAAAGTCATTAGAGCTTTTTAAACCCTAGCCGCATAGTATTCTTCTTCCGGGGATTTTTATTGTTTTCTGTTTATAGGTGACATTGCGACACAAATTTTAATATTGATCGTCGGTTGAGATTTGTTTTTTCTTTCTTTCAATTTTTATTGTTTGTCTTATTTTTATTTTTTTAGTTTTTAATAAATAACTTAGTTTTTGTGAAATATTTTATTCTACCTTTTGATATATTTTTCTTTGCCTTTTAGTACGCTTTTATTTCATTTATCTATCGTTTGACTGTTTTTTATTTAGTTTCCTATCATTAATGAATTTGACGTGCCACGACTGATCAAGATGACGCTCTTTTGGTTATCCTATTGATCCCCCTGTTTTGGACCCTCGAATTAGACTTGGATACACAGTCACGATCATCGTTTTTTGTTCGCGATTGAGTTGCTGTAATGGCCGTGTTCTCAACATGTCTTATTGTAATATACATTTTTATGTTGTTTGTTGATGGTTTTACCTTTCATCGTTGATCTTTAGTAATGTTTGTATCTATCTTTTGTTTCTAGTCTTGGAGTTGAGTTTTCCCCCTTTTTTTGTATGGTTCTATTATGATCTCGAGACATTAGTTTCTTATTTCAATGGTTGTAGAAATATGTTCGGATTAAGTATTTTTGTTTTATCGTAATTTTGAATATATCCTTGTTGATTTTAACTCATATTTTAATTCAAATATATATATATATAACTAGTTGATTTTAATTCATATATATATATATATAACGAAAAAAAGAAATGGTCAAAACTCATATTTTCACTTCACCCCTAGATATAATCGTAATTAAACATAGGAAAAATTAAATTATATAATTTTAAAAAATTAATAATTTGCTAAATATTTAAATTTTAAAATTTAGAGTCGTGATTCATATTAAATAGGATTTAAATTAATAGAAAAATGGTATTAGTGGGGACAAAAGCTCCCTTTGTATATAGGTCCACCCCCTGTTTCTATTTACTTCACAATTTAGTCCAAAGAGAAGGGTACAACGATATATAGAATCGATATATTTTACCCTGTAATCGTATTTAAGATATTTATATATTGCTATGAACAAAAAAAAATACTGTTGTGTTATATTTGATGCAATATATTTTTTAATATTTTAAAGGTGATTATAATGTAATATATTTTTATAGATATTTTTAACCCTTTCATAATGCACACACACTTTACAGACAAAGCGATTGAACTCGAGTCTTCTAAGATGAACATCATCCACTTTTTCACTAGACCACTTATTGCATTCTATTTGATATAATGTCTCTGTTTGGTAAACAAATTTTTGAGCTAAAATTAGAGGTTTGAAGCATTTTTAGAGGTTTGACCAGTCAAATCCGCTAATTTGGATGTTTGGTAAATAGTGGATTGAGGTGAAACCTCCCATTTTGAAAAAGCTCATTTTAAGAGCTTTTTGAGATAGATGTTTGGATAAAAGACTTGTAAAGACTATGTTATCCTTAATAATTATAAAAAAAATTCTCTAAATAATATAAATTTGATTAACTAATAAAATTAAAAATATAATTTCATAAATAAGAAATTAATATATAGATTAATAAATACATATAAATTTAATAATTAATAATATTATATTCAAAATATAATTTCATTGATAAAAAATTAATATATATATATATCTAAATTTAATAATTATTAAAAAGATAATTTCAAAAATAAAAAATTAATATGTACATCTTCATATATGCTCAATAATGATATTAAAATTTTTAATTTTTATAATATAATTAATATTAATAGATACAAAATGTTAATAACTAATAAATCATTCAAAAAAATATCAAATATAATCATGTCGTTATATGTTATTTTGCTTGTTCAAATAATCAAACATCTATCGGCTATCAATTAATTTTACCAAACACTTTTATACAATCAACTAATGTAATCCGCTAGTCAAATCAGCTAATGTAATCAGCTTTCCGCTATTAGCTATCCGCTAATTGCCAAACAAGGCCAATATTTATATTTTATATCTTTTGAAAATATAAATTATAATGACTAAACTATTCATAATTTTCTATCCTTTAATCAGAGACAATTATGTTTAATGACACTTGAATCTAAAACCTCTAAAATGTTATAATAGCATCTGTAACAATTAAAGTAAGGGTAATTATTCTATGCACAGGAGGGTAATTATTCTATGCACAGGCGGTAAAAATAAAAAGTTTATACAAGTACATTAGTTTTAGGGTTTAAGAATTCTGTTTAGGGTTTAATGTTTGGAGGTTTAAGTGTAAGAGTTTTGAATTTAGGGGATATAGTTAAAATTTAGGGTTTATAGGTTAAAACGTAAATCCCTAACCATATTACCCTAACATCTACACCACAAACCATAAATTCTAACTATAAACCTTAAATTCTAAACTCTTACACTTAAACCCTAAACAAAATTTAAATTTAAAATTTAGGCGCTTGTAAAAATTTTAGTGCACAAGATATTTTTCCTTAAATTAATATTTAATTAACATTTCTTTTATATTATGCCACGTAGAACATTTTTAATGCATGCCTAAATGATTTAAAAGCATGGCTCTGTAATGCTGCCATATTTGTTACCTGCATGTCTGCCCTGGATCTTCGAGCTTATATACCACACTATAAAAGTTGGTTTACTGAATTCTTATGATACTTTGATTAATAGGAGCTACCTAATCATGCATTAGATAGTTTTAAAATAATCTAATTTATTCTTGCATTATAATAATTCATTGGATCATGAAATTCCTAACTTTTTTAATTTAATATTTTCATAAGAGACGTGCCTATGTCATGGCACCTTTTTATTGTTAAAAAAAGCAATAATAATTAATACTAGTAATAAAGTAATTAATAAAAAATTATTTGATCAGCAGCTATTGAGAAGCTCAAGAGTCACGATCATCTGAGTTCGGGAAACATGAATTATTGGGTTTGCTTGCGTTTCATAATCAGGAGTTAAGTACAAATTAGATTAGGACTAAGTATTTTAATAATGTGATATGTAGGGATTAAAATATTGGCAAAGATAATGATGAAGGGTGGTGGAATATGAGAATCTAACCATTTTTTATGGTTTTCATACAAAATTCATTCATCTGTTCATTTGGATTAAAAAAAAAAAGAAAATTGTGCAATGTTTGTCAGTGGAACAACACGCCATGCCTCACTTTAAAAGTAAAATAAAACAAAATAAGAATCAATTAAACAGTAGCTTCCACTTGGGGCATGTTGTCGGGAGCATTGCTCCATGCAATTCTAAGCTGTCTATAAAGTGAGTCAAGAAAACCATCTTATCATACTTCTAAAGTTATGATAATTAAGAGCAACCACATTTTACTTGTTATTTAAGTCGTTCATTTTTGTTCTATCGTATTTCTTTAAATTATGTGCTTTAAATTTACTAGAAACACTCTTTTTTTTCACTCTCTTCTAGATAGGATTGAAATTAGATTTAAAATTTGTCAAAAAAATTATAATAATTAAAAGGCTTAAAAGGGTAATTTCATTCCTATAATCCCAATCAGTAAAATTATCATTTCTTTTTAATTTTATCAATTTAGCCTTTAAGTTCTCGAATTGTAAAAACCCCGTCTTTTGATTGTCGTTGATTAATCACCAGTCTTCATTTGTTATGTTAGACATTTTGTTGTTAAATAATTAGCAACATTTGAGTTAGCATGTACATATGTCATTTCTTTTAATAAATTAATGTCACCCGATAAGATGATGACAAGTCAAATTTGATGATATGATACAATTAACATTGTTGTTTTTTTTTTGTTGAAAAATTTTCAACTTTAAAACAATTAATTATTTTTCAAACTCTTCATTGTACTATCAAATCAACGAAACTAATATATCATCATCGATATGGCAAGATAATTGACAATAACGGCTGATGTGAAAATAAATAGCGATAACATGCACAAAATTTAACGGCTTTGCCAATTAATTACAGTCAAAGGTAGAGATTGATACAATTTAAGAGTTAAAAGACTAAATTGTTGCAACTAAAAAGGAGGGACACCATTACTGATTTAGAATGACTACATAAACAAATTACTACTTTAAGTCTAATTAAAATACGATATAAATCTATGGTTATATAAGTTTTATATTATTTAAATTATTAACACATTAAAATTATAAGTGATTATAATAAATATAAGGCATAATGCCAATATGTCCATAACGTTTGACTAAATAGTTATTTTGGTCTTTGTTAAATTTATATTTGATTTTGATATAACAAGGACTATTTTGATATAACATTCGAACTTAAAATAATTTTTAAGTCAAAATCTTAAACCTCAAATAATTTCTAAGTGTTTTGGTACTCAAAATAGCCAGTTTGGTACATGAGTACTGATACGCCTAAGGCCGTATCGGTACGGTTTTTCTCTACTGGAAAACTGACTTTTGCTTAATGGCTATAGAGTACCGATCCACGTGTATCCGTATCAATACGCCTCTTGAAACATGATAACCAAATTGCTTACGAGTATCGGTATGCCTTATAGCATACCAGTATTGGGTTAAAGATTTTTCAAATCTTTGCATTTAATTTTTTACTGTTGCCTTATTAGTTTATTGGAACCATAAGTTTGAAAAATGGTTACTCGTACCAATACCCTATAATGTGTATCGATAAGACTTTTTGTGCAAAACTTTCAAGGATTTTAGTGAGGAAAACCGATATCGATACGGTTCAGACCGAACCGGTACCCTTTGTAAAATTCGCACTTCTTATCGATACGGCTTCACGCGTATTGATACCACTTTGTTGCAAAGGCTATTTCTTTTATGGCATGTACTGATACGAGTATTCGAATACCGATACCCAGTAATGGCAAACATCATTTATTGCGGAAAAAATGCAGCCCAACGACTATAATCAATATCCCAACTACCCAAACGGCTAGAAATCAATTAGGGGTATAAAATCAAGTCTCCAAAGCTTCAACAACAACAATTCAACAAGTCTAAAGCATTCAAACACACATTCAACAATCTTTGAGCTTTTAGTGTCAAATCTTGTAAACCCACTTGAGTGATTTTAATTGTATTCATTTTATTCAAGTGTTGAGGTTTTACTGAGACTAGAATTGTGCAAACATTTTACCTTGTGAGGAATTTTCAGTTTGCTATCATTTGTATTTCTCTTTGTGAGAGTTCTTAAGGTTTTGGGCTATAAACCTTAAGGGAGTTGTAAGGTTATCTCATTGAGCCTCAAAAGGAAATCAAATCTAGTGGATTTGAGAAATCCTTAGTGTGGATAGCTAAGGTAGTGGATGTAAACCTTATTGATAAGGTTGAACCACTCTAAATTTCTTATGTCTTTATTTTTTTTGCTTCCACCATGTTTTTAAATTACCAATTTACCCCAACTTGGCCATTTTGCATTGATTGTTCGTCCCAACAATTGGTATCAAAGCTACACTTATTGGAAGGCTTCACATTCTCTTGAGTCAATCCTAAGGTTTTTAATCAATCAACAATTCATACTATGGCCTCTGCTTTCAGCAACCACTTCATGAAGTCTCAATCCATCACCAAATCGCCTTATTTCAATGTGGATAACTATCCTTATTGGAAGAATAGGATGAGGCTCTTCATCAAATCCAATGGCTACCTCTTTTGGGATGTAGTAGAAGATGTACCATCCATTCCGATAAAGAAAAAAGGCGACCGACGCTTCCCCAAGATAAGGTACGAGTATACCAATGAAAATTGGAAGAAGATGCAAATAAATGACAAAGCCATACATATTCTATTTTGTGCTCTTAGATCGGACGAGCACGCCAAGATGTCTTATTGCACAAGTAAGAATGAAATATGAGACAAGCTTGAAGTTACATATGAGGGCACCAACGAAGTAAAGGATACCAAGATTGGACTCCTCAATCTTAGCTATGAGAACTTCAAAATAAAACTAGATAAAGACATCACCAAGATGTTTGATTGATTCTTCATCATCGTCAATGAGCTTAAAAGACTTAGAGAAATTATTCTAAAAGACAAGCTTATTCAAAAACTTATCTATTATCTTTCCGAGTCATAGGACTTAAAGAAGACCACCATTATCAAAGCTAATATCTCAAGACATTGAAGCTTGATACTCTTATGAGGTCTCTTCTTATTCATGAGATTATGAAAAAAGAAGAAAAATAAAGAATAACGAAAAAAAGAAGTAAAGAAGAAGAAGATAAGAATTGCTCTCAAAGCTTCACAAGAGGAGAGCGATTTAAGTGAAGAAGAAGAATAATAAGAAATGGCTATGTTAGCCAAGAGATTCACAATGTTCATGAAATCCAACTGCGGAAGAAAGTTCCAACAAATGGGGGGTTTCAAGAACAAGCCTAAGGAGGAAAAAAATGACCAAATCATTTGCTATGAGTGTAAGAAGCCGGGACACATTAAATTTGATTGTCCCAAACTAAAGAAGAAGAGCTTCAAGAAGAAGAAAAAGCTCAAGGCACATGTTGCTACTTGGAGTCATGAAGACTCATCCAATGAGGAAGAATGGGCAAATCTTTGTCTCATGAAATTGGAAAATGATCTCAAGGTAACCTCAAACTCATTTAATTTTGATTTTACTTTTGATGAGCTTCAAGAAGCTTATGATGAGTTGGAAGAGGTTTATGATGAGTTGTTTTTGAAGTATAAATAATCAATTTTGAAAAATAGGAAATAATTTTCGATTTAAAAAGCCAAAACGATTCTTTATCCAAAGTCAATGTGGAACTTGAAAGAAAAGTTATAAATATGCAAGAAAAACAAAGACTTGCATAACCTTCTTTCAAAAGTAATGATCACCAAAAGGAAATGGGTGATGTCAAAGCTTCTTTGAACAAGATTGAAAATTCTCATTTTAAAAAATAAAGTAATTCAAAACCCAACCATGTGAGAATAAACTTTGGTGGCTACAAACATAAAGGCTTCCAAAGGCCCTCTAATGGTAAAAATGTTAGAAGTGTTTGGGTTCTGAAGGAACTAGTTACTTCTAACAACCTTGATACTATTGCTTATTAGATTCCTAAAGACACTAAGATTTTGGGAGCTAATACTCATGGACCCAAAAGGATTTGGGTACCAAAAATCAAGAATTGATTCTATTTTTGTAGGGGGAGCATTGCTACAATGCCAAGACTTCAAGTGCAAATTCATAGTACCTTGATAGTGGATGCTCGAAATACATGACCAGAGACACGAGTCGATTCTTGAAGCTAAAACCAAAAACTGGAAGAGTGGTGACTTTCGGTGACAACTCTAAAGGCCACATTGAAGGAATTGGTTCTTGATAAGTGTTCAAAAGTACTATTTTTCTTACCTTTTTTACTCATATTATTGTTAGACTTAGGCTCATATTAGTTGCATAATTAGCCATTCATGCATTAATCCATGTTTCCTTCCATCGTTGAGCTTGATTACATAACTTGGTAGTTTTTGTAGGAAAAGATGCTGCTTTGGTGTGTTTTGTGTGTATATGCAGGATCACTTGCCAAAGCAAGGCTAGAGCTAGTTGCCAGGGCAATGCATGAAGGAGACGCCGAGCTAGTTGCCAGGGTAATACATGAAGGAGACGTCGAGCCAGTTGTCATGGCAATTGCCGACAAGAGCAAATGTGATATGGTAGTCGAAATTGATAACTAGGCAAGCCCAAGATGACGTGGAGCAAAGCCCAAACCCAAAGGAATTTGATTGCCATGCAGAGATTAAAGAAGAATTAAATTCCAAGAAGATAGGAGAAGTTCTAGTAGGAATACAATTATAATAAAGAATTATATTCTTTAAAGATAATTTAATTCCAACTTAACTTCCTCCTCAAAGAAGGACTTTGGCCTAGCCCTATAAATAGGAAGGAGATTTCGACAATCAAGAAAGAGCAAGAGAGGGGAATTTCGACAAGCATCTAGGGCAAGGAGGATTTCGACAAGCCTCATTCTTCATCCTTTTCTTTCTTGTTCGATTGGGTTCATGCTAGGGATTAATTATCTTGTGTTTCTTTGGAACCTAGCCATGAACTAAATCTATTTGGCTATGGTTATTGTGTTTTGTGGTTGTGAGAAACTATTGGATTTTGTTTAGGTAATAAGAGTTTGCACTTTTCTATTTCAAGGTTTATTCATTCTTGGTTCTTATTCTTGTTTGCGAGTGAATTGGGAGGGGATCTCGTGATTTCATCTATTTATCTAATATCGAGAGAGTTAGATTCAAGAAACGAATGAATATGATCTTTATTTAATCTATTGATGATGAAGATTAATCCGGCTTAGGAATAAGTTAAGGATTTCAACGGCTAAGAGGAGCGCAAGATTGGTTGTTGTTCACCCTTGATTCATGCAGGGATGTATTATCAAGGCATGCACAAGTAGCTAGAGTTTCAACTTAGGGATAAGAAGAAACCACTGAAGAACGCTCTGCCAAACCTTGAAGGTTGCTGCCCAGACGCCCAAGTAGTTACCCAACTAGTTGCCCAAGCAACCATCGATTAGTTGCCAAGGCAACCCCGTTGTGCAAGTTGCCACGGCAACTGAGTTGCCCGTGCACTCTTTTACCAAGACGATCCAATCGGCTATCACGCCTCAACTCACGATAACCTGGCCTATCTCTCTCTCATTCGATCTCATCTTTTCTTTTACTTATTTGCTTTCTAGATTAGTTATTAGTTAAAACTCCTATAATCCTTTACTTGTGTTTTCTTTTACTTTTTACAGTGCAAGAGACTAGATTCTTGAAGTGGCATCAATCCATGTGGAGACGATATCTTTTATACTATAACTTGCAACGTGTATACTTGCACAATTGCGTAGCACTTATTACGCGCAATAGTTCTATTGCTAATCACTCTTCTATACTCATTGATAATGTTTTACATGTCAACGGTCTTAAGCATAATCTTTTAAGCATAAGACAATTATATGATAATGGTTTCAATGTCCTTTTTGATTTAAATGGTTGCAAAATTATTGACATTGATTCCAACAAAATTTTGCTTATTGGTCATCGTATAGGAAACATTTACATAGTGCATTTAGATGACATTCATATTTCAAATGCATGTTTTGTTGCAAAAGATAAGCATGATTCATGGTTATGGCATAGAAAACTAGGACATGCAAGCATGGGTGTTCTGGAAAAATTGATTTCAAATGATCTAGTAAGAGGTTTGCCAAAAATAAAGTTTTCCCTTGACAAAATTTGTGGTGCTTGTGCAAAAAGCAAACATAAAAGAGTTTCTTTTAAATCCATTAATGATGTTTCTACTAGTAGAGTTTTACAATTGATCCATATAGATCTTTTTGGCCCTATTAGAACTATGAGTTTAGGTGGAAAACAATATGCATTTGTTTTAGTTGATGATTACTCTAGATTTACTTGGGTTATATTTTTAAGTACCAAGGATGAGGCTTTAGAAAAATTCATCACGTTTAAAAAAAATCAAAATGATGTTGGTTACTCTATTTCTCATGTTAGGAGTGACCATGGAACTAAATTTAGGTTTTGAAGATTTTTGTAACTCTAATGGGATTAGCCTTAATTTTTTGGCTCATCGTACACCTCAACAAAATGGGGTTGTTGAGAGAAAAATAGAACTTTAGAAAAATGGCTAGAACCATACTTTGTGAAAACAATTTACCTAAGTATTTATGGTCAGAAGCCACAAATACCGCTTGTTATATTGCCAACCGAGTAATGATTAGGCCAATTTTGAAGAAAAACACCTTATGAGCTTTTCAAAAATAAAAAAGCCTTACATAGCTATTTTCATCCTTTTAGATGTAAATGTTTTGCTTTAAATAATGGAAAAGACAATTTAGGCAAATTTGATGCAAAAAGTAATTAAGCTATTTTCTAGGTTATTCTTTAAACTTTAAAGCCCATCGAGTACTTAACAAAAGAACTTTAGTGGTTGAAGAGTCAATTCATGTTGTTTTTTTATGATAACCTCCTTCTGAGAAAAGATAGTTGTGATGATGATGTATGAATTTGGATGCCAATGATGGTGAAGGACAATCATCAAAGGTAGAAGAAGTTCCACCAAAGAAAAACCATAAGATCCACCTCTAGAAGCCTTAAAGGACATGTCTCTAGAGGAAATAGAGGTCACCTACCTAAGGGAGTTCAACTGTGTCAAAGGTGGTGAGATTTTGGGTGATCCATCCAAAGGGGTAACCAATAGATCTTCTCTTAGAAATACTTGTATTTTGGTTGCATTTATTACATGCATAGAGCCTAAAAATATCAAAGAATCATTAAATGATAATTATTGGATATTAGCCATACGAGAAGAGTTAAAATAATTTAAGAGGAATAAATTTTGGACATTAGTTGATAGACCTAGTAATAAATCTATTATAGATACTAAATGGGTTTTTAGAAACAAACTAGATGAGAGTGGTAACATAGTGAGAAACAAGGCTAGACTTGTTGCTCAAAGTTAGACTCAAGAAGAATGAATCAATTTTGATGAAACCTATGCACCCGCAGCTAGAATAGAAGCTATTAGAATGTTGCTTGCATTTGCATGTTATCATAAATTCAAGCTTTTTCAAATGGATGTTAAAAGTGCTTTTTTAAATGGTTTTATAAATGAAGAAGTGTATGTAGAACAACCACCCGATTTTGAAGATCCAAAATATCCAAACCATGTTTTTAAACTTTCAAAAGTTTTATATGGTTTGAAACAAGCTCCTAGAGCTTGGTATGAAAGATTGTCAAATTTTCTAATTGAAAAAGATTTTGACAAAAGAAAGGTTGATACTAAACTTTATATAAAAAGAAAAGGCAAGAACATTTTGGTAGTTCAAATTTATGTTGAAGATATTACATTTGGTTCTACTAATGAGTCATTTGCCAAGATTTTGCTAAGCTAATGCAAGGTGAATTTGAAATGAGCATGATGAGGGAGCTCTCATTCTTTCTAGGACTCCAAATTAAACGAAGAAAGGATGACATGTTCATCAATCAAACAAAGTACATCAAAGACATACTCAATAAGTTTGGCTCGGAGAATGTGAAGCCCCAAGCTACTCCAATGAGCTCATTTACAAAGCTTGACAAAGATGAATGAGGTAAATATGATGATCTTAAGCTTTATAGACCTATGATAGGATCTTTGCTTTATCTTATCGCAAGTAGATCATATATTATGTTTAGTGTTTGCTTGTGTGCTAGATTTCAAGTTAGTCCTAGAGAATCACATATACAAGCCGTTAAGAAAATTTTTTGATACCTTAGAGACACCTCTTGTTTGGGTCTTTGGTATCTTAGAGACTCATCTTTTAATTTGCATGCTTATTCGGAAGTAGATTATGGAGTTTGTAAGATAGATAGAAAGAGTACCTACGGTACTTGTCAATTCCTAGGTAACATGCTTATATCATGGTTTTCTAAGAAGCAAAATAGCGTAGCGCTATCTACCACCGAGGCGAAATATATTTCGGCTGGTAGTTGTTGTGCTCTAGTTCTTTAGATGAAGCAACAACTCTTAGATTATGGAATTGATGTAGGTATCATCCCTTTAAAGTGTGACAATACTAGTGCTATTTGTCTCACTAAAAATCTCATCCAACATTCTAGGACCAAGCATATAGAGATAAAACATCATTTCATTAGAGATCATGTCTTGAAAAATGATGTTGTTCTAGAGTATGTAGACACCTTAAACCAATTAGCGAATGTCTTTACCAAACATTTAGATAATGAGCACTTTTGGTCTCTTAGGGGATAGTTAGGGCTTACTAGCCTCTCTTGAACCTTAGAGCCTTGTTTTTTTCTAAAATCTTGATTGAATTTGGTTGATATTCATGTTTGTGTGATTTTGCTCCTATATGCATCTTTTCTTGTTGTTAGGGGAGTATGTATATGTTTTTTCCTATTCATGATGTTCTCATATCATAAGCATGCATATCGATTTGAGTACAATCAAATTTTAGGGCCCCTTGCAAATCTCTCACCTTTTTCCCTAATTTAACTCAAACACAACTTTTTCTTTTAAAAACCCTAATCGGTTTTCCCTATATAAACCCTTCAAATCTCTCACCTTTTCATAAAAAAAATCATCAAATATTTTTGGGAGCTTTTGTTTCAACATCAAACCCAAGCTATTATCATCAAGCTTTCTACAAATCATCTCTTCATTCATCCATACTCAAATAAAAACTTTATTTTCTTTAAATTTTGAATTTCTTTATATTTGTATAGGTTTTATGTTTAAAATTTATATATTTAGGATGTATATATCCATAATTTCAAAAAATTACAAAAACTTTCAAAATTGAAATTTTTTTGTTCGAATATAAAAGTATACTCGTATATTTTATTTTACTATTTTCAAGTTTTAATTATACCAAATTTTTTCTTTATGCTTGAATATAATTTTAAACTATAAAATATAGATTTTTATACTACCTTGATCATTGGATTGAATTTGATGTATATGCATATATGTGTTTTTTTTTGTTTGAATTTTGCAGGTTTTTAACCACGCCTCCTAAGAAAAGATCTATCCAAATCCAAATCCCGAAAATAATGGTACAAAACCCAATCTCAACTAACTTTTTATCCATTTTTTTAATGAGTCAGAATATCCCAATGCTATGGAATATTTTAAACAATTTCAAACTTTGAAAATCTGTCATGAGAGAGTTGTTAGTAACACTTTTATGTGCTCCGATGCTTTTAACTTTCGGTATCTTGATTTAATGAGGCGATGGAAATTCATGATTTTTTTAAACATACCCATCATTATTTACAAAAATCTTGTCTGTATTTTCTACTCTAATGCCTGGTGTATTTTAAATTAAGAGAAAACCGAAGCCATAGATATTGAGTCTTATCTCATGAAAAAGAATTCTAACTTAATTCTACAAAATTTTCCGAGCTTTTGGGAATAGAGGATGTGGGTATAGATGATGAGAACTCTTTTAGTTAAATTTATGGTGGCCCCTTAACCGTGTTCGATGCCCATGAGCATTTTCTTCACTTTCTCATCACTTGGTGATTTCGACCATCCGATGGTAAGTGGTCTTCCATTCGTCAAGATGATTACTTTTGGCTTTACCGCTTTCGTGAGGAACAACGTCCAAACCTAACCCAAATTATGTTTGTCGAGTTAGTCTATATTGTCCAAAACTGTACTACCACTCTTGTAACTTCCTTCACCTATGACACCGCTTTTAGCTTCATGTTTCACAAGCTTGGGATAGATTGTTCCTTCGATCTTGGAGTGCCTCTCACAGACCCCATCGATGACAAGTCTCTCTGGCAAACTAAGTTCACCTTCTATAATAGAGAATGGATTCGTAATTCAGATCTTCCTGGTGGTGCTCAAGCTGATCCAATGGAGAATTTTCCCGTTGATCCGGTTGTTCAACCTTCCTTTGATGCCCTTATGGCTTACCTTGATGGGAAGTTTTCTACATGGATACTCGTTTTGATGCTATTGATACTCGTTTTGCTTCTATGGATGCTAGTGTTACCTTGGTTGAGCATTGTGTGGCCTCGATGGACACGACTCTCACCATTTCAGTTTCAACAATCAACGGTCTTAAGCATAATCTTTTAAGCATAGGACAATTATATGATAATGGTTTCAATGTGCTTTTTGATTTAAATGGTTGCAAAATTATTGACATTGATTCCAACAAAATTTTGCTTATTGGTCATCGTATAGGAAACATTTACATAGTGCATTTAGATGACATTCATATTTCAAATGCATGTTTTGTTGCAAAAGATAAGCATGATTCATGGTTATGGCATAGAAAACTAGGATATGCAAGCATGGGTGTTCTGGAAAAATTGATTTCAAATGATCTAGTAAGAGATTTGCCAAAAATAAAGTTTTCCCTTGACAAAATTTGTGGTTTTGTGCAAAAAGCAAACATAAAAGAGTTTCTTTTAAATCCATTAATGATGTTTCTACTAGTAGAGTTTTACAATTAATCCATATAGATCTTTTTGGCCCTATTAGAACTATGAGTTTGGGTGGAAAACAATATGCATTTGTTTTAGTTGATGATTACTCTAGATTTACTTGGGTTATATTTTTAAGTACCAAGGATGAGGCTTTAGAAAAATTCATCACGTTTAAAAAAAATCAAAATGATGTTGGTTACTCTATTTCTCATGTTAGGAGTGACTATGGAACTAAATTTAGGTTTTGAAGATTTTTGTAACTCTAATGAGATTAGCCTTAATTTTTTGGCTCATCGTACACCTCAACAAAATGGGGTTGTTGAGAGAAAATAGAACTTTAGAAAAATGGCTAGAACCATACTTTGTGAAAACAATTTACCTAAGTATTTATGGTCAGAAGCCACAAATACCGATTGTTATATTGCCAACCGAGTAATGATTAGGCCAATTTTGAAGAAAAACACCTTATGAGCTTTTCAAAAATAAAAAAGCCTTACATAGCTATTTTCATCCTTTTAGATGTAAATGTTTTGTTTTAAATAATGGAAAAGACAATTTAGGCAAATTTGATGCAAAAAGTAATGAAGCTATTTTCTAGGTTATTCTTTAAACTTTAAAGCCCATCGAGTACTTAACAAAAGAACTTTAGTGGTTGAAGAGTCAATTCATGTTGTTTTTTATGATAACCTCATTCCGAGAAAAGATAGTTGTGATGATGATGTATGAATTTTGGATGCCAATGATGGTGAAGGACAATCATCAAAGGTAGAAGAAGTTCCACCAAAGAAAAACCATAAGATCCACCTCTAGAAGCCTTAAAGGACATGTCTCTAGAGGAAATAGAGGTCACCTACCTAAGGGAGTTCAACTATGTCAAAGGTGGTGAGATTTTGGGTGATCCATCCAAAGGGGTAACCAATAGATCTTCTCTTAGAAATACTTGTATTTTTGTTGCATTTATTACATGCATAGATCCTAAAAATATCAAAGAATCATTAAATGATAATTATTGGATATTAGCCATACGAGAAGAGTTAAAATAATTTAAGAGGAATAAATTTTGGACATTAGTTAATAGACCTAGTAATAAATCTATTATAGATACTAAATGGGTTTTTAGAAACAAACTAGATGAGAGTGGTAACATAGTGAGAAACAAGGCTAGACTTGTTGCTCAAGGTTACACTCAAGAAGAAGGAATCAATTTTGATGAAACCTATGCACTCGTAGCTAAAATGGAAGCTATTAGAATGTTTCTTGCATTTGCATGTTATCATGAATTCAAGCTTTTTCAAATGGATGTTAAAAGTGCTTTTTTAAATGGTTTTATAAATGAAGAAGTGTATGTAGAACAACCACCCGTGTTTGAAGATCCAAAATATCCAAACCATGTTTTTAAACTTTCAAAAGTTTTATATGGTTTGAAACAAGCTCCTAGAGCTTGATATGAAAGATTGTCAAATTTTCTAATTGAAAAAGATTTTGACAAAAGAAAGGTTGATACTACACTTTATATAAAAAGAAAAGGCAAGAACATTTTGGTAGTTCAAATTTATGTTGATGATATTATATTTGGTTCTACTAATGAGTCAATTTGCCAAGATTTTGCTAAGCTAATGCAAGGTGAATTTGAAATGAGCATGATGAGGGAGCTCTCATTCTTTCTAGGACTCCAAATTAAACAAAGAAAGGATGGCATGTTCATCAATCAAACAAAGTGCATCAAAGACATGCTCAAGAAGTTTGGCTCGGAGAATGTAAAGCCCCAAGCTACTCCAATGAGCTCATTTACAAAGCTTGACAAAGATGAATGAGGTAAATGTGTTGATCTTAAGCTTTATAGACCTATGATAGGATCTTTGCTTTATCTTATCGCAAGTAGATCATATATTATGTTTAGTGTTTGCTTGTGTGCTAGATTTCAAGTTAGTCCTAAAGAATCACATATACAAGCCGTTAAGAAAAATTTTCGATACCTTAGAGACACCTCTTGTTTAAGTCTTTGGTATCTAAGAGACTCATCCTTTAGTTTGCATGCTTATTCGGATGTAGATTATAGAGTTTGTAAGATAGATAGAAAGAGTACCTACGATACTTGTCAATTCCTAGGTAACATGCTTATATCATGGTTTTCTAAGAAGCAAAATAGCGTAGCGCTATCTACCACCGAGGCGAAATATATTTCGGCTGGTAGTTGTTGTGCTCTAGTTCTTTAGATGAAGCAACAACTCTTAGATTATGGAATTGATGTAGGTATCATCCCTTTAAAGTGTGACAATACTAGTGCTATTTGTCTCACTAAAAATCCCATCCAACATTCTAGGACCAAGCATATAGAGATAAAACATCATTTCATTAGAGATCATGTCTTGAAAAATGATGTTGTTCTAGAGTATGTAGACACTTTAAACCAATTAGCGAATGTCTTTACCAAACATTTAGATAATGAGCACTTTTGGTCTCTTAGGGGATAGTTAGGGCTTACTAGCCTCTCTTGAACCTTAGAGCCTTGTTTTTTTTTTCTAAAATCTTGATTGAATTTGGTTGATATTCATGTTTGTGTGATTTTGCTCCTATATGCATCTTTTCTTGTTGTTAGGGGAGTATGTATATGTTTTTTCCTATTCATGATGTTCTCATATCATAAGCATGCATATCGATTTGAGTACAATCAAATTTTAGGGCCCCTTGCAAATCTCTCACCTTTTTCCCTAATTTAACTCAAACACAACTTTTTCTTTTAAAAACCCTAATCGGTTTTCCCTATATAAACCCTTCAAATCTCTCACCTTTTCATAAAAAAAATCATCAAATATTTTTGGGAGCTTTTGTTTCAACATCAAACCCAAGCTATTATCATCAAGCTTTCTACAAATCATCTCCTCATTCATCCATACTCAAATAAAAACTTTATTTTCTTTAAATTTTGAATTTCTTTATATTTGTATAGGTTTTATGTTTAAAATTTATATATTTAGGATGTATATATCCATAATTTCAAAAAATTACAAAAACTTTCAAAATTGAATTTTTTTTGTTCGAATATAAAAGTATACTCGTATATTTTATTTTACTATTTTCAAGTTTTAATTATACCAAATTTTTTCTTTATGCTTGTATATAATTTTAAACTATAAAATATAGATTTTTATACTACCTTGATCATTGGATTGAATTTGATGTATATGCATATATGTGTTTTTTTTGTTTGAATTTTGCAGGTTTTTAACCACGCCTCCTAAGAAAAGATCTATCCAAATCCAAATCCCGAAAATAATGGTACAAAACCCAATCTCAACTAACTTTTTATCCATTGTTTTAATGAGTCAGAATATCCCAATGCTATGGAATATTTTAAACAATTTCAAACTTTGAAAATCTGTCATGAGAGAGTTGTTAGTAACACTTTTATGTGCTCCGATGCTTTTAACTTTCGGTATCTTGATTTAATGAGGCGATGGAAATTCATGATTTTTTTAAACATACCCATCATTATTTACAAAAATCTTGTCTGTATTTTCTACTCTAATGCCTGGTGTATTTTAAATTAAGAGAAAACCGAAGCCATAGATATTGAGTCTTATCTCATGAAAAAGAATTCTAACTTAATTCTACAAAATTTTCCGAGCTTTTGGGAATAGAGGATGTGGGTATAGATGATGAGAACTCTTTTAGTTAAATTTATGGTGGCTCCTTAACCGTGTTCGATGCCCATGAGCATTTTCTTCACTTTCTCATCACTTGGTGATTTCGACCATCCGATGGTAAGTGGTCTTCCATTCGTCAAGATGATTACTTTTGGCTTTACCGCTTTCGTGAGGAACAACGTCCAAACCTAACCCAAATTATGTTTGTCGAGTTAGTCTATATTGTCCAAAACTGTACTACCACTCTTGTAACTTCCTTCACCTATGACACCGCTTTTAGCTTCATGTTTCACAAGCTTGGGATAGATTGTTCCTTCGATCTTGGAGTGCCTCTCACAGACCCCATCGATGACAAGTCTCTCTGGCAAACCAAGTTCACCTTCTATAATAGAGAATGGATTCGTAATTCAGATCTTCCTGGTGGTGCTCAAGCTGATCCAATGGAGAATTTTCCCGTTGATCCGGTTGTTCAACCTTCCTTTGATGCCCTTATGGCTTACCTTGATGGGAAGTTTTCTACATGGATACTCGTTTTGATGCTATTGATACTCGTTTGGCTTCCATGGATGCTAGTGTTACCTTGGTTGAGCATTGTGTGGCCTCGATGGACACGACTCTCACCATTTCAGTGTCAACAATCTTTGAGCTTTTAGTGTCAAATCTTGTAAACCCACTTGAGTGATTTTAATTGTATTCATTTTATTCAAGTGTTGAGGTTTTAGTGAGCCTGGAATTGTGCAAACATTTTACCTTGAGAGGAATTTTCAGTTTGCTATCATTTGTATTTCTCTTTGTGAGAGTTCTTAAGGTTTTAGGTATAAACCTTACGGGAGTTGTAAGGTTATCTCCTTGAGCCTTAAAAGGAAAGCAAATCTAGTGGATTTGAGAAATCTTTAGTGTGGATAGCTAAGGTAGTGGATGTAAACCTTATTGAGAGGGTTGAATCATTCTAAATTTCTTGTCTCTATCTTTTTGCTTCCACCATTTGTTTAAATTGCCAATTCACCCCCTTCTAGGCCATCTTGCATTGATTGTTCATCCCAACAGTCTCTTTCTTTTTTGAAGCAATTTAACCCTTAATGTTTCATTTTTGGACAAAATGGCCCATTTATGGATGAAAATTGTTAGTTAACTAACGATAAAGAACTTGAAATTACTTGACAGAATGACACGTCAGAAGAAAAAAATTTATACGTTATACAATTTTTAAAATTGTTTTTTACTCATATGTCATTTTGTAATGTCAACATATTTGTCTATATGACACTGCTATTGCGGTGTGCATTGCCATGTAGGTTTGTCACGTCATTTCAAGCCATTTATCATCAATTGACTAACAATTTTCATCCGCAAAAGGGTTATTTTGACCCCAAATAAAACTTTGAGGGTTAAATTGCTTCAAAAAAATAATATGAGCTAAAATGACTATTCAGGCAAACGTTGGAAACATTTTTTTGACATTATGCCTAAGTATAAATATATAAATTATCAAATTTATTTGATTCGACTCTTTTCATTGGAAAAAGGCATATAAGTGAGTTGATGGCAAAATTAAATGAATATTCTCTTTTAGGGAAATAATCGGAAAACTACCCCATTAATGGTTATGTAGAAAAATACCCTAATTTCGGTCCACGTAAGATAAACTAGTGTTTAGCCAAAAGCGAGTTATGTGTAAAAAAAACTTGGAAAATTAATTTTATTATTTCTTACCTACCTACTTAGGCAAAATTAAGAAAATATTCCCTTTTAGGGAAATAATCGGAAAACTATCCTCATTAATGGTTATGTAGAAAAATATCCCCTTTCGATCCACATAAGGTAAACTCGCGCTTAGCCAAAAGCGAGTTTCAAACTCGCGCTTAGCTTAGCGCGAGTAATGTGTAAAAAAAACTTGATAAATTAATTTTTTTATTTCTTACGTGGATTGAAAGACGGTATTTTTCTACATAACCATTAATGTGGGTAGTTTTTCGATTATTTCTCTAAAATGAAATACACTTAATTTTGCCTGAGTTGATAATTAAAAACGTGACAAATACAATTCATAATCATCTTTATAATTGGGTGGTTGTTGACAATAAGTAAATAAATTAGTAGTCTAACATAACCAAATCTAAGAAGCGCATCTGCACATCGATTCTGCTCTTTGAATGTGTAGAACTGAATACCGAAAGCAAAATCGTGTCGTTCCCGTTGGCCCATGTAAACCTTCGGCCTATAAAGCCGAGCTCCATCGTATTGCAATCATTAAAGGCTCGCATTCTACGAATATTCGTCGGCCTACCCATTTCTTATCATCCCCGTAAGACCTCATTAAAACTGTCGGTCATAGTTAGTACCGTAAGCAAACTAAACAAATACGAACGAGATATGTTAATGTTCGTTCATTTAACTTTAATCGAAAAGACGAACGAACGCGAACAACTAAACAAACATAGTTTATTGTTCGTATTCATTCGTTAAAATGATAAACGAACATTGAGTATTGTTTATTTTTTTATTTTATATTTTTAATGTATGTTTTTAATTTTTTTAAATATAATACCTTTGTTATGAAAAATAATAAATATAAATAGACATATGTGAAAAAAATAAAAAGAACATAAATGAACAGATTATCGAACGTTTACGAACGTAAGTGTACGAACAAATGAACTCTTTGTTCGTGTTCGTTGATTTAATTAAACGAACAAAAAAACTTGTCCATACTTATTCGTTTAATAAATAAAAAAACATAAACAAACTTTCCGCCGAAACAATTCGCTGAACGTTCGGTTCATTTACGGTCCTAGTCATAATTCAAAGTAATTTATAATTAACAACTATAGTTTTAAGATTTTCCCATACAACTCAACGCTCCGCTAATCCATGGCTAGCATAAAGAGTAACCAAGATATTTATTTGAATACCAATAGGTTAGTCCAAGTGATAAGCAACTTGATATCGCTTAAGAAAGTCTCGAGTTTGAGGCATTGTGTATACAAAAAATCTCTGTCGGGAGACTTACCACCAAAGCCAAGCCTACAAAGCAGGTAGATCCGAATTAGTCCGAACGAAGCCTTAAAAGCTGAAAGGACAAGTAAAAAAATAATTTTTTGAATGTACGTTGACCAGTGCGTGGAATTCCTGCTCCATGAAAGCTTTTCCATTGTCACCGTGTTAGAATGCCGGTGACCAATTGTCAAAGTGGCCAAGCAGGAGTTGATACTTGATACTATCAATACTGGTTATGCTAAGTTCTTCCAAATTTTATATTTTCTTTATAGCAAATAACTAAAAAATGAAAGTTTATATTTTGCAGCTCAAATTTCTTTTAATTTGATTGACTTTTATAAAATTTATAATCTTGTATAATAAAATCAACCTCGTTAGTTTTAATCTGGTTAATTTTTTTTAATTTAATATTTTATTACATTTTCAATCAATTAAATGAATTATTTACATTAATTATGGCATCCATATTTTTTATATGTAAAAATATTTTAAAACTATAACATCTAATAAAAAAAATTATATTTTACTTTTTTAATAAATGGAGCCTTATGTTTTTATTGTGTAATATAAAAGAATTCCATGTTTATCTTAATTATTTTACTTTAAACAATTGTTTTTAACAAAAAAAAAAAATTCTTACTAAAAATTGACTTATGCAACTTTACGTATGGTATTTAAAAGATGAGTCTACCATGTGCGTCGAACACTGCTAGACACTACTAACGCTGAATACCGCTGAACATCATTAAATTAATTAATAAAGATTAAAAATCTTAAGGACTTAACATATAATTAATAATTATTTAAAAATAAAATTTTAATTAAATTATTTTTCATATATATTATATATTATATTTTTAAATTTTTATTTTCAAATAATTAGATCAAATATAAACCCTAAATTAAAAAACTCTAAATCTTTTTCTTTTGTCATTCATCTGCCAATAGAATAGGATTAGACAAAGTAAATAATGATCCTGTTCAGAGCTAAATCAATGATAAACAAAATAAAGTCTTCTTCTCCCACCTCTCATCTTCCAATAAATTTTCGCTCTTCAAAAAAAAATTTAATCTTTTTCTTTGTGGAGATAAGGTTAGACGTGTTCATCGATCAGACTAAATAATGAACCCGAAATCGAACTTGAATATATAATAAAATCAGACCTTAACTCTAACATGGTAGAGTAAAACTAGATAATGCAGCATAAAACTAGTGAAAAATTTATTAGATAAAGAAAACTTGGGCCAATGATGATATGATTAAGTAGTAGTAATGTAAAAGTGATGCTATACAATAATATATTAAGAGACATTGATTGTGGGTAATGGAACTTTAATTGGAATATTAAATGGTAGAAATAGAGAGGCTTCGACAAGCAAACATGGTGAGTCAAGCTTTTGCAATTTCTTCAGCAAATTCGGCGGCGTATGGAATAGCAAAGGAAAAAGATTTAGGGTTTTTAATTTAGGAGTTGGTATTTAATTTAATTATTTAAAAATAAAGATAAAAAATATAATATATATGAAAAATAATTTAATTGGAGTTTTATTTTAAATAATTATTAATTGTATGTTGAATCCTTGAGATTTTTAATCTTTATTAATTAATTTAATAGTGTTTAACAGTGTTCAACGTTAGTGGTATTCAGCGGTGTTCGACGCACGTTATAAAATTTTCCGTATTTAAAATACTTTTATTTTATTATGAAAATTGTATGTATTATTTGCAATATTAATAACAAAAATAAATTTAATATTTAATATTTTCATCCTCAAATTATTTATCGTCAACTTAAATCTTAAAATTGAAAAAATCTATAGTAAAATTATTTTTAACCTCTCTAAAATATATAATTCATTATTACCTCTTTACATTTATTTTTTAAATATCTCTTCAATAAATAATGTTGAGTTCCATCAATGATGATTATATGGATGAGTCTATCACTCTCGACGAGTACCGCTGAACACCACTAACGATGAACACCACTGAACACCATTAAATTAATTAATAAATATTAAAAATCTAAATGACTCAACATATAATTATAAATTATTTAAATATATAATTATAAATTATTTAAATTATTTTCTATATATATATATAATATTTTTAATCCTTTTAAAAAAATAATTGGATCAGAACCCCAAACCATATACCCTAAAACCAAAACCCCAACCTTAGTCAATTTAAAAAATAAAACCCCAAACTCTAAACCTTAAATCCTAAAATCTAAACCCCAAACCATATACCCTAAAACCAAAACCCAAAACCATAAACAATAAACCTAAAACCCAAAACCATTAACCATAAGCCCCAAAACCCTAATTTCATTTATTAGGTTTAGGGTTTAGAATTAAGGTTTAGGGCTTTGGGTTGGTATTTGATCCAATTAGTTTTATAAAAAAGATTAACAAAATTTATATATATGAAAAATAATTTAATTCATATTTTATTTTAAATGATTTATAATTATATATTTTGTCATTGAGATTTTTAATCTTTATTAATTACTTTAATGATATTCAGCGTTGTTCATCATTAGTATGTTCACCAATGCTCTTTGATCGTTCTAGAATTTTCCTAATTATACTCATACAGTTATATTGCTAGAACCCAAAATTAATGCTTATGTGGGAGGCTCCTACAATTTTTTTCAGGCTCTTTAAATGCTTGTTTATCGGAGAGATGGGAAAAAATTATAATATGGATTCAGTTCACGATATTATTCGTGGTCCCAACTAATAAGGCACATCCATCTAATTTTAAATTTTAAATTTTAAATAATTACTCACTTTTTATTGACATGTAGGAAAGAGGTGAAGATTCATTTTGAAAAAAAAATTTAAATGGATGAACCTTATTAGCTGGGACTACGAATGAAGTAGTGAGCCGGATCCATCTAATAATTTTTCAAGAGATAGAGTACACTAAGTTTATCTTAATTTTATACAAGTCCAATTATTTATGCTTGTAGTTCGTTCAGAAAAAAATGTGATTGTAGACGCTAAATAAAGATAATTTAATGACAAAAAAATGAGCAATTGTATTTGGTTGGGTGGTTAAAGTGCTTATTTTTGTTTTTTTTTTATATTTTTTAAGTTATGGGTTCTATACTCATTAGGAACACTATTCTTCCTTTCCCTAGAGTCTTCTTTTTCCCTTTGAGAAGTTTAGATTTTTTTTTGAATAGTCTAAAGCAGACACGGAGCTAGGATTGAACCATGAGGGGGACAAGTTAACTAACTTTAAAATAAATAATGTTTTAAAAAGTAATTAAATCATAAAAATTAAGGGAATTAAAGTTTAGTTTCACTAATTTTAAAATTGAAGGGTCATAAAAAGTGATTAAACCAGAAAAAAAAAATGAGGGGTCATAGCTTAATTTCGTTAATTTTAACTTAAAGTGTCTTAAAAATAATAAGCCAATTTTTTTTTGGAGGGGCAATGGCTTAATTGCAAAGGTTCTAAAGCTATAAATGGTAGTGTTTACAAGGTGATTACAAGGTAATGTTTGTTCATACATATTCTTAACCCTTTGACAAATCACACACATCTTATAGACAAAGCGATTTAACTCGGGTCTCCTAAGATGAACATTATCCGCTTTCTCACTGAGACCATTAATTGGATTCAGATAAATTTAGAATTAGATTTAAGATTTGTCAAAAAATAATTTAATAACAAAAAATATGTATTTAATGAATTTTGTTAATAAATTAACTGATACACTATTTACATGACAAAAAATATTTGTCCCTTTCTATACTACAACACAAAAAATATAAATTTTAACCTTAACTCTAAATTTTAAATCCTAAAGCATAAACCCTAAACCCTAAAAGATACACAATACCCCTAATTCTTTATACCCTAACCCTAAACTTAAACATTAACTCTAAATCTTAAATTCAATTTTTTAGCATGAGGATATAAATAAGGATAAAGAATTTATATTCGTAATAACTAATAACATTGTAAACGAGTAAAAGTTGACAACTTTATATTCATTATCTTTAATGTATTTGATTTAAAAAAAAATAGGATAAATTAACCCACTAATTCTTAAATTTTTACCATTCACTGAATTTGATAGCCAAAATGAGAAATAAGGAAAAGGAAAGTCGTTTGAATGATGATAATTAGTATTGTTGTTGTATAGATTGAGGAGTGGCTTGCATGGCAGAAAAGAAATGGAGGAAATGGGTTTTGGAAGAAGAAGAAATTTCTGATTTTTAAAGTTGCAAAACGACGCAGATATTTGTCTCCATCCACTACTTTCTGTCATGTTCGGATTTCTTCTTCCTCCTCTTACAAGTCATATGGCCGTGTCTGTTTGTGTTTGCATTTCAACATATATATTCAATGGTTTTTGTATAATCATCTTAAAGGATAATTGAAAAATTAATATTAAATTTTTAGGTGCTTAAAAAGACATAATTCTAAAATATTATTATTGGAGAAATGCTTTTAATTAAATAATTGAACAATGCTGTCTATTTAACTGGGCTTGGATTTTGGTCCCAAAATTAACCCAACTTCTGATTTTTATTTCAGGCCAAAAATTGACAACAGTTGCCCCAAAACCTCATGCAGAGGCTAGGGATGATCATCCATTGGGTCATCAACCTGGATTGGCCTTTTACCTAAATCCTTAGTATTAGGTCACGTTATAGATAGATAGATAGAGAGAGAGAGAGAGGGGAGGAGCGGAGAGAGGTTGAAAGGCCTCTTAGCTTGCACTTAATAACGAAACTGAATAAATTTATATCTTCTAAAATATAATCCATATTTTAAAAGTGAACAATCAAAGATAATTAATTAATGTTATTTTTACATAATATATATTTATACAAGTGGTTTTATATATTTATACAAGTGGTTTTAGTGGAAAAATAGAAGATGTTCATCCTATGAACTCGGGTTCAATCGTTTTGTCTGTAGTGTGTGTGCATTTTCAAAGGATTAAAAATATATATTAATATATACTATCTTATACTCAGCTTTAGACTATTCAAAAAAAATATTATTCATTAGTGATTTAAAATATATAGGCTAGATTATGTCACGTTCATGACTTTGGTGAAAGAAACATTTTATGTAAAAAATATTTTTATAAAAATTTATTTAATGAATGATTACAAGTTGAGTAGCAAAGGAACTATAAATTCTTATTAATCTTGTGTTCAATCTCAAAATCTTTAAGCTGTGTTTTTTTAAATATTATATAAAAATATGAAAAGTAAAATATAATAATAATTATTACTATTTTTAAAAATAAATTTCAGTTTATTCTTTAAGCTGTGTTCAATCTCTAGTTTATTCTTTTAAAATTACAAGAATTGAATACAAAATAATACTAACGGATTAATTGAGATGATTTTTCCTAAACCTACGTAGCGGACAAACTAGACACTTACAAATAAAATAGGGCCATATATGAAAAATATTAAAAATTCAACTAAACAACTTAGACAAATGATAGATACAAAAAATACCATTGCCAGATATGAAGGATAAACACCATTAATCAACACGAACACATAAGAAAGCATATAATAGCGATGACCTGTTGACAAACTGGCATTACCACAACTCAATCGTGACTCATCTTCAGTTATTACGAACTCATATAAATATTCAATATGAGGGTCCAAAGCATAGATATCAACAAGATAATATAATGAACGTATTTGGAAAGACGATGTTAAATTTAACCATGAGAAAATAACAAAAAAAAACTGTGTCACAAGAGTAAAAGCAAAGCACGCCACAAGAACAAAAAGAAAATGTGTCACAAGAGCATACAAGAACATCCACCATTTTCATACGAAATGGAGAGAGTAACCAAGAAAATAAAATGAAATAATTTAAAATAAAAGAACATAAAATATATTAAAAGAATTTGAAGAGCAAGAATAAAAGGAGAAAAGAAAGCCAACGATCAACGATCAATCAAAAATTAATAATGTCGTCGATGATAAAAAGAGGCGTAAGAAATAATAAAAAGATAAAGTAACCTATTTGATAAGATTATTTCTTGAATAATTTCTACCTAATAAAGGGGAGAAAAAAATTACTCTTAATAGGTTTAAAATAAAAAGGATGGTACATAAAAAGAAATCAAAGGATTCAACTTGATTTGTCTTGTTTTGACTTTTTATTTTTGTAAGTATCTATATATGATATATTTTCAAATAATAGGTATAAGATTATAATTTTCAAAGGACTTTTTTAGTATTTGAATGAATTTATAAAAATAAAATATAACAATTTCATACACATTTTTATTCGACATTTATTTTAAAATTCGAGTAATATAATTAAAGAGAAATAAGAGATTATGGCACCAATGCTTTCCCCGTCAGAATTGGTTGCCCTGAACGAGCCCCATAATTTACACACGAAGGTCGTTGAGTCCAACCATCAACACCCAAAGCCGCCTATTTTGACAGAATAGTTGAATTTTCACAAATTATTCTCAATTAGAAATTGCTTGTCATAATACAACAAAACTTACAGTTAAATTCGTCTTTCAACTCGAATACTCCTTGTATCTGCCCTACCCCCTCGATTTGTTCCACAATTTTTAAATAGTCAAATTTATTTATTCTTTTCTAATTTTAAATTATATTTTTTAAGAAATAAATCACCCTTATCTAAAGTAATGCATTTCGGAATTAAAAAAATATAACTAATTTATGACATTTTAAAAAATAAAAATGCCGATTAAACATTGATTCAGTTGGCAGTGTAGTTGTTTTAAAATCTAGGAGGCCGTGAATTTGAGCGTAAAAGGTATAAATAATTTAGGCATTGTAATTTGTAGCTTTGGGAATTATTCTTACTTTTTAAATATTTTATGAATTTCTGGTGACAAAAATATATTAAATTTAAGACATAAAAGAAAAAAAGTATATAATATATCTTTATTCGATTATTATCCACCTGGTCATTGAGGTATATATAATAAAATTTTGGTACCAAGTGATTAATTATTCCAAAAGCTTGTACTCCTATTAGTCAGTACTTGCTTGTTTTAACCCTTAATTAAGAGGGACACTTTTTTTCTTCACTTAATAATTGATTGATGCGTGTCTAAATTGATTATTTCCACAAGACTAATATTGCCGGCTCAATTCCCTTTATACTATTCAACATCATGCATGTGATACGTGAGAAGAAATGTATATAATATATCTTTATTCGATTATTATCCTAATTAATAATTGCATTTTTGAGCAAATACATTTGGTCGGTTGATCAAGCTGCTCATCTTTATTCCTTTATTTTTCTTAGGTCATGGGTTCTAGACGCGCTAGGAACATCCTCTTCCTTCTCTTAGAGTCCACTCTTCCCTTCCCCTCTAAGTAAGATTAGTATTAGAATTAGGATTTGTAAAAAAATCGCATTATTGAGCAAGTACATTTGGTCGGTTGATCAAGCTACTCATCTTTGTTCCCTCATTTTCCTTAGGTCATGGGTTGTAGACCTACTAGGAACACCCTCTTTCTTTCCCTAGATTCCCCTCTTCCCCTCCCCTCTAGGTAGAATTATGATTAAAATTAGGATTTGTAAAAAAAATAACAATCGCATTCTTGAGCAAGCACATTTGGCCGGTTAGCCAAGCTGTTCACCTTTATTCACGCATATTTCCTTAGGTCATAGTTTTTAGACTCACTAAGAACACCATCTTTCTCTTTCTCTCTAGGTAGGATTATGATTAGAATTAAAATTTATAAAAAAATAACCGCAATCTTGGATTATACATTGGCATTGCCGATCCATTTTCCCAAAAAATAAGATACATATTATGATATGATTAAAAGTAGAATATATATACAGTCATTTTCACGTGGCTCAGAAAAACTGTTATGTGTTTTATCAAAATAAAAAACGCCAAATGATGCGATAGATAAGAAGAGATTTCGAGATGATAGTTTTATTCATGGGGCCTGGGCAGTTGGACTTACTTTCGTCTTCATCTTAATTATTGTTAAATAAAGATATATATTTTGGTTGAATTTAGTTCATTTATTATTATTATTATTATTAGTGTAACATGCATGAGTTCGATCTTTCTCTGATTTAATATTGGAGTGGGATTTAAATAATCTACATATTGATTGTATAAAAAATTACCATTTTTTTAATATACAAGTAAAGGTTGCATTTGGTAGGTGCTATCTCAACGATCCAAAATCAAAAAGTACATGATACTCATCAATATATATATAAAGCATTTTTGTATTAATCCAAAAGAAAACAGTAGAAACTGTTAGTACATGATAACTGAGCTAATGAAAAGATTGTTGCATAATACAAACCTCAAGTTGTATAGAAAAAACATATTTACATATCTTAGTTAAAAACCCTAATTTACTTTTCTCGTATTTATATTATTTTCCTATAAAATTTAACATTCATATATCTAAAATTATGGGTATGATTTAGGAAATCTCAAGGTTGATTCAAACAAAAAAAAGGTGGTTCTGCACGGCTGCAATAGAAAAGAACGTGACACCAAACAAAGGGCAAAGAGCAGCCTTCGGAAAAGCTAAGGTTGCAAACATGTTTTAGGCCAAAGAGCAGCCTAGCCATTGATAAAGGTATAGGTATAAACATGTTTTAGGCCGGGGAGGAAAAGTGGAATCTTTTTCACATAAAAGTAAGGGCAAAAAAGGGTGACATATATGAGTAGCCCAATTATAATAGCCATCATTTTCCAATTATATTCCCCTCTTTTTTCAATAATATCCATAATTTTAATACTATAATAATTTATGGGCCAGCATTAGTCTGAAATCATGCATAAACAGCCAAAAATAGAAAAACAAACATATATATATATATAAGATAATTCTACAGTAAATGTCATGTATCACTATTTATTTATATATTGTAATATATCATTACTTATTTTAATTAATTTTAAAATTTTAAGGATCGAAAGTGTTATTATTTTTTTAGAATAAAATCTTAAAAATAATATTTATATTATTTTTTATATTTTCTTTCATTTTTAAATTCAAAAAATAATTAAACTTTTATTACTATAATAATTCATACACTCACTTTAACTTAAGGGTAAAGTTCACAAATGATCACTAAATTTTAATCAATTATTCAATTTGGTAACTAAACTTTTAATTGCTTCAATGTTACCATTAAACTTTTAGTTTGGTTTCAATTTGGCCACTGACCCGTTAACAACTGTTAAAAGGGTGGTATGGCTGTTAAAATATTTTGTATAATAAAACATTTAGTCCTCCACGTTTACACATTCAAAAAATTTAGTCCTAATTCGAAAGAAATAATAAATTTAAGGGTAAAGTTCACAAATGGTCATTGAACTTTACTAAATTATTCAATTTGGTAATCAAACTTTCAAATGCTTCAATGTTACCATTAAACTTTAAGTTTTGCCCCAATCTGATCACTTAATGGTTAACAAGCATTAAAAAGGTGTTGTGACAGTTAATAAAATTTGTATAATAACATATTTAGTCCTCTACATTTACGTATTCAAACAATTTAATCCTAATTCAAAAAATTAATAAATTTAACCCTCATTATTTACATCTTATTTCAATTTGGCCCTATTTTTAATTAAAACAATTTAACCTAAACCATAAACCCTTAAACTCAAAACTCTTAAACTCTAAACCTAAAACATAAACATGAAACCACAAACTCTAACCTCAAACCCCAAATCCTTAAACCTTTAAACTCTAAACATTGATCTAAAATATCGAATGGAGTGAATGTAGAGTGAGTTGATATCAGCAATGAAAAGCGTCTTCACGGCGGCCGGTGATTACATCTACTTCAAGTCCCAAGTCCATCTTCACAAGATCCCCGTAATTTTTTTATCGATGTATATTTATCTTTCTGATTTTTGTTGATTTTTATAAGATTTTGTTCACGATTTTTGTCATTCAACTTTGTTGTGATAGTGGGTTTTGTTCTAATTTCTAATAAGTTTTAGATCAATAATTTGGGTTTAAAGTTTTAATGTTTAGGATTTCATGTTTTGTGGTTTAGGGTTTTGTGTTTAAGGTTAAATTATTTTTAATAAAAATAAGGTCAAATTAAAATAATGTGTAAATAATGGTGGTTAAATTTATTATTTTTTTGAATTATGATTAAATTATTTTAATGTGAAAACATGAATGACTAAATATGTTATTATACAAATTTTGCTAACTGTCACGTCTCCATTTTAACATCCTTTAATTTCTCAGTGATCAAATTGGAGCAGAAGTTAAAGTTTAATGGTAACATTGAAGCAATTAGAAGTTTAGTTACCAAATTGAATAATTGATCAAAGTTTAGTGATCATTTGTGAACTTTATCCTTAAATTAAAGTGAATGTAGGAATTATTATAATAATAAAATTTTAATTGTTTTTTGAATTAAAAATAAAATAAAATCTGAAAAAAATAATACAAAAAATATTTTTTAAAAATTTTATTCTAAAAGGGGATAATAACACTTTCGGTATCTAAGATTTCAAAATTAATTAAAACAGTTAATGATATATTGCGGTACATATAAATAGCGGTACATGATATTTACTGTAAAACTATATATATATATATATTAGTCATGTTCAGCAAAAAATTAGATACAGGGTGAAGAGGGTGGACAAGTAAATGTTTTCAGCGTAATTAACATGCTCCACGTCATATTTTTAAATTAATTAAAATTAATAATGAGATAAATATTACATTGTTTTTAATTAATTAATTTAGTTAAGTGATAAATAATAAGCAATCAAAGGAATTTTTTGTACTCAAGCAACTCTCCAAACTTATTTTCAAGATTTAGTCCCAATGATTCATCTATCCAACAAGAAGTTTCTACCACCCTTTGATCAAACTTTCTCCCACTCAGTTACATCAATATAAAGGAGATTAAGAGCAATTATATTTGACTAGTTGGCTAAAGTGTTCACCTTTGTTCCTTCATTTTTTTAGGTTCTAGACCCGCTAAGAACATTCCCCTTACTTTCCCTAGAGTTCTTCCTTCCCTCTCCTAGAATTAAAATTAGAATTATATTTAAGATTTCTCAATTAAGGAGATTAAAATCGTTTTAAAGATCAAATTTCGATGCCTTGAAACAAATTTCACTGACCTAAGGTCAAGTCTCAAGCAAACAACTCTTTGAACTCATTTTCAAGATCAAGTTTCGACGACCTTTGAAACAGATTGCATATATCAAAAAACAAATCTAAATAGTCCTTGGATCGAAACTACATCTAAGAGAAAAAAAAAAGATTTTTTTGTAATTAAGAAACAACCCAAAAATGATAATTCATTTGCTCCAAATTTTCAGAATAGTAACGTGTGAAAAGAGAAACGCTCTCTCAACGTTGTTTTAATTATTATTATTATTATTATTATTATTATTATTATTATTATAATTCTAAAAGTAATTATAAGATAATATTTGTTCATATATATTCTCAACGTTGTTTTAATTATTATAAATATATGATTATTGGCGTTGTTGTAAAGCCTTTTGCTTTGTTTTCCGATGTAAATGCTTTGGCTTAAAGGTTTATTTTTGCTCTCATACTCAATTAAAATTAACAGTATTTTTCTTCGTTTTAAATTTAATCAATGTTACCCTCAAACTTTTAATTTGCATCATTGCTACCCTCAAACTTTTGATTTACATCAATGTTACCCTTTGATTGATGAAACTGTCATTGACGTTATGGTGCTAATGTGACGATCATATAGTGTTGATGTAGCAATATACGTGTGAATGATGATGGGACAAAATGACTTAATTGATTTCTTAAAATGTTAAGGCTTGAATTGTTTTTTTTTTAAATGCTGAGGACTTATTTAATCTTTAAGAAAAAATGATTTAAGAAATTGTTAAAAAATCAAAATCACGACACTATTAAAAAATTTAAAAATTAAGTGAAATTTGTAAAATTAAAATGATCAGAACTATAAAATGATGGTTTTTAAATTATTAAAAAAATTAAAATTTTAAAATATTCATAAAAAATAAAAATTTGAACACTTTCATCAGAAAATTTTTCGACTATCTTTTGAAAACCTAGGTCTAGTGCTATTCCTTAAACATATTTTCAGTGGAATCAGCATCGCATTAGTATATCAATAGCTTTTGAGGTTTCTTACTATAATTTAAAAATGAAGGGATAAAGTTTGCACCAAAATAGTATTTATGTGTCTTATGTTTTTGAATATGAGGAAGTTAGTTTTATCAACAGATGAAAAAAAATCCAAAATACAGTAAGAGTTTACAACGTAGGTAAACAAATTTCGATTCAGACATATTCTTAAAAACAAGAAAACTAACGTTTTTATATCATAAACAAGATCATACAAAAAAGGTAAAAACCCTATCTCAAAGCTCGAAAAAAAATGTATACAAACATCACCAAAGCTCGACGATGATAGGTAAAAACCAACAACAAACAACATTAAAAATGTATATTACAATAATAAGATAAGTTGACAATACGATCATTACCACAACTCAATCAAGAACAAGAGCGATGACTGTGAGCTCGTATTTAAATCCACTTCGAGGGTTCAAAACAGGAAGATCAACAAGATAATAAAAAAACGTCATCTTAATGAGTTGTGGCGACTTCATGTGTCCTATTTTAGATATTAAATTTTGCTTTCTTAAATATAATCGATATAATAATAATGTATAGGTTTGAGTTTCTCAATAATAATACCTAAATTTTTATTAATATATTTGCATAAAACAATAAAAATCATGATAGACTAAAATAGTCATGCAAAAACTCAAATCAATATCATCTTGTTATATTGATTGCTTCTAAAAAATTAAATTTGAGGTCCAACATAATAGTAATGAACACCAATTTGATGTAAATAAAGCTCTATTAGACTTAATTAGTTAGAAGGGATCTTATTGCTCTAATACAAGGTTAAATCCATTAAAAATATGTTTGGCAAAAAAATTACAAATTCAAGAAGTTGAAAAACGATTGAAGTTTTGTCCAATGAAGGTGTTTGAATTTTTAAATATTTTAATATTTTTTATATATTTTTTTAATTTTGACTTTTTATAATGTCGAGTACATTTGATATAGTTTTTAATAATTTTTTAATATTTTAAATATTTTTCAAATGTTTTTAATTTTTATAAAATTTTCAAATTTCATAATATTTTATTTTAGTTTAAGTTTTTATAAAATGGTTTAAAGATTAATTTAGCGCTCAAACTTTCTAAAAAGATCAAATTAGACATCGATCTTTCTAAAAAAACAATTAAGCCTCTTTGTCATGTCATCATTTACATGTGAACTGCCACATTAGTAGGGGTGTTCAAAAATGCTCAACACTTCCTAAAAAACTAGATAGTTCTCTTAAAAATTTACTTGGCCGGGTTGGGTACACGACCAATGATTTTTCTCGGATAGTCGGGTCGGGTTTGGGCCGAAATGTTTTGTAATCGGGTGCCTGACGTGGTATTTTTAATATAAATAATTTTAAATTATATTTTTATTTTAGGTTCCTTAATATTTTTACCCTAAAACTAAATTAAAATCCCTAAATTATTTTTAAGTTTGCATTATATACTTTTAAGTTTCAGAACATTCAAAATTATTTGTATTAATTTATCAATATGAGATTCAAAAGAAAAAATCACAATTGAGATTAATATTTTTAATGCCTACTTTTGGTGATAAACTTATATATATTTAAATAACTAATTTTTGTGTTTGAATTATTTATTATGAACTTTTAAATATTAGCGGGTACCCGATAGTCACGGGCCAACAAGTATGCTACTCGAGAAACCGTACCCGGATTTGAACACCACTACACATCAGCACCATGAATCGTCACGTTAATATCGTAACGGTCAACAACAATTTTTCCTGGCCAAAGGGTAATATTAATGCAATTTGAGAGTTCAAGGTTAATATTGATGAAATTAAAAACAAGATGTAACATTGCTAATTTTGGTCTAGCACAAGAACAAAAAAAATCCCTTAACCCGATATCCTTTAATTGGTCGAGTGGTCAAAGATACCATTTTCTTTCCACCTTGTGTGAGTTCGAATCCCAACATTTACATTAGAAATATAAATATCTCTATTTAAAAAAACCCCTTAAGCCAAATATTTATATAGATTTGTTTTTAAAGAAAACATTTAAAATGATTTTTTGGGATAATTTGAATAAAAGAAATACTAACGAAAATTAGAATGATGTAAATTAAATATATTTACAAAAGTATCCATCATTTTAAAGTGTTATTAGTTCATCTCAATTTATAAAAGGTATAATCATAAAATAGTTTTTTATTCTTATGTTTCCATCCTACCAACTAAACTTAAAAAGGAAAAAAAATATAAACAGTTATTCCATTTCTTAAATGTGGAAAGTTCAGAACTTTTAGATTACTAATTGTTTTCATTATAAATAATGTATCCTTATGTCACTTTCCCTCTTAAATATAAACTCTGCACGTTATAACAGTAGTATTCCCATGAACAATCTGCAGATGCTTTGATTAATTACTCTAATCATATGATTAATTTATGAAAGGCATCGTTAGTGTTTTTTATTTTAGTTTTAACCTGACCACGGATCTCACTATTTATTTAACCAACAACTGGATAATAATTTTTTTTACAACAACTTGATAATAATCTTAACAAATCTACAATGAGTTGTTTTTTTCTTGGAATCATTAATTCTTATATATTTTAATCACTAGAACTCGACTTATTGGCTGACTAATTCGGATTATTTTGTAGAAACCAAATATGAGGTGACCCTTTCAATCAAGTTTTCTCCATTCACAACAGAATTCGAACATATAACTTTGTTTAAAGGACCCAACACCTAATTTCGTTGGACCAACCGATTGTTGATTTAATCTTTGGCATAATGTCAAAAAATACCCTTAATGTTTGACTGAATAGTACTTTGGCACATTTTTTGAAGCAATTTAACCATCAATGTTTTATTTTGGGTCAAAATAGCCCCTCTGTGGTTGAAAACTGTTACTCAACTAACAATAAACAACTTGAACTGACTTGACAGAATGACATGTTAGTGTCAGAGATAGAGCCGAGATTTGTAGTTGGGGGCAAAACATAAATGTTTGAAAGTGAGGAGAATTCATAAATAAAGTATTTTTTTAAAAAAAAACTATATATAGGGCAAATGTGGAAAAAAAATTCTTTGGGGGGCAATTGTCCCTCCCCACCCCATATAGCTCCACCCTTGGTCAGTGTGCACTGCAATGTAGGCTTGTCACATTATTTTAAGTCATTTACTGTTAGTTGAATAATAATTCAATCCTCAAAGAAATTATTTTTGATAAATTGTTTCAAAAAAAATAATGACAAAAATAACTATTTGAGATCAGCGTTATGCCTTAATCTTTTATATTTTTAATATATAAAACATTCGAAATCCAGTGCATATCACTTTTTTTAAGAATTGGGAAGAAATCTTTACCATTTCTAGTCGAAGCCTTAACGTGCATGCCACGAGTTTTTTTAGTTGTGCCCAATTCTCAGCCCTCGGCTGGACCACGTTTTGGGAATAGCTAAAACCGAGGATTACTGTGTTTTTAAAACGAGACAAAGGCGGCCATTGACGAAACCGCACAAAAAAAAAAAAAAACACATCAACGTCCCTTTCAAAAACTTGTCTCTGTTCCTCTGTATTATTAAAACACATACACATTGACACACTGCACGCTCACTCTGCTGTTCAAAAAGATTCTCATCCAACTGGCTTTCCCTGACCACTTGGAAACTTCATCTTATTGCATATTTATTTATTTATTTACTTTACATTAGCATTTGCCTAGCCTTGTCTCTTTAAATAACTCTCTTCACAAATTTCTCTGCAATCACTCAAATTTCATTTCAAATGGCTCGGTTCATTGACGTTTTACTTGTACTCTCGCTTTCTCTTTGTTTCTGTTTGCTCCCCGAGACGGCGTCGGCTCAACTGAGACGAAATTACTATGCTAATACTTGTCCCAACGTGGAATCCATTGTTAGAAATGCTGTTACTACGAAATTCAGACAAACTTTTGTCACTGTCCCTGCTACCATCCGTCTCTTCTTCCATGATTGCTTTGTCCAGGTTTCTTTCAAGTACACCCTTTTGAGTTTTCTGCATGTTGGAGTGAGTTATTGATGTCTAATCTCTGTGTTTTCTTTACTTAACAGGGATGCGATAACCTGTCATTAAAGCCGGGGATGGGTTCGACACCGTGATCAAAGCTAAACAAGCTGTGGATGCGGTTCCTGGTTGCAGAAACAAGGTTTCATGTGCTGATATATTGGCAATGGCAACTCGGGATGTTATTGCTCTGGTTTGTATCCTCCCTTGTGTTATTATATTTCAATCAATGTAAAGAAGAAATGGGTTATCATATTGGTAAAATGTGATGATATTTGCAGTCAGGTGGACCGTCTTATGCTGTTGAATTGGGGAGATTGGATGGGTTAAGCTCCACAGCTGCTAGTGTCAATGGAAAGCTGCCTCAGCCAACTTTCAACTTGAATCAGCTCAATTCTATGTTTGCAGCAAATGGACTCACCCAAACAGACATGATTGCTCTTTCAGGTACTACTCGTATTTGATGACGATGATAGTGTCGGATATGTATATATTTCCGATATATTCTTATAAGCATGTGACATGTCTAGATATAGATCAAACACGGATGCCGAAAATGTTTTAAGATTGAAAACAAACAAATCTGGCAAGCCAGGGCATTATGCCCCTCGTGAATGGATCTAGTTTAAGTTACATCTTATATTAGCTGGCATGAGTATGCAACGATTACATAAAAACAAAGAAGTAATGTTAAAACTTTTCAATGCAGATCGTTAAAGAATATTTTGACTAATTATCCCATATATGATAGTGACATGAATGTCTGCATACCACAAGCATGAACTTTGGGTTTTACTTGAGGGTCCTTGTTTTATATATTTGCAGGTGCACACACCGTAGGATTCTCGCATTGCAGCAAGTTTTCAAACAGGATATACAACTTCAGCAGTCAAAATCCGGTGGACCCGTCTCTCAACCGGAATTATGCGACCCAACTGCAACAGATGTGTCCCAGGAAAGTTGATCCCAGGATAGCCATCAACATGGACCCAAACACACCCAGGCAATTCGACAATGTCTACTTCAAGAACTTGCAGCAAGGCAAGGGCCTGTTCACCTCCGACCAGGTTTTGTTCACGGACGGTAGGTCTAAGCCTCTCGTAAACGCGTGGGCCACCAGTTCACAGGCTTTTAACAATGCCTTTGTCACTGCCATTACTAAGCTCGGACGAGTAGGTGTTAAGACGGGGAAGAACGGGAACATTCGTACTAGGTGTGATGCTTTTAACTGAGAAGGCTTACCAGAGGTTTTTGAGTAATAAGTCAAATAAAGGGTTCCCTTTACATTGCCATAAAAGTCATAATAAAAGTGACAGGGTAACAGCAGACTAACATTGTTTGAGCTTAGCTTGGATTGAATGTCAAGGTGAATTAATGTTCAGTTCAGACGTCACAGTCAACTTTTTTCTATAATTCTTTATGGCTCAAAAAACAGACGGCAAATAACAAGCAATTTGTATTGTTATAGGAAGAAGTTGACAGTGTCGTCTCCAAATGGATCTTTTATGAGTGGCTTCTACAGATTCCCATTTTATGGTCTCAGCCCTTATCTATAATTGCAAGAAGAAGATGATTTATGGGTGACTAAAGCCTTTGAACTTTTGAAAAAACAATTCAATTAAACCCCTACTTTTTTCTACATTCAATTGATCTCTAGAACTAAGGAATTGAATCAATAAACTTCTGAAAAATTCATATAGCAACACGACATGTGACACCAACCGATAAAAATTTGTTAGATTTAACAGTCAACATTAGTCAAAACGGGTGAATTGATGAAATTAGGGAATATAGAGGCTTAATTGACTGAAAAGGTTCAAGAGCTTTATTGATTTTTTTTCTTCAGAAGTTCGAGGCTTCTAACACCCTTCAATGCTTCAGCTCATCAAATGTGTGTTACTCCAACTCGTTGATACATATCCAGACATAAATACAAGATGTAATCTTCCTAAAACGAAATCGACCTCACATCATGGTGATGATCGCAGGTCATTCTCATTGACTCGCTGACAGATAAACAATGCCTGTTAGATGCATGCACTCATAGCGATTTGACATGCTAACCGATCCGAGATGTGAAAAAGCAAACAATGACGGAAATATATGAGCAGAGCTAGAAATGTAGAAGTGCATGAACAAAGCGTTGCCTATAGAAATAAACTCATCACTAGACCACCTTGTTTGAGATATCAAGTTAGAACCATTTGTTTCTTCCTTTCAATATGTGCAACATAATAACAGAAATGGTTTAAGGTAAAACCATTTCCTCTATGGTTCCATCTATGATCCCAAGTAGACAAATTTCACAGGCCATGAAATGAAAGAGACGAATCTCACATGCCATAAAAAGGGCAAGCAGAAGAAAATAAGTGAAAAGCATCCAATCTCATGTAAGGATATACAGCTCCCTTGAAACAAATGATTTTCACACTGGTTTCGATATAAGGAACGAAACAATTTGTGTCCATGCAGCACCAAAAATGTCACTAGTGTAAAGGAGTTTATGATGGAAAATACCGCAAATAAACAACCGAAAATGATTGGTCATATCAGAAGAAAAAAGCATAGTAGATGATTAAAGCTCAAATGACAAGATCAACCATAGCAGGCCCAAAACTCAAAGATAGACTTCATTATAAGTAAGTGTTCAATAAAGCAAACAGAAAACTATAGATAGACTTCATTATAAATAAGATGTACTTCACCATGTTAAAACACCTCCGGGATTAATGCCTCTACTGATATACAATCTAATCCGATTGATTTGGAACTCTTGAGCGTTCATAATTATTTACTCCATCTGTTATATAAAAATGTTATAACCAAGATCCATTGCTAGAATGGACTTTATAATTGAAAATTCACAAAATTGCTCAGTTAGAACCTGCTCCAATTCAAGTCATGGGCCCTTCACTCTTCTGAGGCAAGTAAGCAAACCTTCTCAAGTCTTGTTGGACAGTCTACTCCAAGAATGGGGGGATTTAGCTCCGTTGCGACTCGAAAGTCTAATATCGATGTAGATATGTACCGACTTTGTCTTTCGGGAAATTCCGCAGGTTGCATCCCATTCAAAGAGATAATGGACCTATTACGACCTTGATCGATTAGTTTCTCTCCAGATCTGGAACTAGTCAATTCCAAGCACGGTTTTATCAATCTCTTCATGAAGACATCAAGACTATTGTTCAACACATTAGCACAATCTACTGAGATGCTTAATCCCTCCAACTTCAACTTCTGTTCCAACCTCTTTCTCAACGAACTGCTATCAGGCAGTTCACCTCTGCAATTACAAGTCTCAGAAGCAGATTCCAATCCGTTCCAAAGAACACTCCGCGTTCCCTTAGCATTAAAAGAGATGCCGAGTGGGGCTCTAACGGGACTACTACTGTGAATGCCCGGACTTCCTGCAGCTTGATTAACCTCTTCTCCATCCTCCACAGAACCAGGCGGTCTGCTACTCAATGAAAGCAATTCAGTAGCACTTTGATGTTCATTAACTTTAGGAAGTACATCTTCACAAGCAATACTATGTTTCTTCCCATGAGGCCCTAAAGGACTCGAGCGGTCCCTCAACTTGCGGTCTCGAAGATTTGGGGGCCTGCCATTACGAGGGGATTGAGGAATGTCTTTGCACAGCGACTGAAGATTACTTTTTTGAAACCTGGTTGTCAACTTAACACTTAAAGAACCTTCCGGTTTGTTATCTCTTGATGGAGAAGTCTTCGAAAGTGAAGCATTTCTAATAATTGATCTGAGGAGATGATTATGAAGACTAACATTTTCTCGCCCTATTGTATCAATGCAGAGCCTATCGAACTCAGGTTTTTCGATCTCAAGACTCAAAAATCTGTCAAGCAGATTGAAGTATCTCTCCGCATTTATACGACCGATCTTCCTTTTCAACCCGGGATTTCAACTCTGAAGTATCTACTCGAGAAAATTGCCGATCAGCCGGCATTTCACTTTACAAATTCCAAGTTCCTCACTATCATCCAAACCAAAAATTTCAACCAAAGAAATCAATATCCAGACATGGAATAAACTTAATTCTCAAAAAAATATCACCAAAAACCCTAATGTCATCTATTAACATAGCTAACCAACAGATTAATCAAATTCAAACAGTCCCAAGTGAAATCACAACCAAGTTGCTAAATTCAAACAAGATGAACAACCCAGATTAGAAACTACACAAAACAAATAATTAACTTCATTTAAATAGAAAATCAAATCATAAATCTGCAAAATTTATTGCACTAGAAATTCCAGCTTTATAAACCCAGATGAGAAACAAAGATACCTAAATGGAAATCAAGCAAAACTCACCTGAATCAACGAACTATATAGCTAAATTCAGTTGATACAAAACAAATTACCATTATTATTCCATTAGAAACTTGAGAAAGTGGAGGGAAGAGATTATGGAAAGAAGCAAGTATGACCCTTTTTCGTTCATAAGCTTCTTCTGAAGTCAACAAGTCAAAGCAACACGTGCGACAACTGCTACAATGGGGAGTCCTAAAGAGGTAATATTAAAAGAATGTTAAAATAAGGCTAGTAGCAGGTTAAATTAGAATAGAAGTCAATGAACTATATCTAAAATTTCATTTTAGTCTATAGCAGCATAATCCTTAAACTATACCTAAAAATTTATTTAAACCTCTCTATTATATATATATATATATATATATATATATATATATATCTATCTTTGTACATTTAAAAAAATTAACTTCTTGGTCATATACTTTTTAAAATGCTAAAATTATTGTTAGTTAACTTTTTTATTGAAATTAGTTGACATAGATATTTTAGTCAAACTCAGGAAAAACTCAAAAATAGGTCTTACAAAATAAAAATATATTCTATCATTTTAAACAATTAATTTAATATTTTATTAATAAACTATAAAAATATTATTAAAATATATCAAACACATTATTTTCATTATTTTGTTAAAAAAAGCCACAAATACAACTAAAAAATAAGGGACAACCACTAACTTATTAGATTGTCACTTGAAACATCAGTAAAGTTATGAAGGTAGAAGGTAGGGCCCTGAACGGTCGCCCATGTTGTTCCCCTTGCAGACGTCACTAATTTTGGTTTAATCACTCTTTAAGCACCTTTCAATTTTGAACTCAAACAAATTAATCTCTCTCAAAGCATTTTGTTAGTTTTACATAGAATTTTTAAACACTTATAAAATCTAAATAAAAAATTAATTCATATTCTAACTCCCCAGTTTTCTTCACTTAGACTAATATACAGATACAAGTCAAAATATATAAAATGTTTAATTGAAAAAGTGTACATTAATTTTTTTAAATTTTTTAATTTGTAGAGAGTAAGGATTTAATTGAAAAATATAGTACAAAAATCATAAAAATTTCTATTTAAAGAAATTAAAATTATGAAAATCTCATAAAATTATTTTTTGGTTTATTTTATTTAAAAATTATTTAATCATAGTTGGGCATGTGTCATGTATTGGCAGAAATGGTCAACATCATCATGGATTGTCTTGTTTACTCACTTCCAAACTGTACATTAAATAAATTATTCTCCTTTTGTTAAGATGGTCATTTCGCTCATTTCAAAATTGGCATGGACTTTAAGAGTGCTTAAACTAAAATATTTAAGTCAATTAACTACAACTTTAAAATTTTAGACCATAATATTAACTTTTTAAACGTATAAGAACTAAAATGTCACTTTTTATAGTATATGAACTGAAATGAACTTTTATGTATAATATAAAGATTAATTTTTTGTAATAAAAGGATTAAAATAAACTTTTAGTACAGTACGGGAACTAAAATGAACTTTTAATGAAGTCAATAAAGTCAAAGCAACTCGTACAATGAGTTTTAGACCGATAATATTAAAAGAAGGTTAAAATAAAACTAGTCGTATTATTTAAAATATGAAAATATTCAAAATGTTACGAAAATTAAATAAATTTTCACGAATATTATAATTCTTGAGTATTTGTAGATATCGTAAATTTTGGTAACTATTTAAAAGTTATACTGCTTGTAATGAAATGTATGATTCTTGTAAATTTTAAATAATTACTAAATATGTTACATGATCATAAAGATGTTAGTATGGTAGATTTTACGAGACCCTCTCCCATTATATCCAGTTAGGTGGAGACTGGTATAAGTACGGCAGGTGGTGGGGGCGGGGTCGCGAAGATAGAATCAAAAATTAGCTTTATGGTGGGTGATAGGGTAGGTGTAGGTATAATTTTGTACCCATTCTATTCTCACTTGCTTCGCCCGTTCCGCATTATTGTTGCTAGCTTGGTATGCGTAATAAACATATTTAAAAATAAATATTAATAAATCCAATAACTCTTAATTTACATTAACTATTATTTTATATAAAAAAGAGCACCGATTGAGTCATAGTTTTTCAATTCTCATTTAATTTTAACACAGTTTAAAACATCACTCTTTCAATTTCCCAATTTTAATTCGTATTAAAGTTGTCAACAATTTTTAGAGCAAGTAATTAAAACTCGTAGTTGATACCCTCCTCTCTCCCGTAGAAATTATATTTTAATTTATAAAAAATGATTTATATTTATTTAACCGATACTTATAAATATATTATATGAATAGAGTCGCCTAACGAATAGAGCATATATTAAATTGGTCTTAAGACCTACATTGGTGGTGGGACGAGGTTATTTTAATCTTCCAAGTCGAAGACAAGATGATTCTAGGTTTTATACTCGCAAAGGGTCGCAAAAATGAGATAAAGATGAAAACTCTTGACGGATATAAATACGAAAAAACACTTATCGCACATGCCCCGTCCAATTGACACCCTACATGTTCTCAAGAAAAAAAAGGGTAATTTTGTAACATTTTAAGTAATTACTGAGAAATTTTTTTAAGTATGGATTTTTGAGAAATTCTTGTAACATTGCTAGTAATTGCTTAAAAGGTTATAATATATGTAATAAAATTTGTAATTCTTGTAAATATTTAAGTAAATACTCAAATTATTACATGTTCGTAAAAATTGATAATTTTATAATATTTTAAATAATCACTCAAAATATTCTAAAAAGACTTAAGGGTAATTTTTGCTTTTGTAGTAATTTCATTTTATCGATTTCGCTTCTGTAGTATTTTTACATCAATTTAGCCCCTAAAGTAGTTGAATTGCATCACCGTTTTCCTTTTACTGACAGAAGCTAACGTTGACCATTACGGTGCTGACGTGGCAGTCCACGTGTGATGATGTGGCAGAGGGGCAAAATTGATTTTTCAAGAGACTTCGAAGGCAAAATTGATGTTTTGGTTGAGTACGAGAGCAAAATTGGTTTTTAGGACAAAAAATGAGTAAAATATTAAAATAATAAAAAAATTTAAAAATATTTTATTAATATATGACTAAAATAAAATATTTAAAAATAAAGAAAATTATAAAATTAAAATATCATAAACTAATAAATTATTTAATAATTAAAATTTGAAATATTTATAAAGTATTAAAAAATCTAAAAAACTTCATCAAAAAAATTTGGACGATTTTGGTTTTCTTTCTCTTCAAAGAATGTAAGAAAGAAAGAATCTTAAAATATGATTATCTCAACCGAACAAAAATAATCTACCTTTTAGGTGCCATTATCTCTCAATACTAAAAAATCAAACTCTACACTCTAAGTCTAATTTCTAAACCACAAACCTTAAACATTTTACTTGATTAAATTTATACACATACTTTTATGATTCATAGTCACTTTATATTGATAAAATTTCAATTAGGGTTTAAGGTTTATATTTTAGAGTTTGAGATTTTTAGGGTTTGAAATTTAGAAATTAGGATTAGACTGTAGAATTTATGTTCAATCTTTGATTTTGAATAATTTATAATTTAATAGCTTCTGATATTTTAATTTTATAATATTTACTTTTTGTTAGATATTTTTAATTTTTTGTTATTTTTAGCCATATATTAATAAAAACATTTTTAAATGTTTTATTAATTTTTACATCATTTTAGTATTTTTAATATTTTCTTAAATTCGTATTTTTACCTAAAAATCAATTTTACCCTCGTACTCAATCAGAAAAATCAATTTTTTTCCCTCTTCCACATCATCTTCACACATAGACCGTCACACCATCACACGTGGACTACCACGTCAGCACCGTTGACCTCTATGTCAACATTGTAACGGTCAATGTTGGCTTCTGTCAGTCAAGGGGCAAAGGTGATGCAATTCGACTACTTAAGAGGCTAAATTAATGCGAAAATACCATAAGGGTGAAATCGATAAGTTAAAACTATTACAAGGACAAAAGTAACCCTTAAGCCTTCTAAAAAGTGGTCTTTGAGACATTTTGTAAGTAAATACTTGGAAAGTTACAATATCTGTAACAAATGTGTAATTCTCAAAACATTTTAAAAAACTGTTCAAAATATTAATATTTTAGTGTGAAAAGTGAATGATTTCTTAACATTTTGAGCAATTACTAAAAAACTACAAAATTTTAAGTTCAGATCTTTGAGAAATTTTTTGTAACATCATTTGTTATTACTCAAAAAGTTAGAAAACTCGTAACAGAATTGATATTAAAGTAATTACTCAACATACTACATGTTCAAAAGAATAATGAGTAGCATTATTCACAACCGTAATGTAACTTATTCACAACCACAACGTTGCATTCTATGAACTAAACACACCTTAAAGACTATTTGTCCATAATTTTAGTTAAATTATAATAAACGCTAAAATAAATTTTAAAATTTTACATTTTTTACATTAAAAAAATAGTTTTCATATTTTTATTTTCAAGAATTTAGTCCCTCAAATTTTGAATTTAAAATTTTAAGTCCAAATCTTAATTACCGTTAAAATTTTATTATATGATAACTGTTAAGTTAGCATTTTTTAATGTACGTCACCTGTTGTCTTCTGTTTTTTTGTAAATCGGTTTTGCCATCTCCCACTTGTTGAAGGAATGGGCTTCTTGCTGTGGCCTTTGGGCCTCTAGTTCGGTTATTTTCGTAGGCGTGTTTGGATGAGTAAATCCATCTTTTTTATTAAATTTTTTAGGCTATTTTTTTGTTTGAAAAAAAGTAATAGAAAATTTTAAACTTTACAAGGAAATTTAAAATTTTATTTTGGTAGTTCAAATCCATTATTCAGATATCATCTAAAGAGTTAGGTGATTTTTAAAATCTCCCTAATTTTATTTCATTTGATACGACTATAAAATAATAAATTATTTTATTTTTATTTTTGTCTCTTTTGATTCGTAGGTTAAGCTTTTGAGTGTCTTTTTATTTCAAAGATTTTATTAATTAGCATATTATAATTAATATACGAGGTACGAGGAAGAAGATGACGATTTATAAATTTTTAATTTATAAGATAATATTCCGTGGAAAATAAATGTATTGTTTTATTTAATTGGATAGGACCATGGATGAGGTGGTGAGAATGGTTCATAGAATAATTTCTTTTAATTTTATTTTAAAATATGATTAATTGCATGTTAACCCTTTGAGATTTTTAATAATCATTTAAAAGTCATTAAAAAGTTCAGCGATGTATTGGTTAATTGTGTTCAGCGTGTGCGTCACCCGTTCTTGACTCATCCGTATCAAAAAAGCTAATAATTAGTATGTCAAGAACGTGAACATAATCCACAAAAATTCAAATAAAATCAATACTAAACAGATACTCTATCTGTCCCATAAAACTTGTCCCTTTTGTGTTTTAAAATTATCCCACTTAAATTGTCTTATTGAAAAATTCAACTACTTTTATTCGACATATTTCCTTTTCTACCATTTTTTTAGTTTTCCAACAAAATAAACTTTAACTTTTCAATAATAAAATTATCATTTTATTTATTTTACAACACAAATTTGTGTAATCTCGTTCACCCCTTGGTATGACGGTAAAGATTTTCAGTTAAATATGGAAAGAAAGCATATATTTGCAAAAATACCAAGAACTTCGGTGTGTTATTTCCCTATGTCTTGATCATACATAGTAGAAATTGTGGTGGAGATCGTTAAAATTTAAAGGAGTTTTGCTTTCGGAATATCGCCTCTACCCCGGATCGACCCAGGTTTGATCATATTTTTTATGGATCGATCCCATTACAGCATAACTTATGAATAATACATCATTAATGTGTTATTAATATGTATAAATAAATACTATTTTATAATTATTTTAAGACAATTAAAAAAAATATCAACAACGTTCACTAAACAAGTAAAACATTACATCACATATTTATCTTCCGACAATGCCTTGTCAACGAGCATCGATGGTGAAATTATCAACATTACTTGATTTGAATCTAATTATATGTGATGTTTAGCTTGATTATTTTTAAAGAAAAAATAGTTATTTGTTGTTAATATATCTCAGATTTAATAGACAATTTGATTGTTTTCTGTAATAATTAACTATACCATATTATTTACAATTATAATTATAATTATAATTATAATTGTAAATAATATTATAATTATAATTATAATTATACTTGTACCTTAAGATTAGTTGGATTAAACTTAATTGAATCGTATAATTTACAGACAAATTTCAGACGTAGGAAATTAGGAATCCCATAGCTTATCTGGTTATTGAGACATTCAACATTGTGGCCCGACAGGCCAGGCCAGGCCAGTAATGACTGAGGTGTAGATAACAATTTCTTTCTCTCTTTCGTTTCATCTAATTCGGAATATTTTTAATTAAAATAATATTTCATTCAGATTTTTGTAAATATTAATAAAACTAATCTTAATTTTTAAAATAATTTTTGTATCCACTCAAATTCAAATATTTTGAACTTCTAAAACTAATGACATGAATATTCGTTTTCGTATCCAATTTATAACTTATTGATAGGATACCCAAGCCGAAATTAGGGACAGTAACAAAATGAAGTGGGTGATATAGACGTTAATTTTACTATTAGTATGTTTTGTTTTATTATTTATTTCGGTTTACCGTGAATGTTTAATTTTGAAAGCTACTATTATTTTTGTTGGTGTAGGATATATTGATTCCTTCATTATTTTTTTAAAGAAATATATAATAACATAAATTTATTTTAAAAATATATAATAACGAATAATTATATATGCACGTATTTATAAAATATTAATATTATTAAAAATATATTAGGCATGTAAATGAACCGAACGAATATGAACGAGAGTGTGTTCTCGTTCATTTAACTCTAATCAAACAAATGAACGAACACGAACAACTAAATGAACATAATTTCTAGTTCGTGTTCGTTTGTTAAGGAATGTAGTTTGTTCGTGTTTATTCATGATTGTTCGTTAAAATGATAAACGAACGTAAACGAACATGAAAGGACATATGCGAATAAATTTAAATGAACATAAACGAACGAATATATGTGAATAAATTTAATTTTTTAAATATAATACTTTTGTTATGAAAAATAATAAATATAAATGGATATATATGAATAAATTTAAACGAACATAAATTAACGGATTACCAAAGATTCACGAACGTAAATGAACGAACGAACCCTTTGTTCGTGTTCGTTCATTTAATTAAAAAAACAGAGAATGTTGCTCATGTTCGTTCGTTTAATAAATAAATGAACTTTCCGTCAAACGGTTCGCTAAACGTTTGGTTCGTTTACTGCCCTAAAATATATTATAACAAATGATTTTATTTTATATTTCACCCTTTAAATAACTATATATATATTATCAAAATCGTTCAACATCAACCTTTAAAAATTCCACTTTGTCATGCATTCACTGTTAAAAAAAACTATTCCATTTGAGATGAATCGGACAAATTCAGGTTTGCCCTTCCTGATTCAGAAGAAATAAAAAATATATATTATAAATTTCAACAATTAAATATGACAAAGTTGTTAGTTACAACAAGGCAATATAATACATGCCTATTATATACATATAGACACACGCACATATATAAACCACTAAAAGAAAACATGAGTTTTAAATTGACTTAACTACAAAATAAGTGCCGAAATTATGTTTTTTTGTAATAGGTATCTAAAATATTTTTTGGCTGAAATAGATGCCTAAAGTTTTGTTTTTTGCTGAAATAGATGCCTAAAATATTTTTTTTGGCTCAAAAAGGTGCCTAAACTTTTATTTTTGGTTGAAATAGGTGCTCAAGAATGTGCAAAAATTGACTTTAAAACAAGTCAAAAATAAAAGTTTAGACACCTATTTCAACAAAAAAATAATTTATGTACATATTTCAGCCAAAATAAAAATCTAAACATCTATTTTAAATAAAAAATACTTTAAGCATTTATTACAAAAAAAATAATTTAGACATTTATTTTATAATTTAACCTTATAAATTCCAAGTACGGGGTGTGCGAGTTTGTCTACAGGAAATGCAAATTAACTAACCAATCCTCAAACACGAAGTGAACTTTTCAGGGTTTTAGAAACATGAGTTAATTAGCAGGCAGCTATTATGGCACATGAAAGGCCGTGATGATATATGGATAAATTATATCATATGATCATGATGAATGGTGACGGTGACGGTGATGGGAACCAAATGACGACGTGGCAGGTCCTCTGAGTTTGTTCTTATCCTTTGCTCTCTCACTATGAGTTGTTCTACCCTGAGGCAATAGGCACGCTAAGGTTTGGTTAGAATGAGATGAACTCCTACATTAATTTTTATTTAATATTATATAAATTATTACTTAAAATAAAATTTAACATAATTTTTTTTAATTAGTAAAAATTTAGATTATAATATAATTTTTTATTCAATCAATAAGAATTTTAGTTTTACCTAAATTATTATCCAATCCTACATAAATTCTTATTAATTTTGATAAGAATTTATATTAACCACATTTTAGCCCCACTCTAAGGATGCAGCACCTTAGCCTATGATCATGATGAATGGTGACGGTGACGGTGATGGGAACCAAATGACGACGTGGCAGGTCCTCTGAGTTTGTTCTTATCCTTTGCTCTCTCACTATGAGTTGTTCTACCCTGAGGCAATAGGCACGCTAAGGTTTGGTTAGAATGAGATGAACTCCTACATTAATTTTTATTTAATATTATATAAATTATTACTTAAAATAAAATTTAACATAATTTTTTTTAATTAGTAAAAATTTAGATTATAATATAATTTTTTATTCAATCAATAAGAATTTTGGTTTTACCTAAATTATTATCCAATCCTACATAAATTCTTATTAATTTTGATAAGAATTTATATTAACCACATTTTAGCCCCACTCTAAGGATGCAGCACCTTAGCCTTTCCCAAGACCTATTATATCATTCAAGTTTAGCTCTAATTAAAGGGTCTTTTTAACAAACAAAAAAAACAAGGTATACAGACAGGGTTTCATATAAGTACAGATGCATGATTTTATGTTAAAGGACGAATTTATAAAATTATAAGGGATGAACTAATAAAATATTAGAGGATGAAAATAGATTTTTAATAAAAAAATACATAAAAAATTTAAAAATTTTATAAATTATATATGAATTTTAAATTTTTAGAAGGGCTATTACCCTCCAACCCCTTTGTCTATCGTCCCAAACATGAATCTCGAGGATCTAATGCAATGCCCGACATGTAAACATTTTCTTTATCAATTATCTTTGAACAATTCCATTGTTTAAACTATGATAGTCGGGAAATGCTGGTTAATGTTAAAACAAATATATGGTTTTTGTCTATCATTTCTCTTACAGATTCAGTTCTTTTAGGGCAAATAATACTTGGGCTGTCTTGTTAATTTTCCCAATAAGTTTAATACTATAAAGTTTTAAGGTCATGTGGCCATCGTCCCCAAACAAAACCTTGAAATAGACGGACACTGAATATCCTTAATTTCTTTGGGATGGGATTAAATGGTTTTATGTTTTTTTTTTCCTCTTATAATTATGTAACAACTTGGCTCATTTGAAGAAAGTTGGTTTCATTTTTGTTTTACGTTTCTTTTGGGAAGAAAACACAAAATAATACTCAAACATGATGGCTAATTATATGAGAAAAATATGATTCTCTTATGCCACGTAAAACTTAAAAATTTTACACTTTTTTAGAATGTTAGATGAAGAAAAACTGATGGCGGAGATTAATAGTACAAAATAAGAAGATTATCACATAAAAAAATAAAGAAATAATCTTATCCTTATTCAACGGTTCAAAATTAATACAATATGAATATATAAATAAGAAAAAAATAATTAATATTTTATTGGTGTTTGTTTAAAAACTTCACTAAAATGTTTAAATTATATTCAAGAGGACGTAGATTTAGCTATTATTTGATATACAACTAGTGAAAAATAATTTTACAAGTGGTACTGTTCAAATGATGTTAAGTGTATTTTAAATATATTTAGAATTTTAAAAATAAAAATATTTGACATCATTTGAACACCACTTGTGAAACTATTTTTCCAATTGTTTACTATATATTAATTAATAATCCTTTAAATATTACTCCAATGATAAAAACAAATTGTTCTAAGTAAAAATATAATCATTAATGAAATTGGTTTTTTTTTTCTCTTTGAAATGCGTGTGAAAAAGGAGGTGAGCTAATTTTTGGTATAGAGTCAAAATCTGATTCCAATTTTTAAAAAAAAATCCATGGTAAAGTCTCAACCTATTATTTGCATGGGAACAATTTCCAGTTGATCAAATTATTTATATTTGTTCTTTTATATTTTTTAGGTTATGAGTTCTAGACTTACTAAGAACAGTAATTTTTTTTTAGAATTCCCTCTTTTACTTTCCTCTAAATAAAATTATAATTAGAATTAAGATTTGTAATAAAAAAATATGTTATTTGCTTGGATTTACTGTAACAATATTGTCCTAACAAAAGAATAACTATAAAGTTTGAAATATAATACAAAAAATGTAGGAAACAAAATATATGCAGGGTTGTGCATTTGTCTGAATGCTTGAGTTTACAACTGAAGCGCATGTTCCCAACGTGTCAGCATAGATTGATTATACGAACGCTGAGTTCAAGGGGTACATATTATATTCGGAATACGTGTGTGCATATATAGGCGGAATATAGGGGGATTTCATGGACGTGGAACTCTGCCAACTTCTTTTTAATGATAATAAAATGATTTTTCAAAAAAAAGATAAAATTAATTTTATAATTTCTTCAAAATGTTTAAAATCTTGTTATGACACCTCTTAAAAATTTTATTTTATTCACTATGATCCCCTCTTATAGTTTTTTAGTTCCGCCTTATGTGCATTGATGCAATGTTAATAGGTAATGGAGGGATGGGCCAAAACGGGAGGTTAGAAGGAGGGGACACGGTGCATAATGTTGGGGATTCGGCCGAGCCAGGACCGCACCCTGGTGTCGGATTCGTGGCATACAAATTTGCTCAAAACCAAACAAATTAACAATTTCAGAGAAATGACAGCTCCTCTCTGCTTGTCTCCCCTCGCCAACTTTCAAAGCTCCACTCCATTTTTAACTATTAAACTTCACAATTTGTAGTAAATTATTTCAAATGATTTAACTATTCATTGAAATAATTAGTTATTAAAATTAGGGTAAACTGCATCTAACCCAATCAATTTAATTATGTATTTAATAATAAATATGTCATTTTTTAAAAAGTTACATTATAAATATATCACTCAATTAAACTATTGTTATAAACAAATCACTTTACTGTTCAAATTAAAACGGACATGGCAGGGTATAATAATATTTTTAGTCCCGTGACTTATACAGTCAACTAATTTTATCCTATTTTGAAGCAATTCAATAAATTTAACCTTTCATATTTAACAAATCCATCACTTTAGCCTTTTTGCATTATTGTCAAAGTAAGTGAGTCAATCGAATCAAAACAATAGTTGGATAATGACATTTTTTTTATAAAACAACAAGCTATTGTTAAATGATTATTATTATTATATTAGGAAAGTAATGTAATATTTTTTGGGAGAAGAACAAAGACTAAAATGATATTTTTTAAAAAAAATACGAGGGTCAAATTTATTATATTGTTTTGACTTATAAACAAATTAATAAATTGTATAAGTTTTGATAACTATATATCATGCAACATCACTATTACATATAATATTTGAATGGTCAATGACTTATTTGTAAAAATATTTTAATTGAGTGATTTTTTGTAACTTTTATAAGAAAAATAACTCATTTATTAAGTAAAAAAATTAAGTAATTTGGAGTAGGATGGAAATCTTATGTTTTTTATGCCTTTATTTATGTCTTGTACTAAAAAAATTAGGTTTATGGTTAGGGTTTAGAGAATTGGGGATAGTATATTTTTAGGGTTTAGGGTCTATGATTTAAGATTTAAAATTTTAGGTTAGAACTTAAAATTTAATTTTTTAGTATTGAGCATAGAAAAAAATCGAAAAAGGCAGGTTTTTTGTTCTTTGGAGTATAATTTACCTAAAAGTTATGAGCTTAATCAATAACGTGAAATAATCTAATTCATTCAATCTCGAGCTCAAGAAAATTATGAAGGCTTCATTTGGGTTCTATTAAATTTTTAATTCACAACTTTCATAATAATTTTCACTCCAAACTTGTTAAATTTGTTTTTTTATATAAAACAAATATTATATTTCATATTCAAACTTTCTTTCATTTTAGAGTCATATCAAACTACCTTTATAACCAATAATATTATAAAAAAAACACAAGGAGAGTGGGATTAATAATAGAACGAAGTTATTATTATATTATAAAGTTGCAAACAATATTTTAAATTGTTTAAAAAATAGAACATGTATTGGTGCATTCAAAGAGGTCATATGTAGGCCTTTGCATAGGGTTATGAGGGTGAAGCTTAGCTTTCTATATAATACATGTCACCGTCCAAAAAAAAAACATGTAACGAGAAGCAGACAAGGGTTTTATTTTTGTCTTTGATTTTGGCTTAATAAAAATATTAACAAAATCCAAACCTATTCGACCACAAAATGTTAATCAAACCATGCCTTCTGTCTAGGTCAAATATTTGAAGCTCTCGATGACAAAATACCTAGGCTGGCTCCTCCTCTATATTTTATCATGTGAATGGTCCTCTTTCATACCCTTCTTCCTCGAGCCACACCATCCCAATAACTTATTAAAAGCAAAAAAAAAATATTTTTGGTGCTCAATTGCTTAACCCTAAACTTACCAACTGTATTAATAATTTTTTAATTAATCTTCCCATTAACAATATATATAATTGTGATTCCATTAGACAAGACAATTTGGAAGACAATGGTAAACATGTTGGATACTTGTTAATTTCTTTTTCTAATCCATGCTTGGTTTCCCACGATACACAAGATTTTTTTTTCCAATTATTTGGCGTTATCATTTCAAACATAGTCCACTCAAATCTGGTTACCTAACGGTACCTAGCATGCGAAAAATAAATTTAAAAACCCTAAAACGAATGTAAATACAAAACACTATGCGATATTGCCTAACATGAGGATTTCATGTTTCGAATCGGCCCTACAATCTTAGTTGTGCTTTGAAGTACTTAAAGAGTTAAAGTCTTTAATTAGTACAAGATGAGGTTAAAAGATCCACACGATGAACAAACTAGATTACATGAGAGAGGGAACAAGATCCCTACAATTATCATTTCGAGGAACTTGTTCTGGAATTTGTCCCTAACTGTTTTGTTTATTTTATTTTATTTTTAAAATCTGTATGAAAAATGTTAACATGATATGTGTCGAGGACCATATTCTTCCTCGACTTGAATTTCATTAATTATATATATATATATATATATATATATATATATATATATATATATATATATATATATATATATATATCATACGTGAATAGGGGTGAGTAAAACTCGACTCGACTCGAAAAAATTGATTTTTTTTAAATTTCGAGTTATTCGAGTCAACTCGAGTAAATAAAAAAAGTTCGAGTCGAGTTGAAATTTGCCCAACTCGAAAAATTGAAAAAATTGACTTTTACTGATTTGCGATTTAGTCCCTGATTTCATTTTCTTCAATTCCTCCTTCATTTTAAGTCCATTTTGACCAAATTTGAACCACATATTCCTAAACCAATGTAGAATACTTATTTAGCTTCAATTCATATTTTTGAAAATAAATTTCGTGTTTTTTCAATTAGCCCCTTAACTTTGTATAATTTCAACATTTCTTCAATCCCTCCTTCGTTTTAAGTTAATTTTTGACCAAATTTGAACCACATGCTCCTAAACCATAGTATAATACTTTTTTAGCTTCAATTCATATTTTTAAATTAATTTCCTACCTTTTCAATTTAGCCCCTCAACTTTGAATGATTTCCCATTTCTTCGATTCCTCTTTCGTTTTAAGTCTATTTTTAACCAAAATTAAACCACATGATTCACTAACACTATATAATATCTATATAATTTCAATTCATATTTTTGACAAATATATTCTTTTTGCATTTTAGTCCTTTAAATTTACATTTTATTCAATTTGATCATCCAACTGAATTTTTTTGTATAGTTTTTTCTTCAAATCAATTCAATGACTCATTAATACTCTCATCAATACTTTATCTCCAAAAGTTACTTTTTTAAAAATAATATTATAGATATATTTTAGAAGTTTATGATTTTTTTATTAAATAGCGTTACAAATCTTACTTATACATGTAAAAAATAATATGATGAAATATATATATGCATATCTTATATGATTAGAGAAATTCATTTAAATTGGAATCAAACCGTACTATAACATGATAAATAATTACAATTAAATTTGTATAGGAACTCGAAAAATCGACTCGACTCGAATTTCATAAACTCGACTCGAATTGAAAAATTTTAAATTAAGTTTGAGTTGGAAAATATGACGCGTCAACTCGAATAACTCGAAATTTTTTTACTTGACTCGATCGAACGCTCACCCCTATACGTGAATGTGGTCATGCAATATCGTATTCTTGGTATTAGTGTTTTTTTGGTTAAAACTTAAAACCCTAGTTATGTATACATACATGGCTAGGGATTCCGATCCATTATCGACCAAATCAATCTTTTTTAGGTTTCGAAGTCTTGACCGAGGAAGAAAATGTGGAACAAATGCTCAAAACTTGGCGAGAATCATGTGTTCTTGTCATGGTTAACACTTAATATGTTCATAAGCTGTTTCGGTTTTATGGGTTAGGCATAATTCTCGTTAAGTCCGCCAATAATTAAGTATGATTTCAGCATATACATATAAAAACTTTTTTTGGTATAACCATCCGTATTTAACACATTAGTTGACTAATCCAAATCGGGTACATCAGAGTCTCATTATTGGGGTGATTCAAACCAAATTTGCTTAATTCACAACGACAGAACTCAAATCACTGACCTTATTTAAGGGGTACTTTATCTCACTAAACAAAATGGTTGTTGATCATGTCTAAACTTATTTAAAATCGTGAGTATACAAGAATCTTTGCATTATTTTCTATATAAAAGGAGATTACAATAAGACCTATTGGACGCCATTTTTTTAATATGAATACGTTAGTTTTATTAAAAGAGGAAAAATACAAGATGAAAGTTTACAATGCCAAACTTGATTCAGACATATTCTTAAAAATACGAAAATTAACATCTTTAGATCATAAACAGACCATAGAAAGAAAAGATAAAAAACTTAATTCATAAACTCGAAACAAAATAGATACAAAACATCACCAAAGCTTGACGATGAAGGTAAAAGCCATCAACAAACGTTGACAACACGTTTATTACCACAACTCAATCGTGAACAAGAACGATGACTAAACTTGCATCTAGATCCAGTTCGAGGGTCCAAAACAAGGAGATTAACAGGATAATCAAAAGAGCGTCATCTTGATCAGTCGTGGCGTCGTCAAATCTCACCCTGAAAAAAAAAACAAATAACAAAAAAACATGCCAAGAGACAAAAAATACGCACCAAAAGATAGAGGAAAGTGTGTCATAAAAACAAAGTTATTAAAATAAACGGACTAAAACGCCAAAAAAACGAAGCAAAAAATAAAAGAAAATGACGGGCGGTCGACAACTGACACTAAAGCTGATGTCACCGCCAGCCATAAAAATCACTCGATAATGAATAGTAGCAAGCTATTGGACGCCATTTTTTATGCATATCTGTATAAAACCAATTATATAAAGTTCAAGGGCGCCATAAGTAATTAATGATTTAATGTGAATATGTATTCCAATTTTTATTAATTTATTATTACGTACAGGCATCAACAAAAAATATATATACTGCTTCCGTCATCGATGATGATTATGATCATCACCATCGCATTGGTAATGACTCTACTTATTAATATATAATGATATATTATCATTATCACCCGAATGATTAATCACTAAAATCGTATTAGTGGATATTTAAAGAAATTAATAATATATGATTTATTAAAGATGTATAAAATTTTAGTATATCAAAACAACTTAATGGTATTCGAGGCATTCAAACTTTCGAAAAAACGTTAATGTAGTTTTCTAGATTTTTATGTAACCAGTGTGATTTGTCGACAAACAAAAATCGTCGTTGACAACTATAATACTAATATGGCGATTTACAATGTCGATACGACAGTTCACAATGGATGACATGACAGAAAATTTTAATTGAGTTTTTGATCGAGCAAGAAGGCTTAATTGATTTTTGTATAAAGTTTTGAGGCTTGCATAATTTGTAAGTAAAAAAAATAGAGTGAGAAATTATTTGATATTTAAAAGTATAAAAATAAATATTTATAAAACATTGAAAAAATAAGAACAAAAATATTTATAAAGCATTGAAAAATTTTAACACTTTCATAAAAAAAGTGTTCAAATTTAAAAAAAAAAATAAACAAAATTTAATGTGTCGCAAGCTATAAAATAACAATTTATTAAAAATAAATTATTTAAAAAGCATTGAAAAATTTGAACGCTTTTGTCTTAAAAATGTTCTAATTTTTCGACACTCTCATCAATCTAAATTTAATGGGTCATTTCAGCCACGTCATTCATGGGACAAATCAATAAAAATCATTCATCTCATTATTTTTTTCTATGTCATATTTTTATCTCACTTGGTAAAAATGTGACATAGAAAAAATAATAAAATATGTGATTTTTATTGGTTGGTCCCATGAATGACGTGGCGGGAATGACCCATAATATAATTTCTCCTGGTTTAGGCCATGAAAATATAAATATTGACTTGAATTCCATTTTTTCAACCCCTTTTTTTTGTTGATTTACAAATTTTAAATTAATTAAAATTCGAAGCTTAATCTCTAAACAAGACAGAATACCAGTTACCACTTGTCTTAATAATCAAAAAGTAACTTGTAATGTATGGATAGGACAAAAACCTTTATCCATAAGAACGTGTTATCGAGTAAGGATGATGGCAAAATATTTTAATAGACATGAGAAGATTATAGGGGAGACTACATACATTTTAATATGCAAATGCTTTGTTAAAGTGTGGATAAAAGTACAAATCCTCTCATTTTTCCGCAAATCTTAGTTAAAACAGATAAACACTGTACTTAGACGCAATAATTGCTATCTTACAACTGCTAAGAGTCAAAATCAAACCCCCAATAAACACATATCAACTCCACCATCCAAACCACGTACATATTTCAAAAGAATGTCCATTTGCTACTTCAATAAATTTAATTATACTCCGAATCTATGCTCTGCTTTTTAATTTAATATATTCTTTTTAATTGAAATTAAAGTTGCAATTAATTGTAATTTTAAATATCACCCTAAAGTATTTATATTATTTTTTCCCTATGAATAAAAATAAATTAATAATTCTTGGGAAACTGGGTTCTAACTTCTTTCTTCATATGACTTCTCAGTGACTTTGCTTTCATTTTCCTTTTTGCAAAGTGTTTTTTGTTTTGAATTAAATCATATTAAACCCTCCATAATTATAGGTCATTTTCAACATGTTAATTATTAATTAGTAAATGAATGCTGTTATTAGTACTTTAATTTGCAGCAATGATGGAACAATAAATAATGAATCATATTAGTGACGTGTCCATCTCCTTTTGAGAACCCAACCAATCATTGTCGAAGCCTTTCCAATTAAACTCCCCCACTATCTCAACTCATGTCCTAACGTATGTTTCAAAAAAAAATATCCTAACATGTAACGGCATTCCATCATCACCCATGCGGATTCATTTTTTTTTGTCGCACTTTTGGTTTCTCAAAATTTCACCATGATTAATTTAAATTGATGTGTGTCATATATTTAATTTTGGTGAATAAATCTCGCAACTAAAATTTTTTGTATGCACAACATTTCAAACTCGAGATTTGCTTAAACAATATTAAGCTGCTTACCACTTGAACTAATTTCGTTGGTAAATTTACTTTTGATAACACACTCAATTTAAAAAATAAAAAAGAAACATAATTTTCAGTTTCCAATAAAATACATTTCATTAGTTAATTTTCATGCTTGAAAATCATTGATTAATTTTTAATTTGAAATTTGAAAGAATAAAAATAATCCAAACTTTACTGTATGAACTTTATAGTATATTCTAAAATTGCACGTTAAAATGAATGAAAGCAGAATACTTTAAAATATACAAAAGAGTTTTATTGATGCCAAGTTCCATCAAAATTATTATGAATATGATATGGGTACATCACATAATAAATACTGCCGATTCAATAACAAGGGACGTGGAAGAAGATTAAGCATTCGGGACCTTAAACGGACGCATCATGACCGACCACTTGGGTTCTGATTAAAATTAAATATTCCTTTTGCAAAATAAGTAGAATCTGAATCTAAATATGAGAAAAATTGTGTAATATTATAAGGGTGGAACTTTGATACACAGACTGTGTAAAATTAATTTTATACAAGCCTGTGTATTTACACTATAAAAATTTAAATCTTAAATTCTTAACCTTAATCTTAAAAAATTAAACCCTAAACCTTAAACTATATACACTAAATTCTAAACATCAATATTAAATTCTGAACCCTACACATTAAACCCCTAAACCCTAAACTAAAACCCTAACTCCTAAAACTAAAAGTCACGTGTAAACTAGAATTTACACGGTCTGTATATTAAAGTTTTTTTTACATATTATAATTTATAATTTAATAAATATTATTTAAATAATTAAACAAACCAATCGAATTAAACCTAATTTATTCTTAATATATACTATAAAAGAAGAACTCAGAAAGACAGCGCAGCCGTAGCCGCCATTTCCACTTCCATCCATTGGTGATGATTAATGATGAAAATCTTTCATCATTACTGTTATATTTTTTCCATTTATTTATTATCCATTAACTTTAAAAAAAAAACCCATTATATTTGTTAATACGCTACAGAGAGAAATAAATAGTATAAACAGACAAAAAGAGGAAGAGACGAAGAAGAAGGGCTTTATTTGTTGAATATTTCTTTTAGGGATTTTAATTAGAAATTTACCTTTTGAACAGCATTTAGAAAAATATCGTTTATTCAGGCCACGTAAATAAAACTTGCGTTATGTGAAATGCGATTTAAGAATTTGTGCTTAACGAGTCGCGAGTTCCATGCTGATGTGGCGCCACTTATCAGTTGGCCTATTATTTTAAGATGATTAATTAATAGCACTTACCAGGATGCGAGTTTGCCGATAATTTGAGCCGATACGGTGCGAATTTATCGCGTTATTTGGATGGAACTCGCGTTTGGGCAAACGCTTTTAATTTTTGGGTAACTCGTGTTTGGTGAGGCGCGATTTTCGAAACTTGTATTTTATAAGACGCGAGTTCCATTGAATACTCGCAACCCAACCGGTGCGAATTCAGCTATAAAATGGACCCCCTCCCTTTTTTTTACCCTACACCAAAAGTCACCCTCTCTCAATTATACTCTTTGTTCATTTCTCGTTTGCTTGCTATTGTTTGATATAATGGCGGGATTGATAAGGTTGGATCACAAACACGTTTTTTATTATCATTGGTGGAATGTAAGTTTTATCTATTTTAGTTTATTATTTTTATTTTATTATTTTGTTATATATATATTATAATTAAAAGTGATTTTAATATATATTTATTTAATTTTTTTAGAATAGGGCCGAACGACGTCTGGAGGTTACTTACAATCAGATGTCGAATTTACCCCACCCGCAGCTACAACCATATATCGAGAAAGCCGGGCTTCTGCACGCATCCAGAATTGTTGGAGGTGCAAAATTGGACGTTGATTTGATCAAAGCTCTTCTAGAGAGGTGGGGGCTGTAGACGCACACATTCCACCTTCTGTGCGGTGAGACGACGATTACTCTAGAGGACGTCTCCTATCTCTTCGGCTTGCCAGTTGAGGGAGATGTTATCATCGGTCACAGTAGTGGTGATTGGCACGGCCTATGTTTGGATTTTCTAGGGTCGCAACATAGTAGCTGGACGGTGGCCGTGTTAAATTAATATGGCTACGGAATACTTTTAATAATTTACTGGATGACGCGAACGAAGACGTGAAGAGGGTACAAAAAATATTTAGATAATTTTAGTAAATTAATTAAATTGACATGTGCTAATATTTTTTTCCTATTGTAGGCATATGCTCGCGCTCATATTTTACAAATAATCGGAGGGATATTGATGCCTGACAAATCCCGCAACAAAGTTCACACGTTGTGGTTGCGGTATTTGCGGGATTTTGAAGATGTCAGTAAATTAATCTGGGGATCGGCGGTTTTGGCTTCTCTATTTAGGGAGATGTGCAAGAACACCGATCATCAGAAGTACAACATTGGAGGTTGTTTGTTGTTGCTTCAGTCCTAAGTGTGGTGGAGAATGTCGTTTCTACGCCCTCAGTTTAGCCAGCCTAGTCTATATGTTTTTCCGCTCTGTCGAAGGTAAGAAAATAGTATATTTTTTGTTACACCTTTTTAATATTAAAATTATCTTCTTGTTTTGTAGGTGGAGCGGTCGTTTAATTCATATTGGTCTTCCCAAGAGTCTGAGCGCTATCAAACATGATATTGAGAATGAATCCGGGAATCAGGTAACAATTTCACTTTTATTTGTTATTAATTTTTTTAAATTTAAAATTGATACATAGTTATAATTGTATATTGTACAGTTTTTATGGACACCGTACGCAGATTCGGAAGTCCACGAGCACCTCCCAGAATTTTCAGAGGTCACGAGGCTTGTTTGGACGACCACTGTACCACTTATCTGCTATGTAATAGTTGAGTGGCATTCGAGCGACTGCGTCCTAAGGCAGTTTGGTTGTGTCCAACGAATTCCGGTGTCTCCTGAAATTTGGACGAGTTACACACGCTCACTCGACAATGAAAGCTGGAGGTAATATTTTTTTATTTGACTCAAACTTTTTATTAATTTGAACATAATTGATATCTAAAAATAATGATAACATTTTTTATTATCTGATAGGTTGATTGGGTGGTGAGGCACATAAATTACATAGCTCAATGGAGGGATAGGGCGAAGCCTCGACATCAACCCTACAGTGACTACCGCATGTTCGAGACGATGGTGAGCTCGGATTACGATGCATGGTTTATGATGGATGGGTAGCCATTTATTCTTACTTCAGAGGAACGAGCCATCGTCTATCAGCGTACACAGTGCAACCGCCCACGAACTTATCGTACAAGGGGAGCACAGAATACCTCTGGCGGTGCATCATCATCGACGAGAAGGCATTCTCCTGCTTCTTCGGCACTAAAACCATCACAGTCTACACCACTGACCTTCAACTATTCGATGCACTCATCATTTTATTCGCCGCTGAGCCCGACCGAAGGTTTTTTCACGCCTGTTGTGGTGGACCCCTATGGTCCATTTTCAGCGATGATTAGTGGGACGTCGAGCGTTCCTCCAGCCTACCTTCCCTTGATGCAGTTTTCGCAGGTGGCAACGGAATTTGGCACCAGTTTTGTCCAACAAACACCACCATAGTCTTTTTCCTTCACTGGTGGGCCCGTTAGAATGAGTGGTACTGTTGGAGTTAAAACTGGGGCTGATGATGATGACGATCCACTAGTTTCTAAATTATTTTTTGTTTTTTTTTTTCTATTTTTGGATATGTTAAAAAACTATTTTTTGTTAAAAACATGTGCCTAAAACTTTATTTCGTTAATTTTAGGTGATTGGTCATTAACGACCATTAAAACATTCATTATCCAATCAAAACATGACATGTGGAATGTTTTTATTTTTATTTTTTTTCAAAAAAATGAGAATAAATATATTTTAAAACTATCCCAAATCATTAACCATAAATCTCAAAATTGTCATCGTTGCCACTGTCGATAACCTCGTCGAACACCATTACTGTTTTCGTCGGACGTCGCCGTCCATTTCCTCCAACCACCCATCGTTAGCAACGATGATAATTTTGGGGATTATGGGTTAGAGATTTAAGACTATTTTAGTGGATTTTGAGTTTTTTTAAATTATTTTATTTTTAATTTTAAAAAAGAAAGAAAATTAAAAAATGAAAATAAATACCACGTGTCTAAATCTGATTGGGTGATAAATTTCTTTAACAACACAACCTTTAAAGAATAATTGATTGAAACTTTGGGCACCTAAAATTAACAAAATAAAACGTTAGACAACTATTTTCACCAAAAAATAGTTTAGGCACCTAAAGTTAAAAATATGTATAGTTTAGACACTTATTTGTATATCAAGCATATTTTAAATTAAACTATTATTTTATCATCAATATTTTATTTTTTTGTAATTAATTCTATAATTAAATATTTTTAAAAAAGTGTTTATGGGTAAAAATGTATTAATTGCATTGTATTTATTGTCTTAAAAATTGTTTATTGATAAAAAAATATTTTAGTTTTTTTAATAATATTTATTTTAATTATCATGTTATATGTCATCTTAACTGAATAAATGACCCAACGAGTAAATGTAGGGTTGCCCTCTTTAAACCATTTGTTTTTCTCTAGCAATCAACTTCTCAGAACTTCCTCTATCAGACCCCCTTCTTTTTCTCCGATATCAAAGTCCCAACCTTTAGGCTTTTTCTCTTTTATTATTTTACTTGTTTATTCACCAATTTTCTGAAGCTGCGTGTTCACCTATATAAACCCTTGTCTCGTTCCCATTCCTCTCCCACTCAAACTCTCCCATTTCCCCCATAATATACATCATTTTCTCTCTAAGTCTTAACTTTAAGATATTGTACAGGGAATAAAATGATGGGAGACGATGAGTGTGTTGTTGTGGTGAGGGAGTTTGATCACAGCAAAGATGTAACAAGCGTAGAAGAAGTAGAAAAAAGATGCGAAGTTGGTCCCAGCGGCGAACTCTCTCTCTTTACCGACCTCTTAGGTGACCCTATATGCCGGGTCCGCCATTCCCCTGCTTTTCTCATGCTGGTATAACTTTACTATACACATACTATAATCTTTCTCTTTTCTCCCATTTATCTTCTTCTTACGGAAATCCCACTCTTTTTTTTTTCTCACGTACCAAGCAGGTGGCGGAATTGAGCTCCACCAAAGAAATAGTTGGGATGATCCGAGGTTGCATAAAGACTGTTACTTGTGGGAAGAAACTCTCTCGCAATACCAAAAGCAATGATCCCGTTAAACCACTCCCTGTTTATACCAAACTCGCTTACATTTTAGGCCTCCGAGTTTCTCCTTCGCACAGGTATTTTGCATTACCAACAAATCAGCCTTTTTAGTACGTTGAAACGATCCATCAATGAATTCTAATCAATTGTTTTAATTTTGGGGTTCCTTTTTTTCCTTCAGGAGAATGGGTATAGGGTTAAAGCTGGTGCTTAGAATGGAAGAGTGGTTTATCCAAAACGGCGCTCAATATTCTTACTTGGCTACTGAAAACGATAACCGAGCTTCTGTTAATCTCTTCACTGATAAATGCGGTTATTCCAAGTTCCGTACGCCGTCCATTTTGGTTAACCCGGTTTTTGCTCATCGACTCACCGTTTCCAACCGAGTCACCCTGATCAAGCTCTCCGTTTCGGATGCCGAGTCGCTGTACCACCGGCGTTTCTCCACCGTCGAGTTCTTCCCTCGCGACATTAATTCGGTGCTTAAGAATAGACTAAACCTGGGAACGTTCTTGGCCTTGCCACGTGGATTCTATACGCAGGAGTCGTGGCCCGGGTCGGATAAGTTTTTATCCGACCCGCCAGAGTCGTGGGCGGTATTGAGTGTTTGGAATTGTAAGGACGTGTTCAGGTTGGAGGTTCGTGGCGCGTCGAAGATGAAGAAAACGTTGGCCATAACGACAAGGGTTGTGGACAAGCTGTTGCCGTGTTTGAGGGTGCCGTCGATTCCGGAAGTGTTTCGTCCGTTCGGTCTGCACTTTTTGTACGGTTTGGATGGGGAAGGGCCACGCGCGGCTAAGTTCGTTAATGCGTTGTGCGCATACGCGCATAACTTGGCGAAAGATGGAGGGTGCAGTGTGGTAGCGACTGAAGTGGCGAGTTGTGAGCCGTTGAAAGTGGGGGTCCCACATTGGAAAAGATTATCATGCGATGAAGATTTATGGTGCATCAAGCGCCTAGGGGAAGACTATAGTGACGGGTCTGTCGGCGACTGGACTAAATCACCCCCTGGACTTTCCATTTTTGTCGACCCAAGAGAATTCTAAACTCTAACAAAATTAATAATAGTAATACTGTTTTTTTTTTTTGTAAATTGACGTGGCTTTTAAGATCATTTTCTAGACAAACGAAGCCTTATGTTTTTTAAGTGGGGTTGAATATCTTTTTAGGGAATATTTCTTTAATCTATTTTTTAATAGTTTCTTTAATCTATTTTATTTTCAAAGCTTTAGTTTTTTAATTACAACTTATAACTAAATTAACATTTACAATCTATGGGTGAGTATATATAGAAACAACATTACTATGGGTGAGTCTACGAGTTTATATTAAATATATATATAATACAAGATTTTGCAACATCATCAATATAAGTGGTCAACAATTATATATATATAATATGTGTAACAAACGATTATATAATTGAAATAAAAAATTCCATATAATTTGTTGGTTACTTGGTTATTAGTCTGTTCTTTAAATATTTTTTCTATTTTTTAGAATTATATAAAATTCTTAGAAGAAATAAATATGTTTATAATAATATTGACTATATTATTTTAAAAATATTTTTAAATATTTTCTATTGAATCGGTATCTGATTATGTAAACTTCTAGGTTTGATTCACGGAAAATAATATGTAAAATTTTAAGTAATTATAAGGGTAAATTATAGTATTAGTCACTGCAGCTTAGATGTTTTCTCATTTTGGTCACTAAATTGTAAAACATTTAATTTTGTCACTAAACGTAATGAATTAGTTTTTTTGTCACTTGACCATTAAATTACTAACAACGTGATAATGTGGTCGTTTTTTTGCAATAAAATATTTTTTGACTCTCATGTTAGTACCAAAATGTCATGTCATCCAATTATTTAATGATCTAACAAATTCAAAAGTTTAGTGGTAAAGTTAAAACTTTCTATAGTTTAATGATCTCAAAGTTTATAGGTAGGGTTAAAAACATTTTATAGTTTAATGATGTACAAAGTTGGAGGACTAATGATATAGTTTACCTAATTTTAATTCTAATTATTTACATATTTTAGTGCTTATAATGACAAAGATGGATGAAAATGACGTTTCTAATTTAAACCTCAAGAATCTTTGAAAGACCTCGTTACAATTTAATGGGTATAAAAATGTTAAAATCAAAACGGTTCTTATAAGATAAAAAAAAAATCATGTTATAACCAAGAATATCCCCAGACCATTAGAAATCCCATTTGACTTTTGGCCATAATCAAAACGATTCCCTTGTAAAAAGGAAATAAGACTTTGAACATATGCTTGTGACAGCGTACCCTACGATATATACCCTCGACCCTATCAATCTTCATCTTCAGTAGATTAATTAGGTACTTAGTATCTTTCTAATTAAGGGTTGGTGGAGGAGAACAGAGGAGGGGCTGGTGGTGTAGGTGGATTCTCCACTTTTACTTGTGGCTTGTTTATATTATATAAAAGAGATTGAGATTGGGATTGGGATTGGGATTGGGATTGGGATTGGGATTGAGATTGAGGACGGCAGGCTTGGCCTTTAGCTGCTGTTATGGGTTTGCTTTTTTGGAAGGTTGGATGTGAAATTGAGAGGGGATATGATAAGATAGGAGTAGTAGTACAAATGTTTTGTTTTTTTCTCTCTAAAGCAAACACGGCAAAATTGACATGAGATCTGAGAACCGAATCGATTTATTCGAATTAAGATTTAAAATTGACTCGAATACGATGACCCAAATTTGATTCAAAATTCGAAATAAATCAAATCGAAATCGAACCAAATTTCAGTTGAATCAAAAATGAACCCGAACCGATTTTCAACCGAATCGAATAGACCCGAACAGAATAAAACCGAACCGATTCCACCCAAACCTAAAACAACTCGAAATAAAAAATATATTAAAATAAATAAATAAAGATGAGATGTGAATTATCGTACAACACACTAAAAAGTCAAATTTACAAGCTATATAAAGTCATACATAGGGTGGAAAAACCTAACTCGGCCTGAAAATCTGACTAAAACCGATCGATCTCCTATTAACTCGATATTGACCCAACCCAAAATCAACCGACCCAAAAATAACTAAACCGAAATCAACTGAACCGAAAGTCAACCGAACTGAAGTCTCGACCCAATACCTGAATCGAAATCACCATAGATCCGAATCAAACCTAGCCGAATTTAAACCGAATATGATCAGACCTAAAATAACCTAAACTGAAATTGAATTGAATAACTCGTTTGCCACCTCAACTCCAAGGTGGGTTTTGTTTAGAACAATGGGACATGTAGTAGGAGGTTCTATAGGATTGTGATTTGTCCCAATCCTCCTTTATTTTTTTTCTATAAAAAGGCAAAACCAATAATTGTAGCAAGTTTATTTGCTTTTCAAAATTAAGATAAGATATAATGTAATAATGCTCTCACGTTTGATTGGATAATTATTTCGACACATTTTTTTTTGAAACATTTTAATTCTCGGTATTTTTATTTTAGGTCAAAATAACCTCTCCATCAATAAAAATCGATAGTCAACTAACGATAAATGACTTGAAATGACATGACAAATCTACATGACAATGTTTGCTTATATAACAATGTCATATAGACAAAGTTACTGACTTAACAAAATGAGACACTAGTAAAAAATAATTTAATAAAATTAATTTTTTGTTGACGTTTCATTCTGTCAAGTCATTTCAAGCTATTTTATCGTTAGTTGATTAACAATTTTCATCCACGGTGGAGCTATTCTGACCTAGAATAAAACATTGAGAGTTAAAGTTCTTCAAAAAATTAATAAAGATCAAAATGACTATCCAAAACTTTAAGGACATTTTTTGACATTATGCCATAAAATAAAGTTTGCTAGACTTAGTTCATCCTATGTTGTTTTAAAAACACTACTAATAACTAACAAATATGTCTTATATTAAGTAGTTTGCGAGACTTGTTATTTGGATGGATCATTCATTTACAATTACATGCTAAAAATCACACACTTGTTACATTTGTCACTGTTCGAAAGTTGTTTGAAAACCAACAAGGGATGGGAGAGAGATATTTTGATGGGAAAATAGTTATCAAAGAACAAGAAACAAAAAAACGTGTAAGAACTCAATGGGTTATACATGCAATAAAAAGACATGTTAAAAAAAGAGAGTTAAAGATAGTTTGATTGTTTCAAGTGAGCATCACCAACGACTATGTCTATACATATGAATCATGGGTTTTAAAGGTGATTGTTGTGTGTGGGGTATTCAAAAGATGTAAACAATCGATGGGACGATTCTATAGTTTATACAGACTTGTTTATGAAATGGTATGATATCGGTTCATTGATTTGTTTTTAATATATATATATATATATATATAGATAGATAGATAGATAGATCTAAAAGTAAAAATAACAATTCTATAGTTTATATTAGTTTTTTTTAATGGTGATTTAGGAGGGTGACGTTGTCAGTCTTTGGTTAAGCGGTTGTCACCAATGGCAGAATTCAATATTATTTATTGAATGAATCAGTTAAATTTTTTTAAATTTAGAGGGGTCAATAATAAATTATATATTTTTAGAGAGTTAAAAAATTAATTTTATCATGAATTTTGTAATATTTTTGTGGAGCCAGTCCCAAAGCGTTTCGTCCCTGGCTACAACCCATACTTTGCCATAATTTTTTTTTCATCTTCTCTTTTATCTTCTCTTTTCTCATTTTTCGTCTTTTTAGTTTTCGCTTTGGCATATTTGATTTTTATGTGATTTAATTTTATAAGTCTTTACTTTTTCTAATAAAAGTTGTAGATTTTTTTTTATTCTTGTAGCACTTTTTATGATATGATGACATGTTTTCTATGTTTTTATAGCATGTTTTTTGACGTCGCCATTCTAATTGGTGGTTATTTGATTGTCATGTTTATTTATCTTGGTTTGAACCTTTAGAATAATTTTCTTGTATTGATAGATGCTTGTAATCATGAAAGATAATTTGTGGAAAAGTTGCGGGAAAACAAATTTTGTCAATATACTATCATTGTTATATGCATTTTTATGTTAGCGTTGATGATATTTATCTTTCACCGATGACAATAATTTTTGTTTATCTATCATTTTTTGAGTTGTTTGGTTAAGTTTTAACAATATCTTTGTATAGTTCTATTTTACACTTTAATAGCTAGTTTGTATAATTTAATTTCTTTTTATAGATTCATCAATTAATGTTATTAGTCTACTTTAGTTTTAGTTTTATAAACTACTTTTTTAATTTTATATATTTCCTCTCTATTTAATAAAATTAGTTATTATTATTTGTAAAAAATAATAACTTATTAATAATAAATGTTTTGTCAATTAAACAATCAATACAGTTATAAATGGTTTGAGTTGATTTATCGGTTAATTTTTTTTTTGAGTTGATTTCAAATTTTCTATTTAGGAAAGACAAAAGTCACTTGTGACTTACAGCTGGAAAAATTAGAGGGTCAAAGAGCGGTTGTGTTGAAGCATGTGTTTCGAGAAGGAAATCGGTTAGCTGATAGAATGGCTAGGAATGTATCGACTAAGAACCTGTTGTGTTGTCGCCTCCTGTGGATTGTCTCCGGCAGTTACAGTTTGATGTTTCTGGGAATATCCAACTGGATTTAGGTGTTGGTTGAGTGGGTTGTTGGTGCTGTATGCCTAGGTTTTTGATGTTGTTTTGGAATTTTTTGGTCAAGGTTTTCTTGTAAGGTCCTTCAAAATTTTTATCTATATTTTTTTATTTAAGGTTAATTTTTTTTTAATGAGACACGTAATTATTATTATTTATTTATAAAAAAATAAAGGTTCAAAGAAGAAAAATCTCCAAAATTAAAGGAACCTTGAGCAGTAATGGCTGACCCTTGAAATGAAATAACTGTTGTATTGGCGTCTGATTCAACCAAAACTATAGTATCAAAACTGTTACAGCATAAATAAATATTTTTCCTAAAAGTAATTATTTAATATAAAAATTATTAAAACAACTATTTATCTGACCAAGAAATAAATAGATATCATTTAATTATTTTTATAAATAATTAAGGAATAAGTGATGAGTTCGTATGATGATAGGAAAGCAGGTGCCGAAAGAGCATGGCTTTATATTCTTTTAAAAACTTTGAGCTGTCGGCAAACACAATTGATTTCTTCTACATAGTTGTCTCCATTCTACTCTGTATTTGTCAATGAAAAGTGATATGAATCCAACATTAATCTGTTGAAAAGATAAGTTGGTTTATTAAACATCTTTAATGTAAATAAAATCATCTTTTATTTTAAAAAAATCTTTTGAAATCTATCAACATCCGAGCTTTATGGAAAAAAGTGAGAGTATGAACTATAATAACTTGGAACACGCATACAAGAAGTCAAGAACGCGGTGACGAAGTTAAGATTGAATATCGAGTGAGGCCAAAGTATTAAACTTAAAAAATATAAAGGTTTATTATGTATTTAAACTCTAAATTTAGTGACAATAGTTATTCTATCTAACATTAAAATTTTAAGAACTTAAATTGTTATTAGACCAAAAATTAAGAAAAAATATTTAATTTGAATCTTTGAGGTCAAATTAATTTTTTTAAAAAATATTTAAAGAACTTATCATATACTTTTCAAATAGTTGGGGGCCAAAGCCCTTTTGGATCCTTACTATGCTCTATCAATATAGGGACGAAATCGGAGTTGAAGGTTGATATTAAAAAATAGAGGATAAATTTATAATTATTTTAATTTTTGAAATAAAAGTTAAAAGAATTACTGATGTGTGGAGGGCAAAAGTCCCTCCCAAGACTTAAGTAAGTAAGTAACGATATTCCTTTTTAACGCGTGATTTAATTACAACTACAATCAACCAAGTATATAATACAGTATACTGGTAAGAAATATTATTTTAATCATGATTGAATATTAAGTCTTGAGTTTAATTTTATACAATCTTCATAAAAATTGCAATTATAATATTAAATAACAGTGAAGTTAAGATATTTAATTAATTGAGTAATTAAGGTTGCCCATCTATTTTCATATTATATAAGTTTTAATCCCAATATTTACATATAAATATCTTTTATTGTAAAAAAATAACGTATATATTGAAAGTACTAATTAATGCAACACATTGTTTCCAAAAATGTCGTATGGGCCAAAACCCTTTTAAACTCTGAACTTTACACCATGCCAATTAAGTCTGGTGGGGCTCTCAAAATGAAAATGCTAATTACAATTATTCTCTTAAATCATAAATAAGTTTAATTTTCTTTTTAACAAAACACTGAAATTTATTAATAGATAAAAAAAGAGATAGTAAAAACTACGCGCCCTATTTACGAGAATTCTAATGTTTGCATCTGTTTAATTGTTTTTTCTACAAATTCAAAAATATTCTAATAATTAATTCAATCGTATATTACAATAATCGATTCTAACTACAATTATTCAAATAACATATTCTAATCAGGGTTATATTTTGATACACAAACTGTATAAAAAAAAATTACACAACCTTTCAGCTATAAAATTTAAAACCTAAATTTTTTGCCCTAACACCCTAAAACCTAAATCCTAAGCTCCAATCATAAACCTTAAATTTTATACTCTATGCACTAAACCTTTAAACTATTACCTAAAACTCTAAAGTTAACACAAACTTGTATATTAAAATATTTTTTTCTAATTATTTTTATAGAAAAGGGGCATCATTAAATCCCCACATGCCGAAAAGTTATACCGAAGTCTAACAACGGATACAGAAGGGGGAAAAGTGCCCTATAACTAGGGGTGTTCAAAAATACCCGACTCAATTGATCCAACCCGACTACCCAAAAATAAATAATCAGGTATTTATCCAAAATTTATTTTACCTGGGTCGGTTACCCGATCCGTCATTTATCGCGTCGGGCACGGGTCAAAAATTCAAAATTTTCGAGTATCCAGATATATTTAAAATTAATATATTTTTTATATTTAATATGTATTTATTTTAAACTAATAAAAAATCTTAGTTTTTATATTTATTCCCTTGTAAAAAGGAAATAAGACTTTGAACATATGCTTGTGACAGCGTACCCTACGATATATACCCTCGACCCTATCAATCTTCATCTTCAGTAGATTAATTAGGTACTTAGTATCTTTCTAATTAAGGGTTGGTGGAGGAGAACAGAGGAGGGGCTGGTGGTGTAGGTGGATTCTCCACTTTTACTTGTGGCTTGTTTATATTATATAAAAGAGATTGAGATTGGGATTGGGATTGGGATTGGGATTGGGATTGGGATTGAGATTGAGGACGGCAGGCTTGGCCTTTAGCTGCTGTTATGGGTTTGCTTTTTTGGAAGGTTGGATGTGAAATTGAGAGGGGATATGATAAGATAGGAGTAGTAGTACAAATGTTTTGTTTTTTCTTCTCTAAAGCAAACACGGCAAAATTGACATGAGATCTGAGAACCGAATCGATTTATTCGAATTAAGATTTAAAATTGACTCGAATACGATGACCCAAATTTGATTCAAAATTCGAAATAAATCAAATCGAAATCGAACCAAATTTCAGTTGAATCAAAAATGAACCCGAACCGATTTTCAACCGAATCGAATAGACCCGAACAGAATAAAACCGAACCGATTCCACCCAAACCTAAAACAACTCGAAATAAAAAATATATTAAAATAAATAAATAAAGATGAGATGTGAATTATCGTACAACACACTAAAAAGTCAAATTTACAAGCTATATAAAGTCATACATAGGGTGGAAAAACCTAACTCGGCCTGAAAATCTGACTAAAAAACCGATCGATCTCCTATTAACTCGATATTGACCCAACCCAAAATCAACCGACCCAAAAATAACTAAACCGAAATCAACTGAACCGAAAGTCAACCGAACTGAAGTCTCGACCCAATACCTGAATCGAAATCACCATAGATCCGAATCAAACCTAGCCGAATTTAAACCGAATATGATCAGACCTAAAATAACCTAAACTGAAATTGAATTGAATAACTCGTTTGCCACCTCAACTCCAAGGTGGGTTTTGTTTAGAACAATGGGACATGTAGTAGGAGGTTCTATAGGATTGTGATTTGTCCCAATCCTCCTTTATTTTTTTTCTATAAAAAGGCAAAACCAATAATTGTAGCAAGTTTATTTGCTTTTCAAAATTAAGATAAGATATAATGTAATAATGCTCTCACGTTTGATTGGATAATTATTTCGACACATTTTTTTTTCTTGAAACATTTTAATTCTCGGTATTTTATTTTAGGTCAAAATAACCTCTCCATCAATAAAAATCGATAGTCAACTAACGATAAATGACTTGAAATGACATGACAAATCTACATGACAATGTTTGCTTATATAACAATGTCATATAGACAAAGTTACTGACTTAACAAAATGAGACACTAGTAAAAAATAATTTAATAAAATTAATTTTTTGTTGACGTTTCATTCTGTCAAGTCATTTCAAGCTATTTTATCGTTAGTTGATTAACAATTTTCATCCACGGTGGAGCTATTCTGACCTAGAATAAAACATTGAGAGTTAAAGTTCTTCAAAAAATTAATAAAGATCAAAATGACTATCCAAAACTTTAAGGACATTTTTTGACATTATGCCATAAAATAAAGTTTGCTAGACTTAGTTCATCCTATGTTGTTTTAAAAACACTACTAATAACTAACAAATATGTCTTATATTAAGTAGTTTGCGAGACTTGTTATTTGGATGGATCATTCATTTACAATTACATGCTAAAAATCACACACTTGTTACATTTGTCACTGTTCGAAAGTTGTTTGAAAACCAACAAGGGATGGGAGAGAGATATTTTGATGGGAAAATAGTTATCAAAGAACAAGAAACAAAAAAACGTGTAAGAACTCAATGGGTTATACATGCAATAAAAAGACATGTTAAAAAAAGAGAGTTAAAGATAGTTTGATTGTTTCAAGTGAGCATCACCAACGACTATGTCTATACATATGAATCATGGGTTTTAAAGGTGATTGTTGTGTGTGGGGTATTCAAAAGATGTAAACAATCGATGGGACGATTCTATAGTTTATACAGACTTGTTTATGAAATGGTATGATATCGGTTCATTGATTTGTTTTTAATATATATATATATATATATATAGATAGATAGATAGATAGATCTAAAAGTAAAAATAACAATTCTATAGTTTATATTAGTTTTTTTTAATGGTGATTTAGGAGGGTGACGTTGTCAGTCTTTGGTTAGCGGTTGTCACCAATGGCAGAATTCAATATTATTTATTGAATGAATCAGTTAAATTTTTTTAAATTTAGAGGGGTCAATAATAAATTATATATTTTTAGAGAGTTAAAAAATTAATTTTATCATGAATTTTGTAATATTTTTGTGGAGCCAGTCCCAAAGCGTTTCGTCCCTGGCTACAACCCATACTTTGCCATAATTTTTTTTTCATCTTCTCTTTTATCTTCTCTTTTCTCATTTTTCGTCTTTTTAGTTTTCGCTTTGGCATATTTGATTTTTATGTGATTTAATTTTATAAGTCTTTACTTTTTCTAATAAAAGTTGTAGATTTTTTTTCATTCTTGTAGCACTTTTTATGATATGATGACATGTTTTCTATGTTTTTATAGCATGTTTTTTGACGTCGCCATTCTAATTGGTGGTTATTTGATTGTCATGTTTATTTATCTTGGTTTGAACCTTTAGAATAATTTTCTTGTATTGATAGATGCTTGTAATCATGAAAGATAATTTGTGGAAAAGTTGCGGGAAAACAAATTTTGTCAATATACTATCATTGTTATATGCATTTTTATGTTAGCGTTGATGATATTTATCTTTCACCGATGACAATAATTTTTGTTTATCTATCATTTTTTGAGTTGTTTGGTTAAGTTTTAACAATATCTTTGTATAGTTCTATTTTACACTTTAATAGCTAGTTTGTATAATTTAATTTCTTTTTATAGATTCATCAATTAATGTTATTAGTCTACTTTAGTTTTAGTTTTATAAACTACTTTTTAATTTTATATATTTCCTCTCTATTTAATAAAATTAGTTATTATTATTTGTAAAAAATAATAACTTATTAATAATAAATGTTTTGTCAATTAAACAATCAATACAGTTATAAATGGTTTGAGTTGATTTATCGGTTAATTTTTTTTTTGAGTTGATTTCAAATTTTCTATTTAGGAAAGACAAAAGTCACTTGTGACTTACAGCTGGAAAAATTAGAGGGTCAAAGAGCGGTTGTGTTGAAGCATGTGTTTCGAGAAGGAAATCGGTTAGCTGATAGAATGGCTAGGAATGTATCGACTAAGAACCTGTTGTGTTGTCGCCTCCTGTGGATTGTCTCCGGCAGTTACAGTTTGATGTTTCTGGGAATATCCAACTGGATTTAGGTGTTGGTTGAGTGGGTTGTTGGTGCTGTATGCCTAGGTTTTTGATGTTGTTTTGGAATTTTTTGGTCAAGGTTTTCTTGTAAGGTCCTTCAAAATTTTTATCTATATTTTTTATTTAAGGTTAATTTTTTTTTAATGAGACACGTAATTATTATTATTTATTTATAAAAAAATAAAGGTTCAAAGAAGAAAAATCTCCAAAATTAAAGGAACCTTGAGCAGTAATGGCTGACCCTTGAAATGAAATAACTGTTGTATTGGCGTCTGATTCAACCAAAACTATAGTATCAAAACTGTTACAGCATAAATAAATATTTTTCCTAAAAGTAATTATTTAATATAAAAATTATTAAAACAACTATTTATCTGACCAAGAAATAAATAGATATCATTTAATTATTTTTTATAAATAATTAAGGAATAAGTGATGAGTTCGTATGATGATAGGAAAGCAGGTGCCGAAAGAGCATGGCTTTATATTCTTTTAAAAACTTTGAGCTGTCGGCAAACACAATTGATTTCTTCTACATAGTTGTCTCCATTCTACTCTGTATTTGTCAATGAAAAGTGATATGAATCCAACATTAATCTGTTGAAAAGATAAGTTGGTTTATTAAACATCTTTAATGTAAATAAAATCATCTTTTATTTTAAAAAAATCTTTTGAAATCTATCAACATCCGAGCTTTATGGAAAAAAGTGAGAGTATGAACTATAATAACTTGGAACACGCATACAAGAAGTCAAGAACGCGGTGACGAAGTTAAGATTGAATATCGAGTGAGGCCAAAGTATTAAACTTAAAAAATATAAAGGTTTATTATGTATTTAAACTCTAAATTTAGTGACAATAGTTATTCTATCTAACATTAAAATTTTAAGAACTTAAATTGTTATTAGACCAAAAAATTAAGAAAAAAATATTTAATTTGAATCTTTGAGGTCAAATTAATTTTTTTAAAAAATATTTAAAGAACTTATCATATACTTTTCAAATAGTTGGGGGCCAAAGCCCTTTTGGATCCTTACTATGCTCTATCAATATAGGGACGAAATCGGAGTTGAAGGTTGATATTAAAAAATAGAGGATAAATTTATAATTATTTTAATTTTTGAAATAAAAGTTAAAAGAATTACTGATGTGTGGAGGGCAAAAGTCCCTCCCAAGACTTAAGTAAGTAAGTAACGATATTCCTTTTTAACGCGTGATTTAATTACAACTACAATCAACCAAGTATATAATACAGTATACTGGTAAGAAATATTATTTTAATCATGATTGAATATTAAGTCTTGAGTTTAATTTTATACAATCTTCATAAAAATTGCAATTATAATATTAAATAACAGTGAAGTTAAGATATTTAATTAATTGAGTAATTAAGGTTGCCCATCTATTTTCATATTATATAAGTTTTAATCCCAATATTTACATATAAATATCTTTTATTGTAAAAAAAATAACGTATATATTGAAAGTACTAATTAATGCAACACATTGTTTCCAAAATGTCGTATGGGCCAAAACCCTTTTAAACTCTGAACTTTACACCATGCCAATTAAGTCTGGTGGGGCTCTCAAAATGAAAATGCTAATTACAATTATTCTCTTAAATCATAAATAAGTTTAATTTTCTTTTTAACAAAACACTGAAATTTATTAATAGATAAAAAAAGAGATAGTAAAAACTACGCGCCCTATTTACGAGAATTCTAATGTTTGCATCTGTTTAATTGTTTTTTCTACAAATTCAAAAATATTCTAATAATTAATTCAATCGTATATTACAATAATCGATTCTAACTACAATTATTCAAATAACATATTCTAATCAGGGTTATATTTTGATACACAAACTGTATAAAAAAAAATTACACAACCTTTCAGCTATAAAATTTAAAACCTAAATTTTTTGCCCTAACACCCTAAAACCTAAATCCTAAGCTCCAATCATAAACCTTAAATTTTATACTCTATGCACTAAACCTTTAAACTATTACCTAAAACTCTAAAGTTAACACAAACTTGTATATTAAAATATTTTTTTTCTAATTATTTTTTATAGAAAAAGGGGCATCATTAAATCCCCACATGCCGAAAGTTATACCGAAGTCTAACAACGGATACAGAAGGGGGAAAAGTGCCCTATAACTAGGGGTGTTCAAAAATACCCGACTCAATTGATCCAACCCGACTACCCAAAAATAAATAATCAGGTATTTATCCAAAATTTATTTTACCTGGGTCGGTTACCCGATCCGTCATTTATCGCGTCGGGCACGGGTCAAAAATTCAAAATTTTCGAGTATCCAGATATATTTAAAATTAATATATTTTTTATATTTAATATGTATTTATTTTAAACTAATAAAAAATCTTAGTTTTTATATTTTATATTTAAAAATATATATTTTTATATTAAACTAATAAATATATAATTTTATATTTTTATATTAAATTAATAAAATATTTTTATATTAAAAATATTTTTTTTATATTCGAGTACTCGAATACCCAAATTTCCGGGAACCCGAACCCGAGTCGGGACACAGGCCGATCTTTGAACTACCCGAAGATCCGGGCACCCGGTACTTTGGGTACCTTATATCCGGGTACTCGGATTTGAATACCCCTACCTATAACGTATTAATATGGACATTTTCCTTCTAATTATTAATACCGTGATTGACTTGATACCATTTTAAATTTATTTTTGTTAAAATCAAATAATTACTATCAGGAGCTTAGTTAAAAAATAAAGCAGCCTAACATTAGAGGTGGAACAAAACATGGGGTTTGGATGTTTTAAAAATCAATTCCATATGCCTCCCTCGTTCCATTTACTTGGAAAATAACAAGTGGTAAACCAGCTTGAAGAGTCGGTTCTATTCCCCTACTGCCATTTCAGATAAATTTTACAAACAGGCAAGCTCCAACACCATTGCTAAGCTGCAGCCTGCCTGAACTAAGACAGCGAATGTTTCCTACTTGTGGAAGGACTGGATTTTGTTTCTTCCGTATTCGCCGATCCAGGGCTCCCCGATGTATCAGTGCTGCTAATTTCATCATTTCTTTCCTTACTCGACAGAAGTTTTGAAAAGATCTTTGACATCGCCAAGCCTTTCATTCTACTCGCAGCAGCCCTTTCGACCTCGTTCTTGGTCACGTCATTTCTGCTTCCATCACTGCCATTACTGCCTAATCTCAGTGTACTAAGCTCCCCTTTCAAAGCCTTGATATCCTCAGCTGTTGGCACCGAATCCCAGTCCTCGTCGGTGTTTGTCGTGGTGGTCCTTGAGCTGCCATGGGAACCTCCGGGAAGAAGGGCTCTAACAGACCCTGAAAGATCAGGGGTGCTATTGCCGGAGGATGTTGTGGCCCTGACTTGCTCAAAGAACAGAACCTGCACGACAACACGCAATGGAAGCCTCTCATTTTGCATAGCATGCATGCAGGCTTCGGCTGACAGCTTCTTGCAGTCCATTAACCTGCATATTCTCTTTCTCTCACTTTTGCTGATTCCAGGGTGTTCCTATAATGATAGAAGAAGAAAAAGAAAAAGCTTAAAGACGGCCTTTCCAACAGTATAAACCAGAGCTAAGATGCTAGAAATTACCTTTAGATACATGTCTATGGCACGGTAAAGTCCATCATGAGAAGGTCTTGAGATAGATGTTACATGCTCAGCAAGACTGACAAATTTAGAAAGCGGTAAATTTGGATCTCGTGCAATTTCGGCTAGGTAGCCATCAATTAGCTTCGCTACCAACACTATAGAAGCATCTGGTCCAAACTTAGGGCTTCTGGTACCCTCATTGAATTCCTTTTTAGTGGGTTCAGTTTGAGAAATGTGAGACATGAACTCCTCTACTAAGTTTTGAACCATGTCAACATCATATATTGTTGCTTCTCCAGCTGGAGCTCGAATCAGAAGATCGGTCCCTGTTGCTTCGGGGAGCTGCTGGCTGATTCTCCTTATCAACTCGTTTCTCTCCACTTCACCGCAATCCAATAAAATTGCTGCTCTTAATAATCTAAGCAAGAAGCTACATGAAACAGTTCCTTTCTCAGTTGGGAGCAGCCACACAATGGTCTCCACCATTGACCGATACTTTATGGTATCGTTATTCGGGATCATACCCTTGCTAAAACCCGGCAATCTTCTCAGGGTATATGCATTTACTGCTTCTCCGATTACATCAACTGAAACTCTGCCTTTTGCTTTAATTGTTGTTAACACACGCTTGTATAAATCAATATGAAGCTCACAGAGATCTTCCACCCACCAGTCCTTCGGAACTGTTTGTTTTTTTCTTACACCATTCCATTGCGGACTGTTTCCGTTCTCTGATGGGAGCTTCTTCCTATTATACGTGTATGACCACTCCACCAGGGAAGTATCAATTGAAGCCTTGGAAGCTATGGAATCAAGGCTGCGGCTGATTACCTTTAATTCCTCGGACCATGGAAGAAGAGATTTTGTTGTTTGAAGAACTGTGATGGAATCTTTCCAGCTCCTGAATATACTAGAATTGAGGAAGACATCGATCTTATAGATAAGGTTTCCTTTCTCAACAGTTTCGTACATTTCAAGGTACTCCGCTGCACATCGAGCTGCAACAACATTGTACGCGTTGAGAGTCACCGTCATGCCATAACAAAACTTGGCACATATTTCAAAAGCTGCAGGTCCACCAGGTATGTCCTGAATGTGGATTTCATCTCCGTTCTCATCATTTGATGTTGCAACCAGCTTTTGCAAGCGTGCACTTTTTGACAACAATGGAAACTACATAAACATTATAATTGACAGATGTTACCAATAAACAAATTGTATGGACTAAAAGAAACCGCAATATATTATTTACATCTCCTATGCTAAATTAAAACCATATATCCTTGGCATGATGACAGATTTGATATGGGTTCATACCTTGTGACAATAGAATTTGACATCCCCAACGTTAACGACTACGTCGGTTGCCAACTCGGTTGCAACATACCTGACATTAATGTTTGCTCGGTCATGTCAACAAAAAATTAAAGCACAGATAATTACTGAACTTGAATGTGGGAATATATCAGCAGAATTAGGATAAAGCTTTAAAAGGAAAATCAACATACTCTGAATATGTTGATTTTTTTCATAGTTTTTCGATGTATTTGACGTGTCACTAGATGGTCATATCCCAATACTCGGGTCCGGTGTGTGGCACAAGTATTACACAAAAATAAAGAGTTGAAGCAACATAGTCCTAAAGTAGTAATGGGTTTTAAGTTCTGAAGCAACACATTTGACAATTCCGAATACATCTGAAAAATACATATAGAAGTTTAAGAAATGCCTCAAAACCCCCATGAACACTTAATAGAGCCGGTGCTTGCCAGCAGATTAAACATTGACCCAAAACCATTTTGGGCAAGTCTTAGTAGCAGAGAAGAAAAATTTAAAGGAAGGGCAAGTAACAAGAATGCCAATAAAAGTAGATAAATGATGTTTTTCCTACACCCTGAGGGGAAAAAACGAAAGAACTCAAAATTGTTAGCTACCATAAACTAAGATCTCAAACTCACCTTATATTGTCTCCATCGGTCTGAAATGAATCAGGCTTGGATCCCAGTTTCATAAACTTCATCTTGCTCAACAAATATTGAAAACTCTTCCCCCTTTCTTGATCTACAAATATTCAATTAATAACTGATATTTTTAGTTTTAAAAACATGGGAAGGATATGGAACAAATACAAATCATGTGCATTTCTTAGTATGACCGAATCTTTGACACGAAATAAGGCCACATATGGGGAGAAAAAAAATAATACAAAGTGGTCACTTGACCGAGAAGAGACCCCCAAAGAAGTGGGTTACTTCCTCGGTTGGTAAAACACTAAGTAAAAGGACTCAAGGCTGAGGAGACATGGACAAACACATGCTCACAACATATATAATTCTCAAAAACCAGACACCCCCACTTGCCCAAAACTGACACCACCTCCCTTCACTTGTTTATCTTATTGTCTTTGTTTCCTTTTTCTGTTACCAATAACTTTTTTTTGTCCGCAGAAATCTCTAAACCCCAAACCCCACAAATGCACAATCCTTTACAACTCATCTCTTAAGATTTTTAACCATTTTTACTGCTATGCTTATGGTGGAAAACCTGAAGGACAATATGGGTTGAAGAAACCAACAGATTAGTGGACATGGAGAATCAATTTTGGTTTTTGGAGGTTTCGAAAGGGGGGAGAAAAGCTTCACAAATTCCAATGAAATTGGTCCAAAATCTATCATAAGATTGAAAAACCAGAAAATGTTACACAAATATCAATTCAGGAACACAAAGAGCTGAATGAACACTAACGGCAAGATTCCATGGCCTGCTAAATAGAAAACACAACCCCAAAACGTATTTGCTATTTTAAGACCAAAACGATGAATGAACACTGAATAGACTCAATAACACAAATAATGACATCACATGAACAAGATCTTGTGTTCATTGTGAACAATTCATCTGTGGTAATAACAAGAGAATAAAACCAAAAGAACAAGGACTACAAATCTATCTGCAGTAAAAACAAAACAAAGTGCTTGATTCACATCAAAAACATGAAGAAGAGATGCAGATGTGGAGCGCTAGAATCTGAGCATACCTTGGAGGGATCACTAGAAAAAAAGAGAGCCTTAAAATGTCCCAAATCAGCTCTCAGGTCCAAAATCAAACCCTCAGAATCATTAACATTTCCCACTAAAAAGCCAAATCTCAGGTATGTTCCTAAACCTCTCTCTCTATTTTATCTCCTTTGAATCAGCACCACCTCCACCACCACAAAATCTTTACCCACGTATATTCAGATTTCAACCCCCACAATCGTTCACTTTAAAAACCCAAACTTTATTTCTTCTTCTTTTCTGTATATATAAATATAAAAACCCAAACTTGAGCACACTTGCCTTTTGGGTTTTGCAGAAAAAATGCATCAACTTTTTATAATTCACCTTTGTAAAGCAAAACACTTTGAAAAAAGAAAAATGAGAAAAAAAAACTAAGGACCCCACCAATGTTATGAATTCCAATCTTTGTTTTTTGGTATTTGTTTTCACTGTCTGCAAACCGCAATTGTTAGAATGAGAATGCACGCCAAGTCTGACATGAACAACTTTGCTGCCCCCTTTATTGAATACACACTTCACTTTCACTTGGTTTTAGTGCTGTGTGTGTGGTAAAAACAATCCTCTGTTTACTAGATAACGACCCATCCATCCATGCATGGATCCCCGTCTCGTACTTTGATAATAATGCTATCCATCTCATGAAATACAAGCTTTATTTGGAAAAAAATTTAATATACCTGTAAACTTTAGTTTATACGTATTTTTTAATTTTAGAGATTATATTTTTAGTTTAAAGTTTTGGAGTTTATGTTATAGAGTTTAGAATTTAAGGTTAGTGTCTAGAATTTAGTGGATATGGTTTAAAGTTTAGGGTTAGGGTTATGAATTTAGAATTTGGATTTTTATAGTATAAATACACAGGCTTGTGTAAAATTAATTTTACACAGTATGTGTATCAAAGTTTTACCCGCTTTATTTACCCTTCTTTTTAAATCCATCTATTTATTTTTTAAGTAAATTAATACGTATAAATATAATGAGATATAGCTATTGTTTTCTCGTGACATGGTCCAAATTATCGTGATATTATGATATGGGCCTTGGCCCCGCTCTGGTTTTCACGTGGCTCTGTTATGGACCTTCCTTCTTTTCAATTTTGGACACCTTTCACTTTCATGCTTGCCTCTTTATGATATTTTCTTCCTTGTTAATAATTATATAGGATTATTTAAGTGGTATTGTTTAAATAGGTTTTGAGTTTGAGGTGTGTGTATGCAAAAAAAAAAATTGTTTGAAGTCTCATCCACCAAAGCCATATGTGTAACGCGGGTCGGTCGAGATTAGTCATGACGAAGCCTTAGAAATTGAAAGAACAACTAAAAAAAAATTATTTTTTAATATTTTAATTACAAACCAAGAATTTATTAGTCACTTACCATAATGATTTTATTAAAAATAAAATAAAATAATAATTTTTCGACTCATTTTAACAAATGCTGAGGATTGGTACAAATGAAAACTAATAATTTAAGCCATCTTTTAACTACTTGTCCATTTAATAATGTTATCTTATTGATTTAATAAGTCTTGGAAATCAAAAACAGTAGTAGTGGGATATAGGAGATAGGAGAGGTCATTTATTCAATTAATGAACACTAATTTCCTTCACTTACTTTTTTTACTTCAACATCTTATGTCTATACTATTTTATCTATAAATCGAAAAATATTAAATATTTAAATATATTTAATTGTACACTATTTTGTATAATATACTAACGATAATTTCAATTGAACTATACTCAACCAGCTTTCCTATCTTAATGTTAAATATAATAAGATAATGAAGGTCAATAAAATAATAAATAAAGTCTTTAATAAAATTTTATATAATTGTTTGTCCAATACAATCTTTCATTTTTATATATAGCACAATCTCTTATTCCCTTCACCTAACATGCAATGCTCCAATTCTCTACTCAATCCAATGTCACAATTCCCTTTTCTTATTCTTTTGAACACATCCCCATAACTATGCTTAATTTTAGTATTAGTATTATCATTGTTTTTGCATCAAGATTCTCATCACTTGCCCATCAACTCCTTTATTCTTCCCCCCTTTTTTTTTTTAATTTAATTTAGACTTCTCAGATACGCGCACACACCTCTCCTTTTTTTTTTTTTAAAAAAATGTTTTATTCTAAAATCATCTCCTAAGGGTTTTTAACGTTAATTTCTATTCTTAACGGATTTTTTTTATCATTTCTACTTTCACCCCAACTGACTTTTCCATCCAATAGGAAGATGTAGTGCTCTCACAAAATGCCATGTAATACAATTGGAAAGACCACATGATACAAAATCCAAAAATATTGTGAAAAGCAAAAAATAATAAACAAATCAATTCTTTTAAAAATAATATGACATATATATTTGTAAATTATATATTATTTGTTATGAATATTTATCTATATGGATGTCTATCATAATAAAAATTTTATCAATGAGATTTATTTTACTTTATTATTAGGAATATTATCTTTATTAATTAGAGTTTAATATATTATGTACTTTATGTGCTTATAAATAGATGATTTAATGAAGGCATTGTACACAAATCTATATTGAGAACAATACAATTCTCCTTCTTTCTCTCATCTTTTTGTTCTTTTATTATTGTTAGTTATTTTTTGTTATTTTATTCATAACACGTTATCAACACGAGATTCTATCCAACTGAGATGTTTATCATTCGAATCCTAAAGAGTTACTGAAAAAATTTAATTATAGCATGAATCAAGGATCATCGCGCGAGATATTGGATGTAAATAATACTTTGCACGTATTGATGAGGTGCGCACAGGAAACCGTGGTTGTAAATGCCGCCGTAAGATTTATATGTATCGATCTAGAAGGTATGTGTATATTCCTCTATCCATTCCATATTAAAAAAATAATGCCCGATTGCTTAATCACATGAGCGCATGCTTTAAAGAGAAAAGGTAAAATTTCATCTTAGATTCACTACAGTTTATATTCTATTTACTTTAATCACTACATCCTTTCTTTAATCCTATTTTATTCCAAAACAATTTATTATTTACATTATTCCAAATTAATGTTTTTAACTATGTTTTGAGTTTTACATGTGTTTAAGCGGCTTGGAAAGAGACATGACATAAAAAGATATGAGAAGCTATCTTGGTCATTTGCTATGTCTCCATTGTCTTCGAGAGAGAAATCAATATCTGTAAACTCTACTTTTATTTTTATTCTTTAAATTACGATTTTAAAGTCCGATAAATCATGGTAGATTTTGAATCTACAAGAAGATTGTTATAAGGTTTATATTTGCTCGAAATCAATAATTCTTATGCGGCGAAAAACTCGACTATAGACTTCTCCCAAGTTCAAGTTATGAAAATTCGTCTTGATCTAAGAATTTTTGTGGGAGGCATTCCCTAGAGCGAATGCAAGCATGATGTTTAATTTATTTCATGAGATTATTGGATCTGTTTCATTCCCTGAAGTGAATGCAAACATAGTAAATCAATATTCAGTTAATGATATAACTCTGATATGATCCAAATTACTTCACAACTGAAGTTATGTGGTCAGAGTATCAATGATGAGGATATGTTAATAAAAACATACTCTACTTTTCACGCAAATAATGTTGTCATCAGACACAATATCATGAAAAAGGGTTCAAAGGCTCACTAGCTCCACTCTATTCCCTGAAGTGAATGTGAGATTATATAATGGAAAGAATAAAGATCACATTAGTAGTTGTGGTCTTGATTGAAGCTATGAACATAGATATGGACAATATGGTTATTTTAAGAATATTTATACCCACTAGAAGTGGGATTATAAGGATAACAAGAGTGATAAAGATCATTCTAAGTAAATGAAATTATTTTTGTTACCAATGCGATATTATAAGCCATTGGTCCCGTACTTGTCGTATGCTGAAAAATCAACAATCATTGAATGATAAAGAAAAATGGAAGCAAATTTTATTTACGAAAATAACGAAGATGATATTGGCCAACTCATTTGTACATTGTTGGTCCAACTTATTTAGACGTTATTGTTTTCCTTATAAACCTTGGAGGGAGTAAATCATCTTCTAATTGTTCTCATAACCTTAAAGAGAATTATTTCTTTTTTTAATTTACTTTGCTCTATGTTTATTTACTTTATGCATTTATTATTTACGCTTTATATATATTATGGCATTTATTTATTTTATTTCATATGATTACTTATCAAATACAATATATGGTGACGATTTATGCTTAGCAGAAGCATAATATATATTTTCCATTTAAATGCAAGGGAAAAATATCAGTACTATATCTCAAAGTACTGAAAATATTGATGCTCCAGAAGACCAATAAGTGCTTGAGAGAAAGCACATTATGAAAAATGCAAAATTACGAATATTGTAATAAATACCGCTAATGGTAATAATATCGTCACCACTAGAAGTGAAAATTTTAAGAGAGCAATATGAGTTAGCAAAATAATCCTTTGGGAATTATAGATAACATATGTTATCAATTGACATATAAAACAAGTCAATGTGAATATAAGTTATGGTAGCCAAAAAATCAATTGAAAGCTCTAGAAGAGCTATATAATACTACCAAAAGAATAGTTTTATTGAAAGCTCTAAAAGAGCTAAATATATTCCTATTCAAAGGAACAATTTTTGGTGGACAATGTATTATCAAGTTTCAAAGAAACTTATATTTCAAAATTTGTACCACGCATGTACAAGTGAGATTCAATCACATGTTTTGGTAAACCAGAAGTTTACAAATTCAGAGATACATATACACATATATAGTTGGCATGATCGACTAGACAATCCTGATCAATAATGATGCGAAAATTATTAAGATTTATATACACATTTCTTAAAAAAACATGAAGTTCTTGTGGTGCTTGTTCACAACGAAATTGGTTAAATTCCACTTACTAAAAGAACTTGAAGTTCTTGTGTTCCTTGTTCTCAAAAGAATGGATTAAGATCTCACTTACCAAAAAGAACTTGAAGTTCTTGTACTAAAGTTGATACTACTTGTCTTGCATATCTGAAGAAAATATGGGCCCATATATCCACAAATGTGGAAATTTTTTATATGATTTTAGTAGATGCATCTACATATGTATTATCAACTTACAACCAGAAGTTTGTGAGATTGATTAGAAAAGATTCAGATTATGCAAATAAGACTATTCGTCTTGCTAAAGGTAGTAGGTTTATATTTTAGGCTATATCAATTAAAATACTGTTACAAAGCCTATTGATTATTAAAACATGGTTTAGCAAAAGTTTAATTGGATGCCTCCTCTTTAATAGCTAAACTATGAGAACAAAACATTTATTAACTATAGGTATTTCACATATAACAACACTTATACGCATCAAGCCAATGGGTTATAATAAACTCCCTATTATTAATGACTTTTGGTTAGAAGTTATATTTCCCATTTTAGAGTTTTTGAATGTGCGCTATATAGTTGAATTGATCCACCACACCACACAAATGGGTTTATAAAAAGGCTTAAGAATATATATTGAATATGAGTTTCCTTTTATGTTTAAATTCTTAAACATTAATTGGAGAATCATTTATGAGATGATTTTTCTCAACATTAGGGGAAAAGAATAATCAGCTGGATAAAGAAGTAATATGAATCATCATTATCTAGATCCTCGTATATGAACCAAAAGTTCATAAGATAATTCATGTTATTATATGTCAACTGCCAGACATATTTACTGACCTAATGATATTAATAAAGTCTCATATACCAGCTGAAAATGCTCTAAATTTAAATTACATGTTAGAGCGAATTGATGTAAATCATGCATGAAGCTTAATAGTTAAAACTAGTTCCAATGATCAAAATTCTCGTAAAGAGAAAGAAATATGAGATGGTCATATATTGGTGGCGGGTGCTCCTGAAGAGACCTAAGACACAACTAATAATAAAACTCTAGAAGAGTTTTAGGTATCTGAAATAAAGATTAAAAAGAGATCTTGACAAATTATGTCAATACGAGAAAAGAATAAAACCAGAAAAGAAAAGTTGTCGACAAAATTTTTACATAGAATACTTCTATAGAAGTAAAGAAACAAAATGAGTATCTTGCATAGAAATCTACCTAGAAGTATAGATATTGAATTGACCAATGTAGAAAGACGCTTTGAACTTCTAAAAGCTGTAATAACCCATTTCATCTGTGTTACTAAACTAAACCGACCCAAACTTTAAACCCATAACCTGAATCGGATCATGGACCAAACCCGACCCTGCACGGCCCTGAACCAAAAAACCCTAAAACAAAAAACCCTAACCCTAAAGATGAACCCACCTACCGCCGCCGCCCACTGCTGCCGCCACTACATCTCCGGTGACCACCAAATATCAATCAACCGAAACCCTAAATTACCCCTAAATTCAGTCCCTAAAATCCCTAAATTTACCATCCTAAAATTAATTAAACTCATACTCAACAACTCTAAACCAAATCTGTCAAGCCATACCTTCACCCATACCCTATCTCAGACCCATATCCCCCAAAATCCGGATTATTCCCATCATACCAGATCTGCAGCAATTAAAAATAGGAATTTGTTAGTTTGGAACCGGCTATAAGAAACCAAAATGTAATGAAAAGGGGGCCTGAGTTAAAAAAAATAGAGAGTAGATGGGAATTTTGGGGTTAAAAAAATCTGTGAAGAACTTTTGAAAGAAATAAAAGGTAGTTTTGAGTTTTTATCAAATCCATCTGAAATCCATTTTTTTAAGTCTGAATCAAAAAGAGAGTCAAGTTCGAAAGTTTACCTTGATCGGGTGAGTCGGAGCGTTGCTCTTCCACCGTTGTCCTGCTGTTCCTCGCTGTGAGGCCACCGTGGCCGGTGAACGGCATCCTGAGAGCTTGAACGGTGTCGTTCGAATGAAATGGGTGGGGGTTGCAAAGCTTTTAGGGTTTTATTTCTTAAACTGTTAAAAAAGATAACATGTTTGTATATTAAACCAGCCAAAAGACGCAAAACGACGTAGTTTTGAAACCCTACCCGACGCGGTGACCCAGATCCGGGGAGGATCCACATGTTTAATAATGGGTTAATTGCACAAATAACCCCTCATCTCTTCTCTCGTTCTCATTTCTATCTAGGGTCTAATTACACCCTTGGTCCTTTAGTTTAAATCACATTTTCACTCATATCCAGGGTTATTTCTAGTTTTGGTCCCTCGTATTTCTGTTTCCCTTCTCTTTTGTCCTTTTTTCATGTTTTGTATATTTTATTTTCGTTTTATTTCAATTTGGTCACTGTATTTTAGCTTCTAATTTCCAGCATATTATTTCTGTTAATTTACATTTATTTCCTTACATTTCGCATTTGCTTCATGTTAGTCATTTTTATATTATTCTAGCCATGCATTTTATATTTGTGCATTTTAGCCCTTAACATCTAGTTTCAAGATATATTTTATATTGTTCCATGTATTTTAATATGATCCATGCATTCATATTAGCATTATTATTATTATTATTATTATTATTATTATTATTATTATTATATTTTAAGTTAGATTAATATTTGTGTTAGATTAATATTTTATAATGTTAGTATTTATTTATATGATTATCGCATTGTATTTATTTATGTTTGCCAAGTTTTAAGTTGCATTTCGGATATATTATTTTCAATGCGGTGCCCTTTTATCCGAGCGTAAACGGGGCCAGTATCAAGAGTAGTGATAGTGGTTGGGCATTTACTCTCGAATAAAGGGGCCTTTAAAATCTACTCGCACTTATAACCGAATTTTAATTTAATCGTCACTTTAATCCGGAAAGTTTAATATTAATAAAGCGGTAATTATTAAAGTACCAATTTTGGGCGGTGTGGGGGTGCTAATCCTTCCTCATCCGTAACCGACTCCCGAACTCAAAGTTTTCAAAATCTCTGGTTTTTACGGTGTCCGACCTACCTTAGTGGCCGATGGCAACTCCATTTTTAAATAAAATACAGTTTTTCTAAAATCCCATGGAAGATATCATTTTCAAAATAAAAACACCTTCTTTTAGCGAGAGGGACATCACTATAGATAACGACTCCGCTGGGGACATTTTTTTTGTTTTCAAAAACAAATGAGAGTCAATCTTTTTCAAATAATTACCGCTCTAGTAATATTAGAAGTTCCGGATTAAAGTGACTATTAAATTAACATTCAGTTATAATTGCGCTTTTATTTTAACGCATTTAAAATTTGGCATATAAACCCGTCATTTTTAAGTGGGGGGGAAAACGCTAATGCTTTCGTGAGGATATCGTTCCTCCGTGTAGGCCTAGCAAGTACCTTCGGGGCTCGAGTACCTTATGCTTTCGTAAGGATATCGTTCCTTCGTGCAGGCATAAGCGAATGAGTCTCCCTGAATTGAACCCGGTTGGAAGGAGCCTATAATGGGTGATGACCGGGGGCCTTGCTACTCTTAGTAGAGGACAACAAGGACAATTCGGGTACCTCTTACCACCAAAACTGCATATAGTGAGTCGTAAGAGCCAACCCTTTAGAGCCACGTGAAACTCTGCCCGATTAGTGGTCACCCTGTTTAGGCTCTAGTGCCTTATTTCTTGTTCATGAACAGTTTTAATTGCTTTATTTTGTTTACCATTTGTTTTATTTAATAATTTTATTCGATACTACCTCGTTTTATTTTCATCACATCAATTTTATTTGCATCATTACATAACATCATCACAATCTTAATTTTGCATTGCATTTACATAAATCATTTTGCATTTAAGACACATTTTGCATATAGATGCATCAATTTTAAAATCGGTCATCGGGATGTCTCGCGTCATTAATACCAGAGAAAGTAAACTCGGCCAATTCAGCACCATTACCAAACCTCCACAAGAACTCAGTCTGGAGGCATCTCTCGACAAGTGCCAAATTCCAACGCTCACCCTTCACTCTCCATCACCGAAATTAACCCACCACATTTCATCCTTCAGAAATCATTCACACTCACCATTTCCAACCGAAAACATAATAAAGTTTTTTCCATCCCCGCTACCATCGCTACCCATCGACCAAAATACTCGAACAGAGAACCCCTCATTTTACTGCCTGGACCCTTATATTTGAGTCCTTTTAAACTCTCGACTTACCATCACCCAACAACCAAGCCCTTCAACTCTACCATTCTACCCAAAGCTATTCAAAAAAACCAAAAGCCGAGCAAACCTTTGCTACCCTTCTTTTGGAATCATATATCCACATCACAAATGCTAAATACCAATCGCCATCTACAACGTTCCACCTAATCCGAAAGTGATAAGCGGCCAGGAACCAACATGACAAATCATAAACCCAACTTAAGAGGCAACGCAACGCGTTCACGAGAGCACTGAAAGTCATCCAAAAAGGCGACAATGCAACTCAAAGTTGAAACATGCTACAAAGGCATTCCCAGAATAATATGTAAAAGTTTCGGGGGGCATCCAAACAGGAAAATAAGTCTAAAGAAGATGTTCGAAGCTGAAGGAGGATGGGGCACCGCCACACAAAGGACCAAGATCCCGACATGACTAGTCGAGAGTCAGGGGCATCCATTTGAAGACAAAAAAAATCAAATCATGTCGCATTCATGCATTTAGATACATTCATCTTGCATTGAATCATTTTTGCATACATCATACATTTAGATTAGGTGCATACATTTAAGTCGTCATACATTTAGGATAGACACCATTTAGGCATAGAATTAGATGCATTCATGCATTTTCGCTTGTACATAATAGGTCTACAAAAGGGATCGAAGAGCCTCAGCTATGGGGGCAACAACACGACGGCCAACCTTAGTCTTAGAGAAGGCCAAACATGCAGAAGAGCTGAAATCTTTAGACAAAAGGTATCAGCGGCGAAATTTTTGAACAAATACTAACTAATGATTTATTTCATTTTCAGGTCTTGTCTACATCAGTAGTGGTGGACCAGCTCAGACAATCCAAACAAATCCAACATTTTGAAGATCTTTTCTCCGTTGATGGTGTAATAGGTCAAATTTTCCTTCGAATCTCGTCTCTTCGCCAGTGATGTGACAGATCCGACATCTTTTAAATCTTCATTCTCCGTTGATGGTGCAGCAGACCAAATTTCTACTCAGGTCTTGTTTCTCCGCTGATGGTGCAACTAGACCTAACTTTTTTCCTCAAGCTACTTCTTTGTACAGTTACAACAAAAAAAATCAAAAGAAGTCAAAAAAATCAAAAAAGTAAAAAAGGTAAAAAAATAAAGAAGAAAAGTCAAAAAAATGAAATGAAATGAAAAATCAAAAGAAAATTTATCAACTTTCGTCGCTCGATCTAGTCGCTCCGCTAATGGAGTGGCTAGGTACAAGCTATCGTCGTCCTCAGGTCCTGTTCTCCGCTGATGGTGTAGCCGGTTCCAGGTCGTCATTATCCGATCCAGTCCTCCACTGATGGAGTGGCCATGTACAAGCTATCGTCGTCCTCAGATCCTGCTCTCCGCTGATGGTGTAGCCGATTCCAGGCTGTCATTTTCCAATCTAGTCCCTCCGCTGATGGAGTGACCGGGTCCAAGTTGTCGTCGTCTTCTGATCCTGCTCTCCGCTAATGGTGTAGCCGGTTCTAAGCCATTATTATCCGATCTAGTCCCTCTGCTGATGGAGTGGTCGGGTCCAAGCTATCGTCGTCCTTTGATCTTGCTCTCTGCTGATAGTGTAGCCAGCTCTAGGTCGTCATTATACGATCCACTCCCTCCGTTGACGGAATGGCCGGGTCCAAGCTATCATCGTCTTCTAATCCTGCTCTCCCCTGATGGCGTAGCCAGTTTCAGGTCGTCATTATCCGATCCAGTCCTTCTGCTGATGAAGTGGCTGGGTCCAAGCTGTCGTCGTCCTCTGATCATGCTCTTCGTCGAAGGTGTAGCCGGTTCCAGGTCATCATTATCCGATCCAGTTCCTCCGCTGATGGAGTGGCCAGGTCCAAGCTGCCGTCGTTCTCTAATCCTGTTCTCCACTGATGGTGTAGCTGGTTTCAAGTCATCATTTTTCGATCCAGTCCCTCCGCTATGGGGTGGTCAGATCCAAGTTACCAACGTTCTCCGATCTTAATTCTCTGTTGATGGCGTAGTGGGGTCCAACATCCATCTTTCAACCCAGTCTCTTCATCGGTGTTGTAGCCAGTTCATTTTTTACTCTTGCATTACTATATCTAAAAAAATAAAATGAAAATGAATAATAAAAAATAATAGAAAAAAGATAAAAAGAAAAAAAACAACAAAATGAGAAAAATGAGAAAAAAATAAAAAAAGAAAAAGAAAAAGAAAAAGAAAAGAAAAATCAAAATGAACTTTCAGTTCTTTGATTCTGCCTCTTCGTCAGTGTTGCAGCTGGATCAAAGTTTGTAGACCCTGCCTCTTCGCCGGTGTTGCAGCCGGGTCAAGTTTTCTTAGGTATTAACCTATCATCAATAATATAGCAAGTTGAACTCATTTTGCTTCCCCAACAGACAAACCCCCTATCTTGAAGGTTTCGCTTCCCCAATAGTGACAAAGTAGATCAATCAAGACAAGAAAGAAGACCTGCATCAAAGAGAAATAATATCTACTTAAGAAAGAAGACATACATCAAGAGGAGAAGCTCAGTTGGACTGGATGAAATGGGTTATTTTTAGTCTTTGCTTCGTTGCCGTTACACAACAACGAGCAAAGATGGTCAACTGTAATAATAACCCATTTCATCTGTGTTACTAAACTAAACCGACCCAAACTTTAAACCCATAACCTAAACCGAATCCTAGACCAAACCCGACCCGTCCCGAAACCAAAAAATCCTAAAACAAAAAAACCCTAACCCTAAAGATGAACCCAGCTGCCGCCACTGCCCACTACTGTCGCCGCCACATCTCCGGTGACCACCAAATGTCAATCAACTGAAACCCTAAATTACCCCTAAATTCAATCCCTAAAATCCCTAAATTTACCATCTTAAAATTAATTAAACTCCTACTCAACAACCCTTAACCAAATCTGTCAAGCCATACCTTCACCCATATCCCCCAAAATCCGGATTATTCCCATAATACCAGATCTGCAGCAATTAAAAATAGGGATTTGTTAGTTTGGAACCGGTTATAAGAAACCAAAATGTAATGAAAAAGGGGTCTGATTTCAAAAAAAATAATAGAGAGTAGAGGGGAATTTCGGGGTTAAAAAAAATCTGTGAAGAACTTTTGAAAGAAATAAAAGGTAGTTTCGAGTTTTTATCAAATCCATCCGAAATCCATTTTTTTAAGTTTGAATCAAAAAGAGAGTCAAGTTCAAAAGTTTACCTTGATCGGGCGAGTCAGAGCATTGCTTTTCCACCGTTGTCCAGCCGTTCCTCACAGTGAGGCCACTGTGGCTGGTGAGCGACATCCTGAGAGCGTGAACAACGCCGTTCGAATGAAAGGGGTAGGGGTTGCAAAGCTTTTAGGGTTTTATTTCTTAAACTGTTAAAAAATATAACATGTTTGTATATTAAACCAGCCAAAAGACGCAAAACGACGTAGTTTTGAAGCCCAACCCGACGCGGTGACCTGGATCCGAGGAGGATCCGCATGTTTGATAATGGGTTAGCTGCACAAATAACCCCTCATCTCTTCTCTCGTTCTCATTTTTGTCTAGGGTCTAATTACACCCTTGGTCCTTCAGTTTAAATCCCGCTTTCACTCATATCCAGGGTTATTTCTAGTTTTGGTCCCTCATATTTCTATTTCCCTTCTCTTTTGTCTTTTTTTCATGTTTTGTATATTTTATTTTCGTTTTATTTCAATTTGGTCACTGTATTTTAGCTTTTAATTTCCAGCATATTATTTCTGTTAATTTACATTTATTTCCTTACATTTTGCATTTGCTTCATGTTAGTCCTTTTTATATTATTCTAGCCATGCATTTTATATTTGTGCATTTTAGCCCTTAACATCTAGTTTCATGATATATTTTATATTGTTCCATGCATTTTAATATGATCCATGCATTCATATTAGCATTATTATTATTGTTGTTGTTATTATTATTATTATATTTTAAGTTAGATTAATATTTATGTTAGATTAGTATTTTATAATGTTAGTATTTATTTATATGATTAGTAAACGGGGCCAGTATCAGGCGTAGTGATAGTGGTTGGGCGTTTACTCTCGAATAACGGGGCCTTTAAAATCTACTCGCACTTATAACCAAATTTTAATTTAATCGCCACTTTAATCCGGAAAGTTTAATATTAATAAAGCAGTAATTATTAAAGTACCAATTTTGGACGGTGTGGGGGTGTTAATTCTTCCCCATCCGTAACCGACTCCCGAACTCAAAGTTTTCAAAATCTCTGGTTTTTACAGTGTCCGGCCTACCTTAGTGGCCGGTGGCGACTCCATTTTTAAATAAAATACAGTTTTTCTAAAATCCCACAGAAGACATCATTTTCAAAATAAAAACACCTTCTTTTAGCGAGAGGGACATCGCTACAAAAGCGAAGTATTTTGACCACCAATCTAAACACCTAAAAATGTAATGCAAGTGAGGCACAAATAAGTATTCAGAATACAACTTGAATTATGATTTATGAAGAATTCTAATTACTTCATGGTGGATGCAATTATTTGGGCAGTTATTAAATATTTTGTATGCGTCTAATTATTTTGTGGTTTCCTATTTATCCTTGAAGGATTTAACATGCAAAAGCATTGGGAAATTTCTGAGAAAATTTATTTAGATATGTCCCTTGAATATTTATGTATCGATGCATTTGGTATAATCGCCTTAGTGAGTACTTATTGAGAAAATACTATAAGAATGATCATATTTCCTTATGCATTTTATAAAAGAGGTTGGATCAAGATTCATTATAATAATTTGAATATCACTAGAACTCCTGAAGAGCTTTGAGTATCTCCTCAAATCATGTAGAAATCATTGTTATGCATGAGGCAGGCCAAAAATGTGTTTGGCTAAGACTATTGATCCAACATATTCAGAAGATATGTGATTTACTTTCACAAGATAAAATACAAGCTATCTTATGTGGAAATAATGCAAAATTTATATCTCAATCGAAATGTGGATACATCAAAGATGGCAAAATGAAACATATTACTCCAAATTTTCATCACTTATGATCTTTAGAAAAACAATATTCAAGATTGAATTATGAAGATTCAAAGATCTTATGTGATATTTTCATGAGATGAGTAAATATGCATTGCACTCTTTTTCTCTTAACCAAGGTTTTGTCCCAATGGGTTTTCCTGGTAAGGTTTTTAATGAGGCAACGTGTTATGTGTATCAAAGATGTGTGCAATCTTTTCCCTTCACTAAGAATATTTTTTCCCACTGGTTTTTATCTTAGTAAGATTTTAATGAGGCACATTATCTTCATAGACATCCAAATGGAGTGTTATGAATATTTATCTATATGGATGTCTATCACGATAAGAACTTTATCAAAGAGATTTGTTTTACTTTATCATTAGGAATATTATCTTCATTAATTAGAGTTTAATATATTATGTACTTCATGTGCCTATAAATAGATGATTTGATGAAGGTATTGTACATAAGTTTATATTGAGAATAATAAAAATCTCCCTCTTTCTCTCATCTTTTTGTTCTTTTTTTTTGTTCGTTCTTCTTCGTTATTTTATTCACAACATTATTTGAATTTTTAATTTTTTATTTAATTATTTCATATGGGACATTTTTTTGAATGGCTGAGATTAAAACTTCTAAATTAAAGATAATCCACTTATTTTTCCCGTAAAAATCTACTCATTATCTACTTTTAATCTTAGTCATTCATTCTCACTAATCTAATAATACAAAAAAACGTGTAAAACTCTTAAGTTTTATACAGTGTCAACAGATCCTAACCTTCCTCTCTCTGTATATAGGTTAGTATTAATTTACACATTGTAAAACATAGAAATTTTACATGCTTTTTTAGATTGTTGGAATTATTGATTTTAACGTCCAAGATTAAAACTTTTAAATTAAGGATAATATGCTTAATTGTATCCATACAAAATCTTCTCATTACTTATTATTAATCTAAACTATCCATTTTCACTAATCTCCTTATGGATAATTCTACAATAAATGCCATGTACCGCAGTGTACTATGATTCATATGTACTGCTATATACCATTAACTGTTTTAATTAGATTTGAAATCCTAGGGACCAAAAGTATTATTATTCCCTTTTGGAATAAAATCTTAAAACATAAATTTTCTATTACTTTTTCAGATTTTCTCTTATTTTTTAATTCAAAAAATAATTAAACTTTTATTACTATAATTAAACAATCTATTCTTAATTCGAAGAATAATTAATAAATTTAACCCTCATTATTTATACATTATTTTAATTTGGTTCTATTTTTATTAAAAATAATTTAACCTTAAACAATAAACTCTAAACATAAAAACTTGATACCCTAAACCTTAAAAGTTTATATATATATATATATATATATATATATATATATATATATGTTTCCCTGGTTACTATTCACAAACCTTCAAAACCCATCGACACCATACGATACGACATAGCTGGAAACTGGAATTGTTCACAAATCCTTGGCATATATATATATCCTTGGTTAATATTTTAACTGAAGTCACTTCTTTTTTACTTAGAAGCTCAAATTTGTCAATTATATTTGCTCTCACTTCATCTCCTTCATTTAGTTCATTGTTCCCAATTTCAATGTCTTTCATTGAAAGTGCAGGTGCTTCCTCTGGTTCAGTTACACTCATGGGCAGAGCCACGTTGGAGAATAGGGAGTCTTATGATTAGGACTGTAAATGAGACGAGACAGATCATGAGCTACTCGAGCTCGACTCGGTTAAAATTTGGTCAAAGCTTGACTCGATTGGACTCAATTAGAGTTCAAACTCGGCTCAAGTTCTTAACGAGCCGAGCTACTTGATACTCGACTCGGAAAGCTTACGAGCTACTCGAAAATATAATATACAAATTTTTTTATTTTTTATAATTTAAAATCTAAATTCCTAAACCCTAAACCCTAATATATAAACCCTAAACATAAGTCTTAAACCCTGAAATCTAAATCATAAATCCTAAACCCAACAACCTAAACATGTAAACCCTAAACTAACATCATACACCCTAAAAGTAACAAGCTTGAGTTTACACAACTTGTGTATCAAAGTTTTTTTTCTTGATAGGGCTTTAAATGAGACGTGACATATGATGAGCTACTCGAGTCCGACACGGTCAAGGATCGGTCAACACTTGACTCGATTGAGCTCGAATCAAACTCGAACTCGACTCGAGTTCTTAACGAGCCGAGTCGAACTCAGATTTCTGAGGCTTGTTAAAAATTATTTGAGTTCGAACTCGACTCAAAATCTTAACGAGCCGAGTCGAGCTCAGCACTACTCGAGCTCGACTCGGCTCGGCTCGTTTACACCCCTACTTATGACACCCTAAAATTTTTAAAAAAAATTCCCCTTATAATTTGTATATAAAAAATTAAAAGTATATATAAATAACACCTTCTAATAAATAAAATGGCAACTTTTATAAATAAAACGATACCCTTTTATAAATAATTAACCCTATTTTTATACCATTGAAAAAATGGCACCCTTAATAAATTTCTGGCTCCTCCCTGGTTTCACTACCACCATCTTTCAGTACTTCACCCTCAGTTTCTAGTCTTTGGATCTACCTAAAAGCTGAAATTTTTACAGACCAAGATTCAATTTTAGATTTAAAAAAATGGGTATCTTTTAGTATTGAATGCTTTAAGCTTTCTGCTGAACTATTGCTACTGAAACTATTCAAGCTCTCTACGGTTATGGGTTTATAGCCTTCCAAAATGAAAACTGATTTATCGAACTGAAGATGGTATCCCGGTGAATTGAAAGGTTCGATCTAAGGACCCAAGTAAACAAGGAATCCAAGAAGATTAAAGAAGAAGATATTGTGAAAGCAAACACAAAGAAGTTAGTGCATTTGAAGGAGGAACTTCTTTGTCTCTCCATCAATGAAGTTCGCCGGTAAAAATGCTTCAAAACACAGTAGAAAGAACAATTTTTCAATGGGATTGGGTAGGGTTTAGGGTTAAATTGTTTTTAACTAAAAATAGGGTCAAATTGAAATAAAATTTAAATAATAAGGGTTGAATTTATTATTTCTTTCGAATTAGGACTAAATTATTTGAATGTGCAAACGTGGATAACTAAATGTGTTATTATACAAAATATTTTAACTGTCACATCGCCTTTTTAACGGTAGTTAACGGGTCAGTGGCCAAATTGGAGCAAAAGTAAAAATTTAATGGTAACATTGAAGCAATTAGAAGTTTGGTTACCAAATTAAATAATTGATCAAAGTTTAGTGACCATTTGTAAACTTTACCCTTAAATTAAAGTCGATGTATGAATTATTATAGTAATAAAAGATTAATTATTTTTTGAATTAAAAAATAAAAGAAAATTTGAAAAAATATAAACTTATTTTTTAATTTTTAAGATTTTATTCTAAAATGAAATAATAATACTTTCGGTCCTTAAAATTTTAAAATTAATTAAAATAATTAATGATACATGAATGAACAAATATGTTAGTAATTATTGTAATTATTGCATAGATATGAAACATGAATGAACAAATATGTTAGTAATAGGACAATGGGGAATAATGTTATTGATGAAAAAACCATACAAGCACAACCAAAAATGCCAAGTTGAAAGAGAAAAGGCAGGATTGTGGATGTCAAGGTCGTGTTTTAACCTATTTGATCCATACCATGTGGTCTGTCCCATATTACAACAGCCTTTGCCCCTATATTATCTCTATTTCATACCACCTTTTCTCCTGTCTAAAATAACAAAATACCATCTTTCCAGCTCAATGGAAAATTCTTGGCCTCATGGAGGGGACCAGCCACTTCCCTCGTTACATCAAATGTTTCCCATTTTTTTTTTCATTTACAAGCTAGGGTCCAAATCTCTTACATTGCTTAAAGGACCCAACGCTTCATCATGCTAGACCAATTGATTGTTAATAAAATTTGATTATTTTTAGTTGGTTCATATAATTATTTTAATATACGATGTCTAGAAATTTTGGAATTTAAAGTTTATTATTTATATTCTGAGCTATTAAATGTGACCGGAATTTAAAATTTGAAATGATATATTTGATTTTAAATATAATCAAATTTGATTTAATGAAGAAAACTTAAATTGACTTGAATCTGAACTGACTTTAACAAATCATTTTTTAACTTACAATAATTTGAACGTAAAACAATTTTAATATTTGATTATTAAATCCTAAAATATCAATTACTTAGAATAATCTAAATCCTTTACAATTTGATTTAAAATTTCAAATCCGAGACTCAAATGACATAAATGAATGAAAACCAAATTGATATGTCTCTATACAATTTATTTTTAAGGGTAATTATTTGATACACTAACATTAGAAATTTTTTCATATGTAAACCGATTTAGAGGTTTAGAGTTTTAGTTAGTGTTTAAAGTTTAGAGGTTTAAAATTCAAAATTTGTTGTTAAAATTTAAGGTTAAAAATCTAAATCCCTAACTTTATTGCCCTAAACACTGTATTATAAATCCATAAGTCCAACCTTTTAAACTTTAAATTATAAACTAAACCTTAAACTCAGAAGAAGTTCACTTATAAAAAAAATTCACTGTGAGTATATTAAATAATTTCTCTTTCTTGAATAGATGAATGGATTTGAGGAAATCATGAGAAAGCACATGGCCACTGATTCTGATGGTCTTGTTAAATGCAATGAGAAATCGTTTTAGCTTGAAGGCTTTTGAGACAGAGGACCGTGAACTCTAATCATGATCACCATATGCTCCAATATTCCATGTTTGAGAACTTAGAAAGTAAAGCTCGAGTTTGATGATAGTTCCAATGGAAGAAACATAAACAAATAAATATGTGGTATTGGTGGTTCAATGAACTTGCAGGAACTGCCCTTTCTCAATTATTATATCCCAAAGATTCCTTGTCATATGCAATTCGGCTTTTAGGGTTTTAATTTTCTGGATATGATTATTGATTGTAGTCAAGACCCCAAAATCAATCTGGAATCTTTTCAACTCCTAAACCATAACCATAATTGCATTCATTCACCTATTTGGATTAAGATGTGGGGTTTTGAATTTTAATACTAATTTAATTGGTTCATATATTTACCAATGTTAATCAAAATAAATTATAATTCTTTATTAAAAAACTTGAAGTAATGAATGGGGTTTTGATTATGCTAGCAAGGTTAGAATTATGTTATTTTAAGCGTTTAGATTTGAGTTCTAGCATGCATGAATATTATGTGTAGGATTTATCTCGAATGATTCTAATTTAGATCTACATATGTATGGTTATCAATCCGTTCGTATATATTGTATTAAAAAACTTGAAAGTAATCAATGAGGCTTTAACTGTATCGGTAAGGTTAAATTTTGAGATCTTAGAATGTTTGGATTTGAGTTTCATCACCCTGTTCAAAGCCATTCTTCTCTAGGTTTGGATATATTTTGATTATCGGTCCATCTATTTGTGTATTGTAATTCTATTCATATATTTATACTAATTAAGAACCCAACAAGTGATCTCAGTAGAAAAGCGGATGATGTTCATCCTAAGAGACCCGAGTACAATCACTTTGTCTACACACCGTTAAGAATATCTATGGGCAGATACTACATTGTAATCACCTTTAGACTATTCAATATATTTATACTAATTAATGATTTTGATTGTAGCCATACAAATGTATTAGATGTAATTTAAATTGTTACTGAAAAATCAAAATAAAAATCCTTGAAATATGTAATAACTAATAATATTGTTATATATATTCTGCAATCGATTGCTCATTACCCAAACTGAAATCTAAGGGAAAACAACACCAGTAACCATTTGCACTACTCAACTTTGCCCAAACCAAGTACACCCACGACTCACACGAATCATTCATGGCCTCACTCAACAAACTCGGATCCGTATATGTGTATGTACACGTGTATGCACGCGTGTTTAAAAGAGAAGAAATACGTATGAGAATCTAGGGGGTGAAAGTGAGGACACGGGCATAAGATAATTGCGCAGTTTTATGATGATGGCAATGCTGAAGCTCTGATGGGGGGAACAGTGGAAAATCAGGCTTTTGGTTGTGTGAATAAACAAAACGAACATAGGAAGATGGCAGATTCCAGTATCCACCTCATCTGTCTGTCTCATATTTGAACCACTCACGGAGTTGTCTGTCAATTTGTAGTTAAAAGGAGCATTTCTTTTCTTCTTCTTCTTTTTAATGTTTGAATTGAAGACTGAAACGATGTCGTTGAACATAAATGATGGGAAGCCTGAACCGAGTTATGGGCCTACAATTGTGATTCTGGAGTGGCTTGGTTTAGTAGAAGTAGATGGCCCCAAACCTAGGCCTCCCTTAGTTTAGGGCTTTTGAAAAATTGTGTTGGGCCTAATTAATAACGATGAACATGCAAACATTGGCCGCAGGATGAATTATCTTTTTTGTTAACGTCAACACTTGATTGTTTCTTCTGATCCAGCGGGTAAATTCAAGTCAAAGCCACGTTGACTTTGCCTCGACGGTTTAACGCCATGGTCGTCGCTGTTATTACCACTAACAGCCTCGTAGTAGCATCGCTTATGTCCTAAAGCCTAACCCGACAAAAATGTCTTGTAACAAATACAACACGTGTCTTGCCGGAGCCACATTGTTTAGTCACGGGCGGCGCATTGGTCGCCACCTTGTAAGTGGTGGCGGAAGCGGTGGGGTGTTCTTAATACTATGTGCTCCTAAAGCTTGACAAGATGGAGACGCTTTATTACAGACTTTACACTTGTTATGATTGAGGGAGCCGAAGGGCTGGTTTTGGCAGTGGTTCCCTGAATTCTGATCCTAGCATGAGATGAAAAGAGCCAAGTATTCTTCTTATGTCCTCCTGAATCCTGCTCCTGATCCCGACGTTTTGTTCTTTTTTCTCTTTGCATACGGCTCAACACCGTCATGGTGGAGCAGTGGAGATGCTGAAGTTGGAGAATTCAACGTTTCAAGAGGCATACGAAGAGATGGTTTGTTTCCTTTCTCTTGGTTTTAAGTGAGCAAGAAGGAAAAAATTATATGGGAAGTAAAGCAGGGGAGAAATTATATCATAGGTCCGGCTCGTCACTTTATTTATGGTCTCAACCAATAAAAAGCATCAATTTCATTAAATTTTACATGTCATCTTTTTACTAAGTGAATATATAATTGGTAAAAAATAATTTTTAATTTAATTTACAGTAAATCTGAGTGAAGATTCACTTGGTAAAAAGATGACATGAAAAATTTAATGAAATTGATGCTTTTTATTGGTTGGGAGAAATTATATCATAGGCCCGACTCGCCACGTCATTCATGGTCCCAACCAATAAAAAGCATCAATTTCATTAAATTTTCCATGTCATCTTTTTACTAAGCGAACCTACAATTGGACATCGAAAAAGAGCAAATGATTTATTACTTGAATCAATGGCGGATCCCGTACCCACCCTGAACTTTTTAAATTTTACACATTTGCCCTCAATTTTCTTATTTTTATGAATTTGTAATATTTAAGACTTGTGCCCACCTTAAAATTTCAAGACTTTATTTGTGCCCACTCTCAAATATATTTTTGGATCTGCCACTAACTCGAATAACATAGTACTATATGGCAGCAATTTCAACAGGAAGTTTCCAAATCCCATGGGTGAGTTCTGCATTAGGTTATATTTTAACAACCAAATTCAATCTCAGTATCTCACTGTTCAAGTATTCTAAAAGGGAAACCTCTTCCATTCTGCATTTCCAGTTTTCCACAATGTTTGCCATACCATAAATGGGCCAGTTAAATCATCCTCTACCATGATGTTACATTCCGGTCGTTATATTTTTAAGAGGTCCAGTGGAAGGTCTCTGTTTTTTTGGGTCTCTTTACCGTTTATTTGTTTTGTTTCTATTCTTTCTTCTTGCAACTTTTTCGAGAACAATGATAAAGTCTTCCTTAAGTTGAATATGTAAAAGATATTATTATTTTAACTAAATTATGTTAGTCAATAATCTGTATAGCATAAGGTTAAAAGTTCTTAGTTGATATTTTTTTTTCTTATTTAAGCCGTAGGTTTAATACTTTTTTATTAAAAGTAAAAATGTTTTCTCTCCTCCCTAGAGAGAAATTATTAAAAAAAATAAAAATAAAAAGACTATATTTAGCCTCACAATAGCAATGAGCTTTTTATTTGGAGCAAGGTGAGTTGAGACTCGCCTCAAGCCGGGGCGGAAGTATTTGATTGGGTTTTATACTTTTATTGAAGCTTGTGAAGTAGACATTTTCATTGCTACTGCGTGGCCCAAATATATGCATCCCATGGCTCAAAAACAATACGAAATGAGGGTAAAAATTAAGGGCGGAGTCAGAAAATTATTTAAAGATAATATTTTTTTAAATTATATTTAAAGAGTGGCATTTATTTATAAATTATATTTTTAATATTTTTATATATAAATTATATAAAAAAGTTATCCTAAAAAATTTTGAGATATCATCCTACCACCCATTTTAATAGGTGACTCTGCCCCTGGTGAAAACCAGCTACACCACGATACCTTTGTTGTTTGGGTTTTAAATACAACCTAATTACCAAATATTAAAATTTGTTTTAAAGGACACCATTTAGCATTTGGTGCATTTGCAAGCACCCCATTTGACTATTATCCGCAGCATTTGTATCTACTAACGCTTTTGCTTGATTTTGATTTCATCGGTCGGTGCAATTCAAACTACTTCAATTAAATGAAAAATAAGAGAGATTATAATATCAAAGCAAACTTGGGACAATGGTCTGGTAAAAAGTTTTGCTATGCTTGAAGGCTGCAATTGAATATACAGCAATATAAGCTATTGGCGTAGACAACTTATTATTTCAAAGTTAATGCTTTTTAAAATTGATCAACTGTGTTTTAGTTTTTTTTTTTCCAGAGGATGTGACACTTTTGGAAGGGGTGCTAGGATTAACTGGCGTCAGATTTGTTCTAAATCTGAAGGTGGTCTTGACATGGGTGAAGGGAGCTTGGGTGAATGGGGTGTCAGTTTATACCCAAAAATATTGAGAATTTTTTTAAAGGATTATTATCCTATAAACAGGCGGTGATTTTTTGTTTTGTTTTCATAAGCGCTTCAATTTTAGGGTTTTAGTTTAAGGTTTAGAGTTTAGGGGTTTTAGTGTAGGGGTTATAATTTAGGGTTTAGGGTTAGAATTTAGGGTTTAGGGTTAGAATTTAGGTTTTAGGGTAATATGAGTAGGGTTTAGGTTTTAACCTATAATCCCTAAATTTTAACTATAAACCCAAACTTCTATCAACAACCCCTAAATTTAAAAGTACTACATTTAAACCCCTAAACTTTAAACCTAAACAAAATCCCTAACCCCTAACTAAAGCGCTTGTGTAAAAAAAATCCACAAACACTTCTGTATAGAATAATTACTATTTTTTTAAAATGTATATTTTGTATGATATATATAAGAAAATTAGACACCATTTTAAAAGAGCATTGATACCCATTTGCTTTCGAACATGTTTACTAGGTTGTATGCGCTCTTATTCTCATGGCAAAAGACGGTAGCTTAAAGAAACGGACAAAGGAATGGACTTTGATGGGTTCACTTACTGCATCTGGTCTTCCCGCAGCAATTTATGCACTTCAAAATAGCTTGTTGCAGATATCTTACAGGAATCTGGATTCACTTACTTTCTCAATGCTGAACCAGAAAAAAATAATTTTCACTGCCTTATTTACATATGTGATACTGAGGTATCTTTCCCAACATGTCCTTTGCCTATCATTTTCTCCTTCGATTGTTTAATTGGAATTTTTTTAATGAAATTTAACATCCATCAATCGATTCCGTCCATTTTTAATAAAATATGAGTTAACACATGAAATTATGATACCGCAAATATTTTTTTTTGACTCCAGCCCTGGGTCTTGGGTTGAAAATTTTGAAATTTTGACAAGCTGGAACAAAGCTTGCCTGCTATAACTGATGAAGACTATTCTAACTGGGGAAGAATCTCTTTGGATGGTTTGAGTGAAGGAATATGTTCTCAAAAGAGTTGATTTTTGTCTCTTTGAATGCAAACCTCATTATAAATGAACTATGAGAGACAATCTTTAAAAGTGAGAAATGATGCAACAATTTTATTTTCTACTATGACAAACTGGGCAATAGTGAAGGCCAGATGGATTTGGGACAATATAAGGGAAAGGAGAAATAAGATATCATGACACAAACTGGTATCGTTTTCCTTTCGTATCCCATAACATGAATGGCTATATTAGACAGACTTTTTACAAAAGATAGATTGTGAAAAATGAGAATCGTTGTGAATAATCCTTGTAGATTATGGAGTGGTTTGTGGAACAAGAAACCACATTTTTTTAGTGTACTTATCCTAAATGCATTTGGAAACTATTATGAGATTGTGTAAAGGGAGCAGGAACGTGCTAGATTGGGAGAAGTACTAACCGGACAATCACCGGCGTTCATTCTCAAATTGGTTTGGAATGCATGCCATATGTGTACTGTATTTGGAAGGAAAGAAATTTCATGCAGTTTAAAGATTTTGGTCCAAGTGCAGGAAGAGATTGTGAGGATTCTTTTGCTTGGTAAAAATTTAGATAAAAGAGGGACCGTACTTTGTATAGATCGGAGATACTATAATCTTATAAGAGTTGCTTATATGTGTTGTAGCAGCTTTGCATGAAAACTTAATAAATACTCTCCCCAGAAGAAAACCCCCAAGGACGATGGGGGAGGGCCGATGAGTGTATATATAAAAAACAATTACACAGGGGGGAGGGGGTGGGTGGTCCAGGCTTTGGCACGTGAAGACGCTCCTCCGTCTGCTAACTTTGGCAGCCTGCACTGCATTCCAACTTTCATAATATCAAACGATCAACGTATTTCTTGGCTTTCCCCTCCATTTTAACCAACCATTGCCACTGTAGGACCTCGACCTTCCTTCTTATTTAGTTTTGCCCCCCATGCATTCACTTTCCAATTATAATAATAAAAAAATAACCCACTTGCTCAAGTATTGGAGATCGTTGAAAATGTTGTAATAAGTAATTCATCTAACTGGCAACAAGGTCCAACTTAATTAAGTTTATAGAGTGTGCTACATTGTGGGGGTAGATGTGGCCATTTTTTTGTCTAAAGAAATGGAAAATTATATCAATGTTGAAACATTAATTTATATATTTTCCAACCATTTCCACTTTAGTTAGTTGTTGCAGTAGCTCAATGCCTAGATATGATAGCGTTTTAAAGAATTACAGCTTGTATTCGCATCTTTCAACCTTTTCTGTTTTTCCTCTCAACTAGCTAACCATATTTACTTTAATACATTTACACTATGTTTCCTAAGATAAGATATAATATTTCTTCATATTCTTTTTTCATGGTTAAGTATAATTTGTAATGGTATTTAATAAATCAAATATCATCTAAAATTATAAAATATATTTATAATATTATTTCTATAAAGGAATTTTTGAGAATAAAGTATTTAACATAGTCAAGGAATTGATGAGAATAAAGAATTTACGAAAAAATATGGTTGAAGGAACAAATAGAATAAAATAAAAAATTGAGAGAATAAATTGAATAAAAGATAAAATAATTGTTAAAAATATGAATTGAATTTGAATAGATATTCTATAGTGGTAATGAAGCATGTGGTCCAATTTTGGTAAAAAATTGACTTAAAACGGAGAGAAACTAATAAGAAAATATTATAAAGTTGAGGGACTAAATTGAAAAAAGAAAAAAAAATATTTTCAAAAAAGAATTGAACTGCATATGCATTCTCCGGTGGTTTAGGAACATGTAGTTTAAATTTGGTCAATAGTATGGATTGGCAAAAAAATGATTGGCAGAGCATCTGATCTAGTTATTTTCGATCCTGCTTAGACCATCTGGCAATGTTTAAAGTTGATTCTGTGCAAGGGAGAAACACCCAGGATTATTTTGTGATCTGTTGTAAAATTTGTCATAGGATTGGGTTATGGAACCCTGGATGATGAGAATGTATGATGCAATGGGCAATAATACTGTACACTCTTTTTCTTCAATTTAAGTGTTAGAGAGGTTTTTTAGCGATGTTAGTATTGTTGTTTTTATTCAAATCCAATAAAAATCTATCTTTCAAAAAAAATCGGTCAATAGTTGACTTAAAATGAAGGAGGAATTGAAAAAAATTAGGGATTAAATTGCAAAATAGTAAAATTTGATTTTTTGAATTGACAAAATCTGAACTGGAGTCAAACTCAAAAACCGGTTTGTTGATTCGAATAATTTAAAATTAAAAATAATTTTTTTAAATTAAGTCAAATTCTTAGATGAATTCTAATTGATTTAGAGCAGTTTATTCGACAAAATACTCCAAATTATATATAATGTGTGTGTGTGTATGCAGCATTTTAACGAATTGCGATAATATAATTTAACAATATATGCCAGTTATTTTTTGGATCTTGTGTATCCTTTTACTTTGATTTTTTCTGTTCACATTTGTATTTTACTTCACTGTTTTTTTTTTCAATAAAATAAACTGAAGGGCCAGAACCACCTGCTTCCCACTTTTAAGAATTCTCCATGGCTATTGGCTATGGGGTTCTGCTGAATCTTATTGTCCTTTTTTATAATAAATAAATAAAAATGAAATGGATTAATAAAAAGAATTCCGATCGATTTGATTAATAATTTAATATGTTAATTTTAAGAAGAAAAAAAGTTAAATAATCCAACAAACATATCAATATAGAATCTGGGTTGATTAGGGCTATATTTCCCGGCATCAACCCTAATAATTTTGTTTTTGAAATACTCAAGTTACTACACCTACCTACAAAATAGCCCTTTGGACGAGGTTTTATCCAAGTTTAGACTCACGAATTAATTATCACAAACACCTCAACGAATTGCAGTAGTAATTTTTTAAATAATTCTAATTTATTTTATGTTGGAGTTAAAAGCAATAGAGTTGTTATGGAATAATAATGCAAAATTTTCTTCATAAGCCTATTCTATAAAGCTGGCCGTTAGCATTGTCTCCCTTGGTAGTAGGAACTAGTTTGAATTAGTTCAGTCAAATTCAATATTTGTCATGTGATTAAAGAAACAATGTTTATACCAATAACCAATTGGTTTAATAGGATGAGACATTAGATCTATTAAACAAGTTTAAGAGTTCGAATCTTAGTATTGTGAATAGAGAAAATTAGGTCTATGCAGTACTCAATCCAGATTAGTCAGCCAATGAGTTGAATATTGATGGTTAGAAAATAAACACTGCTTATATCATTCCAATTAATTAAATTGGCTGCATATTAAAGAAGCCTATTTATACCATTGTTTACATTCTCACTCTTCAAATCATTTTTTTTATTTCTAATTATAAAACCAAGAAAATAATTAGCAATACAAGATTGCAATTAACATGTCACAGCTTTTTATCGATTCTCACTCTTCAAATCATTTTTTTGACAAGAAACCTATTTATACCAAGAAAATAATCAGTCCTCCAATTACATGTTCAACATGAAGTTTGAATGAAAAAGAATTAATTTATACCAGTGTAAATAAGTATTGATATTAATATACTAAAAAAAACTTAAAATTTTGACAAATTGAAGAAATAAAAGGAATGCTAAGCAAAGATTATAAAATATAGTAAACAAATTAGGAAGATAACTGTCAGCTGTAAAAGGAAGGAAGAATATAAAAGAAGAGGACTAGAAAAGAACAGAATCAAAGAAATTGAAATAAAGAGGAAGTGTTACTGAAAATGATACAGTAATTAAAACATATCCTTAAAAAAAGTGAGCAATCATATTTGATCGGTTGACCAAATTACTCATCTTTATTCTCTCATTTTTCTTCGGTCTTAGGTTCTAGACCAATTAGGAACAGACCTTTTCTTTCTTCTAGAGTCTCATTTTTCCTCTCCTCTAGGTAGGATAGGATTAAAATTAGAATTTATAAAAAAAATAGTAACAAAATCAAAGACTTTAAATATTTTTTTATTATACATATTAATAAAAACACATTAAATATTGAAGAATTATTTAAATATTTGTAATATAATTTAAATATCGGATTAATATGAATTAAAAAATATTTAATAAATTTACACCCAAATAATTAACTATATAGTTAAAAAACATGATACAAAGGTTAAAAACGAAGAAAACTCATTGACATCCACTAATTGATCAATGATGCTTATGTTGCCCTATCTTGTATGGTTCGATTCTCGATATTTACCTTGAGAATGTAATATCTCTCATTTATTCAAAAGAAGTGTAACCCCCTAAACCCACCTATGCAATACACCTAAGACCAGGAGGTCACATTCGGGTCATCGGAACAACCCACGGTAAAAACTAAAGAAAATTCTTACAAATACATTTAAAACTGTAAAATAAAATTTCATTTAAAACACCATTTTGAAACATAGTTTAAACATAAAATAATAATTCAGAAAAAATTCGACAGACTCTGGTTCACAATAAATCTCAACATACATGCCCACTAATTACACAGGTACCGTACCCGACAAGCAACGCCAAGGGAACTCCACAGTTGATGTCGATCACTGAACTAAGAGTACATTCTTTCAACCTGCAATGGTAAAAACAACGTGAGCTTGAAAAAGCTCAGTAATACAAAACTACCAAGAGATGCTATAAGCATATGCAGGTATAAAGCAAAGTATAAGTCTGAAATAACGATCATGGCATTCTGTTAATCAACACTCGAACTTCTGAGTCTCAAACTGGCATTCTACAATTCAGGGAAAAACTGAATGAAGTGATATTTTTACTGGAATCGAGCCACAGGGTTAATGTATATCTTTACTTACAAATTGGGAAAGTAGACAACATGTTTCATACATCAGTAGAATTCATCATGGGCACATGAGAAAATAGGGAATTTAGTTTCAGACTAACTACCCTCCATCTGAACTCCTAAAATACATTTTCCCCAGAACTGTATCATATACTGGCATTAACCCGAGCCCATTGGACGAGGATACCATTCTAAGGGCATACCTTAGGTCACGGGCGAAATTACCCCAGTTGAAGCATGGGAACCGAATACAAGTGGAATTATCCTAACCGAAGCTAGGAACCTAATATGGGCGGAATCACTCTAGCCGTAACTGAGGATCCGAGTACGAACGTTAACCTTGGCCATTAGGCGAGGGTACCATCCTAAGGGAATACCTTAGGTCACAGGCGGAATTACCCCAGCCGAAGCATGGGAACCGAATACAGACGGAATTACCCTAACCGAAGCTAGGAACCTAATACGGGCGGAATTACCAGCCTGATCAGGGTTGAACCTTTAACATTTCATATCATAACCCAAGCACCCCAATAATCAATTCAGGTATTTCCATACTATGCAGTAACTAACAGGTATAACAATAATTCATCAACAGGCTTTCAATCAGATAACAGTGACCAGAGAAATATGCTGGACATAGCGGGTACTAAGGCATAAATCATGTATAACAACGAATCATACTCAAGTTCAGAAAACAGATTATATATATAAAACCAGGTTTAATAGTCATGTGCACATGATCAGTTTAATATAGCATTCAAAACAGTATATAATGCAGATGTAGCACATAGGGAACACACTAAATTACCCTATTACAGCTCAGGAACAAGATAGTTGCGGAACAGGTGCACTGACACTCTATAGATTTGAGTAGTTACAATATAAGATTCCTTAATAAGAAGCTCAATGAATATCAACGCCATTAAGAAGTTTAAGAACTTAATATATCAGGACCGTTCAGAAATTTAGAGTATACTATGATTTATTCATGAGTTCAGATACATCTGGATGAATTCCAAGATATAAATGGATCAAGACCTTCTTGATACATCAGAAGATTTTATACAAATTTAGTTTATAAGGGTATTTTGACAATTTTGTCTTAAAATGGCATTTTGGTAATTTTATGCAATTAGTGAAAAAACATAAATTTGCGATTTCCAAAACATCTGTCGTCTTATCCACCTTTCAAACAACTTGAACCGAACAGATCTCATTATTACACTATATATAAATATTCAAATAGGTACACATATGCGCACTCGGTACTTAATACCAATGACTTATATAGCTAAAAGCTTCACCACCAATTATCTTTTAACGAGTCCTAAACAGTTCAAATATACATCTATATGGTCTTCTTCCTTTATTTAAGCAGCATCGGAAACAAAAATAATTATACATATGGCGTCTTCGAACCCGCATGGGCATTTCAGTCTTTTGAGCTCTATGGATTAATTCCAGTTTTCACAGAATGTTCACTTATTTAAATTTACAATGATATTTCAATCTATTAATTATTTAATGACGTTTTAGTCATTCAGTTCCACTTTTTTCTTTCACCAAATTCGATTATTTTTCGAATATTAGGGGTAAATTCGTCATTTTGGTTAATTTAGAGATTCTTGTGCCTGAAGATATTCCATTTATTTCTATCATTACAGTCAAGTCGATATTTCTGCCAATATGATTGGTTCAGCTAAATGTAGGAACTTCTAGTAATTTATCTTCGGAGACTTAGTCAAGATTTCAGGAGAATCCACACATTTTGTATTCAAAAAAGGTTCGAATCTTAATACCAAGATTTTCCAAGTAAAGAGAGGTTCCAAATGAGTAAATTGTTAATCGAGTTAAGAATCTATTTCTAGGTCATTTTCATCGTCGGGGGTATTTTTGTCATTTACACCTCAAGGGTATTTTTGTCATTAAAAAAACAAATGTTCAGAAGTCAACTCCTTTATTAACCATAATTCATTTCTGAAGTTAATAATATTATTATTAATTATTACCGAACTTAGAGTTCTTCCATATCGTTAGACTACTTATTTGAGTATTTTAGGTTTTATCCGGTTTATCATCATTTTGTTCTGAAATCGAAATGGCTTGGGCAATTTAATCAGTATACTCATTTAATGTCTTATATACCATAACTATATACCAATGATGCATAAAGCATTAAGTAGGTAGAAATGTATTACCTTGGCTCTGAGCTATATCGACTAGCCCGATACTCCATTCGATCACTCACAAACTCGAATTCGCCGTCTTTCAACCATCACAAATCCAAAGGTGTGGGAATACCTTCCATTACTCAATTTCCAAATCAGTCTTTATTCACAGTTCTCTTTAACTGAATACTTAAATACAAACTCAAATTCGGGTTCACAGCCTAATTTGGAGGCTTTCGGGTTTGAAATTCACAAAATCGATTTCAAAAATGAACTCAGGACGTAGAAAAATATAAAATAGGGGCTTTCAAAATTTTTTGACTTTTTGGTCAAAGTCAATGCTGACGTCAGTAGTCAAAGTCAACGCTAACGTCATCAGACAATGGTCAACGATCAATGTTGACGTCAACAGTCAAAGTTTTGATTCGGTCGAGTTAACTTACTGAGTTGACTCGATCGAGTTGACTCACTGAGTTGGTCGGGTCAGACGGGTCATGTCGGGTCAGATCGGTAACGGGTCAGGTCAGAAGGGTCAGGTCAGATGATTCGGTTTAGAACCGGTTCAAAGTAGAACCAGTTCAAGGTCAGTTCAAGCCCGGTTCACCCTGGCCACCGTCCAAAACGGTTGGAAATTGCCTGGACAGCGCGTGGGGCCCACGCGCAACTGTACACGGTCAGAAAATGGCCCAAAATGTCATTTTTCTCGCTAGAATTCATCCTAAAACACTTATTCAACCCATAAACACTCGGATAAACTCGAACAATCATAAAACTTACCTAATTTACCCCAAACTGATCGATCTCCGACGACGTACAAAACGGCGGCTGAACAACAAATTGGCAGAGGGGTTTTTCTTGCCCTGGTTTACTGAGGACGATGGCAGCCTCGAATTCAAGCCACGATGTCGGACAGTGATGGAAAATGATCCAACATAAAACGGTGAGATTTGGGTATTCTTTCGAAACTTCAAACGGTTATCCACGGTAAACGGTGAGGCTTTATCACGTGTGGCGGGTGGGGTCTTGATCAAGACAAAATGACGGTTTTGTTGGTGAAGGCAGTGGCAGCCACGGTGGCACGGTGAGGGAGATCGGGGCTTGTTCGGACGAGAAGAAAATGTGAAAGGCTTGAGAATTTTTTTTGTTTCATATCTGATATGGAAGCATTCATGAGGTTGGGGATGGTTCAGATTTTTATTTATTAGCCTTAGACCCAAAAAAAAACATACTTCAAAAGAAACTGGTGCAGGATTTAACCAAGAATGGTTCTTAGTCCAAACGGTTAAGACTTGGGTTTACCAAGCATAAGTCATGGGATCAAATCCCCACAGTTGCATTCTTTTCTCATTTTATTTCATTTCCTTTTTAATATATTTATTATCATTTAAAATAAAATGGGGTGTTACAAAAAGAAAGAAGAAAACTCATTATTCAAGAAATGTTATTCAAAATGAAATAAATTGACAAATACCTAAAAAATGAGTGATAATAAAAAATTCTTGAAATTTTAACAAAAAAACACTATCGTTGGTAATATTCATTTTCCCAGTGAGGATGAGGAGAAATAAAACATAAAAAAACTAGAAAAGATTATTGTAATACCCCAATTTAGCCCTAAAATTAAAAACCCTACATTAGAAAAATCCCTAATTCCTAAGCCTAATTTTTGGGAAATTAAATCAAATTTCCTAAATGTGCGAAGTTTGGAACCTTGGGTGACCTTTGTGCAATACGGGTTAAAGTTTGGGCCTTTAGTGTGTAATTTACCCATTTTGTTAGGGTATTTAATACCCTTAAGCCCCAAATATCTCCCTCAGCCCTCATTTGTGTAACCCTAGCTGCATACACCCTCTTCCCACTGATTTTTCTTTCGAAACCAAACCCCCACCCTCTCGTTTTCTGATCTTACTTCGACGAGGCTTCTAGCGCCGACCGTTCGTCGAACCAAAACCGACGGTCGCCCCCCTTTTTTGTTCCGACCAAAACCCGACTTTCACCTTGCTGTTCTCGTGCGGTGTTAGCGTGAAATCACCGTGGAAGTATCCAAAAACCCCCAGCGCCGTCGTTGCTCTGCCGTTCTTTCGTCGTTGTCAAAGCTGTGTATGTGGGTAAGTGTTCCGAATGGGTTCCTTGGTGCGTTTTGTGTGTGTTCTATGAATCTTTTGTTTGTTGGTTTTATTCGGAATATGACATAGGGGCTATCAAAGTTTGGTTGTCGATGGCCGCGCCGTCAAAAGGATTGTTGTGTTGGCTGCCGCCACCAAGGGTCTGTAAACCTTAGGTTATCAGATGCCATGTTAGGAGATGCAAAGAGGTTGTCACGTTCGGGCATGTGGGTGAGAGTGTTTGGGTAGCAATTTGGGCTTTTCCAAGGGGGTTGTAGAGAGCCCAAGAGTGTGGGTGGATGTTGTGTGAGTTTGGGCTAGGTCTTGAGCCGAACCGATCCAACAAGCTAACCGGGCTCGAACCAACCGATCAAGCCAAACCGGCTCTGACCTAGACTGAAGTAGTGAACCGAACCAGATGGGTAACCTGACCCGTTGACCAACCTAACCAGTTGACCTGATCCGAGATGACGTCAGTGTTGACTTTTGGCTGACATCAGTGTTGACTTTTTGGCTGACGTCATCGTTGACTTCTTTGATAATGTTAGTGTTGCCTTTTTGATGATGTCACCATTGACTTTTTCTGATCCAAGTTGACTTTACGTTTTTTGACGTCTTGATTCCAAATCCACTACCCGTTTTCCCAAATTCAAACCCAAAAGACCAATTTTCTAATTGCAATGAAAAGTATTTGGTATTTTGAGAACTTTGGATATCAAAATCTAATTCGAATATTATTGTGTTCAGGTGATGTTGACTCGGAGCCCGAGAACCTTCCTCCTCCTCCTCCACCTGTTCGACCTTCTTCTGCACAACCTGCGAGTTCTGCACGTGAGTATGGTTTCGCTTTAGTGGTTATGTTAGTGTAGCATAGTAGTAGTAAATAATTATACCTTGTTGACCTCGTAGGTGTTGACTCTATCCGATCGAATACTAGAGCTGAGCGTGGGAGATGTCACTCTCGACGTTGAGTTATTTAGCCGCCTAAGGTGTGTCTCTTGTTGTGCTATATCATTTCTATATTCTATGTTTTGCGTGCATGTTGTATACGTGACTGACTGAATGATCTGTGATTTATGGTATGTTCTGTATAATGGCATGACACGCATCGGATATCAGAATCGAATTAAAATAATATCAGAATATATCGTATGCACTCGGAATGAATTAATAAATTGGATATACTCTCGAATTCAAAAAATATAATTGAAACATGTCATATCATTTGGGTTGGGAAATTGTACGAGGAAGTTCAGTGGGTTCACCCTTTCGGGCTGAATTCCACTTCGGATCAGTGGTTCCACCTTTGGGTCGTTTCACTTCGGATGGTGACGATGTAGTTAGAGTGGTTCTGGGGAACCTTACTCTTCGGACGGTGTATGAAGATGGGTGTATGACATTACATTTTATGCCTCAGTTTTATGCATATGTATATTGAGATGACTGTTGAACTATGTTTGTTGTTCGGGTATCTGTTATGTGTTTTTATCTGCATTTTAGAGACGCACTGAGCTTTATAGCTTACTCTCGCTTAGTTTTTCTTTCAGATACTCAGGCTTAGGCGTACGGTACTTGAAGGATTTTTGTACCATCAGACTTTATTTTATTTTTTAGTATGATTACTCAGACATTTGACTTTATTTATTATTATTATTTTGGACAATTTTGTATTTGGGACTTGGGACATTATTATTATTATTTTGAGACTTAACGGTTTGACATGCATGATTTGAAATTCTTTTGGATTTTACAATGACATTGGAATTTTTGCTAAACGACTACGTTTTACTTAAATGATATAATTCTGTGGTTTTGATATGTATAATTAAATTGAAATTCGAATTATTAAACCTAACAACCATTATTGAGGGACAAGATTTTCAAACTTAACTTCCAAGTTTCAACTTAAGAAATTAGGTCAAGTTAGGATGTTACATTTAGTGGTATCAGAGCCTAGGTTCAACCCTTGGACTGTGTGGCTCGAATGAAATTTTTAAGCCGGAATTGATTTTTCATGCATACTAAATATTTTGTGGCAAAACGGGAATTTCTAATAAAAATAATATTTTTAAGGATTATGTTTATTTTGAATAGAAACTCCAAGTACCGACTCTGAGGCCGAGGTCGTTATACCACTGTTGAGAGTGATGATCCGCCTCCTGCGGATCTGCCGCAGAATCCAAATGAGGTTCACGATGATGATGGAGAGGATCAACCTAGGAATCAAACGTGAGCTCAGAATACAGCACCTGGTCAGCAGACACAGAGTGTTGGTCCACGTGATTCCGAGGATAGTGAGACATTGAGTATAGATTCTGTTACAGTACAGAGAGAGTTGCTCCGTTACCTCCGCCAGTCTGAAGCTGTGAGGAAACCTATTTCTGCCAAGTTCTTAGCTGCTGGGATGACCATGTTTGATGGCAAGTTGGGTACAAACCCGGCTGATGCAAAGTATTGGCTGAAGAAACTTCAACGTTTGTTTGTTGAGATGGAGTATCCTGCTGACCGGAATTGAGAGCTACTGTATCATTGCTGTAGGGTGAGGCCCAGAACTGGTGGGAGGCTGAGGAAAAAGTTGTTCCAGATAGTCAGATTATATGAGAGTTTTTCAGGCAGTCATTTCAGGATCGGTATGTTAGACCTGAGTACCTGGCAAAGTGCCGAGACGACTTTATGAATCTAGAGTAGAATGATATGAGCGTTAATGACTATGAGATTGAGTTTTTGAGACTTCTCCAGTATGTTCCGAGGCTGGTTACTACAGAAAAAGAGAAGTGTGACTGGTTTATGAGAGGGCTACGTTTTTCTATCAAGACCAGGGTTGCCTTGCACCAGGATAAGGAATATAAGGAGATCACCCAGCAGGCCAGAACTGCTGAGCGGATTGAAGCTATGAAGAAACGATAGGAATCTCAGGGTACTGATCGGGCTAAGAGACAGTCGACCGCGTCAGTTCAACACAGTCAGAGAAATCAGTCTAGGAAGAGGACTAGAGATGAGTATGACCACCAGAGTTATTCCATAGCTAGACCAGTGACGTCTACTGTCCCAACCGTTAGTGTTGGAGGTTCGTCTAATTCTCGTGGGGTGCTATAGTGTTCTTTTTTGCAAGAAATGACATCCAGGCGAATGTAAGAGGCAGAGTAGGGCTTGTTTCCGTTGCGGTTCCTTTAAGCATCTTTTCAAAGATTGTCCGGTGTCACCTTCATCTGCCTATGTTCTGAGCCAGTCTCAGGCATCTGTTTAGGCTCCTGGTAGAGGGAGAGGTCATGGTAGATCTGATGTTTCAGGTACTGCTAGTAGGGGTATGCCTGCTTAGAGTAGAGGATCAGCTAGTTCAGAGACGAGACAACCTGGGTTGGTGTTGCGTGTAATCAGTGCTACGCAAATGTACAAGTATACACGTCACAAGTAATAAAGTGATACGAGTATCGAGTATCGTCTCCACAGGGATTGGTTTGGGCCACTTTGCTTAAGTTACTGCACTGTGAAAATAAAAACACAATTGATAATAGAGGTTGTAATTAACGAGAAAACTAAGAGCAATAAACTAAAAGAATAGATGAAATTAAAATAGAGTAAATATGCCAGGTTATCGTGAGTTGAGGTGTGATAGCCGATTGGATCGTCTTGGTAAAAGAGTGCAAGGGCAACTCAGTTGCCGTGGCAACTTGCACAGCGGGGTTGCCTTGGCAACTAATCGATGGTTACCTAGGTGACTAATTGGGCGTCTGGGCAGCAACTTCAAGGTTCGGCAGAGCGTTCTTCAATGGTTTCTTCTTATCCCTAAGTCGAAACTCTAGCTACTTGTGCATGCCTTGATAATACATCCCTGTGTGAATCAAGGGTGAACAACAACCAATCTTGCGCTCCTCTTAGCCGTTGAAATCCTTAACTTATTCCTAAGCCGGAATAATCTTCACCATCAATAGATTGAATAAAGACCATACTCATTCGTTTCTTGAATCTAACTCTCCCGATATTAGATAAATAGATGAAGTTACGAGACCATCTCCCAATTCACTCGCAAACAAGAATAAGAACCAAGAATGAGTAAACCTTGAATTGAAAGTGCAAACTCTTATTACCTAAACAAAATCCAATTGTTTCTCACAACAACAAAACACAATAACCCCAACCAATCAAGTTAGTTCATGGTTGGGTTCAAAAGATATACAAAGAATAATCCCCAAACCGTGAATCTAATGGAAACAAAGAAAAAGAAGAAATCGAACTCTCTCCCCCTTGCTCTCTTGTCGAAATCTCTTCCTTCTTGCCCTTTGGAGTTGTCGAAATTTTCCCTCTTCTTGCTCTCCCTCAAGTTGACGATATGGCCTCTTATTTATAGGGCTAGGTCAAAGTCCTTCTTTGAGGAGGAAGTTAAGTTGGAATCAAATTATCTTTAAAGAATATAATTCTTTATTATAATTATATTCCTACTAGAACTTCTCCTATCTTCTTGGAATTTAATTCTTCTTTAACCTCTTCATGGAAATCAAATTTCTTTGGGATTTAGCTTTGCTCCACGTCATCTTGGGCTTGTCTAGTCATCAATTTTGACTACCATATCACCTTATTCTTTGTCGACAATTGCCCTGGCAACTGGCTCGGCGTCTCCTTCATGCATTGCCTTGGCAACTAGCTCGGCATCTCCTTCATGCATTGCCCTGGCAACTGGTTCTAGCCTTGTTTAGGCAAGTGATTCTGCACACACACAAAAACACACCAAAGCAGCATCTTTTTCCACAAAAATCACCAAGTTATGTAATCAAGCTCAACGATGGAAAGAAACATGAATTAATGCATGAATAACTAATTATGCAACTAATATGAGCTTAAGTCTAACAATAATATGAGTAAAAATGGTAATAAAAATAGTACTTTTGAAGACTTATCAGTTGGTTTATGCTACCAGGAGGCATGAGGATCGAGATGAGCCAGACGTTATTGCTGGTACCTTTTCTATCTATTCTATCTCATATTTTGCACTTTTGGATAATGGTTCTACTCATTCGTATGTTGCGAGTTCTGTATCTGGGGTCTTAAAATCCCAGTAGAGGATGTTGCTATTGTTGTTATTGTGCAAAGTTCGGTAGGTAATTTTGTCGTGGTTTTTAGGGTGTATAATAATTGTCCTCTTGAGATTCGAGGGGAAATCTTTCCGGCTAATCTGATGGAGTTGCCTTTCGGCGAGTTTGATCTAATTCTCGACATGGACTGGTTGTTTGCTCACTAAGTCAATATGGATTGTGAGAAGAAAAGAGCAACTCTAAAAACTACTGATGATCGAGAGATAGTTTTTTTTGAAGAACGTTAGGGTTTCCTATCTAACGTAATATCAGCTCTCAAAGCCGAGAAGATAATCAAGAAAGGGTCCATTGCCTATCTTGCCTATATTCTTAATCCGAGACAATCCGACTCTAGGATAGATAAGATCCAGGTTGTGAGAGACTTTCCCGATGTATTTCTAGAAGAATTGTCTAGTGTTCCGCCGAAGCGCAATGAGATTGAGTTTGGTATCGAATTTTATTCAGGCACCGCTCCTGTGTCTATGGCACCTTACCGGATGACTTTGAAAGAGCTTAAACAATTAAAGGTACAGTTGTAAGAATTGCTAGACATGATATTTATCCGACCCAGTGTTTCTCCGTGGGGAGCCCCTGTTCTTTTTGTTAAGAAGAAGGATGGGACAATCCGATTGTGTATCGATTATCGGAAGCTGAATAAGCTGACAATCAAGAACAAGTATCCTCTTCCTCGTATTGATGATCTATTCGATCAGTTTTGGGGAGCTACGGTATTCTCTAAGATAAACCTGAGGTCTGGTTACTACCAACTCAAGGTTAAGGATTCTGATGTATTCAAGATGGCTTTTTAGACACGTTATGGTCATTACGAGTTCCTTGTGATGCCTTTTGGGTTGACTAACGCTCATGCCACCTTCATGGGTATGATGAATAGAGTGTTTCAACCCTATCTCGACCAGTTTGTTGTGGTCTTTATTGACGATATCCTGGTTTATTCTAAATCTGAGGATGAGCATGAGGAACATCTCCAGATTGTTTTACAAACTCTGAGGGAGAAACAGCTTTATGCGAAATTCAGCAAGTGTGAATTCTGACTTTTCGAGGTGATTTTTTGGGGCATATTGTTTCTGCTGAGGGTGTTCGGGTTGATCCGAAGAAGATTGATGCTATCATAAGTTGGAAGCAACCCAAGAATATTTTTGAGATCCGAAGTTTCTTGGGATTAGCCGACGGCTATTATCGGAGGTTTGTTGAGGGTTTCTCGATCATCGCAGCTCCGTTGACTAAACTTTTGAGAAAGAATATTCCTTTTGTTTGGCCTGAGGCTCAGCAGAATAGTTTTGAGAAGCTTAAGACTGTGTTGACTGAAGCACCGGTCCTAATCCAGCCAAAGCTTGGGAAGGCTTACACCGTCTATAGTGATGCTTCTCACACTGGATTGGGGTGTATCCTGATACAGGATGGTAAGGTAGTAGCCTATGCGTCCCGACAACTGAAACCGCATGAGTGCAACTATCCTACCCACGACCTTGAGCTTGCTGTTGTGATCTTTACTCTCAAGATCTGGAGACACTACCTCTATGGAGAGAAGTGTTATATCTTCACAGACCATAAGAGTCTGAAATATCTTCTTACTCAGAAGGAGCTGAACTTGAGACAACGTCATTGGTTAGAGCTTCTTAAAGACTATGACTGGGAGATTGAGTATCATCCAAGAAAATCCAATGGTGTTGCCGATGCCTTGAGTCGTAATGCTATTTCAAATTTGAGAACCCTGTTTGCTCGGATGAGTTTGGATGAGGATGGCAGTCTGTTGGCAGAACTTTAGGTTATTCCTACTCTGATTTCTGATATTCGAGCTGAGCAGCCTAGTGATCCATTCTTGATGCACCGCATAAGAGAGGTTGAAGATGGGACATCTCAGGATTATTCGATCGATCAGGATGGTGTTCTGTGTTTCTGGGGTCGGTACTATATTTCGAGGAATTCTAGTCTAAAACAGGTTATTCTTCGTGAAGCCCATGACAGTCCCTACTCTATGCATCTCGGTGGGGACAAGATGTACAAGAATCTCCGTGAGAGATACTGGTGGAAGGGTCTGAAAAGGGATGTTGTTGGGTTTGTGTCAAAGTGTTTGACTTGTCAGAAGGTAAAAGTAGAGCATCGGCGTCCGTTTGGGTTACTTCAGCACATTGAGATTCCTCAGTGGAAATGGGAGCGTGTGATGATGGATTTTGTTAGTGGTCTTCCTTTGACTCCCTTAAATAAAGACTCTATCTGGGTTATTGTTGACCGGTTGACTAAGTCTGCACACTTCATTCCTATTCAGGTTAACTACTCCTTGAGTAGGTTAGCTAAGCTCTACATTTCAGAGATTGTTAGACTTCATGGGGTGCCGTTATCTATCATTTCTGATCGGGACCCAAGGTTCACAGCAAAGTTTTGGAGGTCGCTTCACACTATTTTGAGTACTCGGTTGAACTTTAGCACTGCTTATCATCCGCAGACCGATGGCCAGTCTGAGCGGGTAATCCAGATTCTTGAGGATATGTTGAAAGGATGTGTTGTGAATTATAGTGGCAGTTGAGAAGATTTTCTACCGCTTGCGGAGTTCGCCTACAATAATAGCTACCAGTCTAGTATCAAGATGGCAACGTATGAGGCTCTGTATGGGCGTAAGTGCTGTACACCTATTGGTTGGATCGAGATTAATGAGCACAAATTGTTAGGATTGGATATTGTTCATGAGGCTGAGAAAACTGTCAGATTGATTCGGGACCGGCTTAAGGCTACTGTTGACAGACAAAAGTCTTATACCGACTTGAGACGTCAAGATCTTGAGTTTGATGTGGGGGATGAGGTTTTCTTGAAAGTATCTCCGTGGAGGATGGTACTTTGTTTCAGTCGGAAAGGCAAGCTGAATCCTCAGTTCGTCGGCCCTTATCGGATTATTCGGTGAGTTGGACCAGTTGCCTATCAGCTTGAGTTACCACCTGAGCTCAATCGTATTCATGAAATCTTCTATGTCTCGGTGTTGAGACGCTATCATGCTGATCCGTCTCATATTATTCCTGTGGGGGAGATTGAGATTCGTATTGACTTGCGTTTCGAGGAGGAGCCAATTGAGATTCTTACTCAGGACAAGAAGGTTCTCCGGAGGAAGACCATTAAGATGGTCAAGGTCTTGTGGCGTAATCATGGTCATGATGAGGCTACATGGGAGCCCAAGGTCGTTGTCAAAGCTCAGTATTCGCATCTCTTTGATCCAGGTAAATTTCGAGGCCAAAATTTCTTTTAAGGAGGGGAGAATTGTAATACCCCAATTTAGCCCTAAAATTAAAAACCCTAAATTAAAAAAATCCCTATTTCCTAAGCCTAATTTTTGGAAAATTAAATCAAATTTCCTAAATGAAATTTAGTGACCAAAGTGCGAAGTTCGGAACCTTGGGTGACCTTTGTGCAATGCAGGTTGAAGTTTGGGCCTTTAGTGTGTAATTTACCCATTTCAGGGTATTTAATACCCCTAAACCCTAAATATCTCCCTCAACCCTCATTTGTGTAACCCTAGCTGTATACACCCCCTTCCATCTGTTTTTTCTTTTGAAACCAAACCATCACCCTCTCGTTTTTCGATCTCACTCAAACGAGGCTTCTAGCGCCGATCATTCATCGAACCAAAACTGACGACCGCCTCTTCTTTTTGTTTCGACCAAAACCTGACTTCCACCTTGCCGTTCCCGTGCGGCGTTAGCATGGAATCATCGTGGAAGTATCTGAAACCCCCTAGCGCCGCCGTTGCTCTGTCATTCTTCCACCGTTGTCAAAGCTGTGTGTGTGGGTAAGTATTCCGAATGGGTTCCTTGGTGCGTTTTGTGTGTGTTCTATGAATCATGGGTTTGTTGGTTTTAGTCGAAATGTGACATAGGGGCTATCAGAGTTTGGTCGTCGATGACCGCGCCGTCAAAGGGATTGTTGTGTTGGCTGCCGCCGCCAAGGGTCTGTAAACCCTAGGTTATCAGATGCCATGTTAGGAGATGCAAATGGGTTGTCACGTTCGGGCCTGTGGGTGAGAGTGTTTGGGTAGCAATTTGGGTTTTTCCAAGGGGGTTGTAGAGAGCCCAGGAGTGTGGGTGGGTGTTGTGTGAGTTTGGGCTGGGTCTTGAGCCGAATCGAACTAGCAAGCTAACTGGGCTCGAACCGACCAATCAAGTCGAACCGACTCTGACCTAGACAGAAGTAGTAACCTGACCCGTTGACCAACCTGACCCGTTGACCAACCCGACCTGTTGACCGACCCGAGCTGACGTTAGCGTTGGCTTCTTTGATGACGCCAGTGTTGATTTTTTGATGATGTCAGCGTTGATTTTTTCCGATCCAAGTTGACTTTATGTTTTTCGGCGTCCTAATTCCAAATCCGCTGGCTGTTTTCCCAAATTCAAACTTGAAATACCATTTTTCTAATTGCAATTAAAAGTATTTTGTATTTTGAGAACTTTGGGTATCAGAATCTAATTCAAATATTATTGTGTTCAGGTGACGTTGACTCAGAACCCGAGAACCTTCCTCCTCCTCTACATGTTCGACCTTCTTCTTCACAGCCTGCGAGTTCTGCACGTGAGTATGGTTTCATTTTAGTGGTTATGTTAGTTTGGCATCATAGTAGTAAACAATTATACCTTGTTGACCTCGTAGGTGTTGACTCTATCCGACCGAATACTAGAGCTAAGCATGGGAGACATCACTCTCGACGTTGAGTTATTTAGCTGCCTAAGGTGTGTCTTTTCTTGTGCTATATCATTTCTATGTTCTATGTTTTGCGTGCATGTTGTATATGTGACTGACTAAATGATCTGTGATTTATGGTATGTTCTGTATGATGGCATGACACGCATCATATATCAGAATCAGATTAAAATAATATTAGAATATATTGTATGCACTCAGAGTGAATTAATAAATCGGATATACTCTCAGATTCGGAAAATATAATCGGAACATGTCATATCATTTGGGTTGGGAAATTGTACGGGGAAGTTTAGTGGGTTCACCCTTCGGGCTGAATTTCGCTTCGAATTAGTGGTTCCACCTTCAGTTCGTTCCACTTCGGATGGTGATGATGTAGTTATAGTGGTTCTGGGGAACCTTACTCTTCAGACGGTCTATGGAGATGGGTGCATGACATTACATTTTGTGCCTCAGTTTGTATGCATATGTGTATTGAGATGACTGTTGAACTATGTTTGTTGTTCGGATATCTATTATGTGTTTTTATCTGCACTTTAGAGACACACTGAGCATTATAGCTTACTCCCCTTAGTTTCTCTTTTAGATACTCAGGCTTAGGCGTACGGTACTTGGAGGATTTTCGTACCATCCTACTTTATTTTATTTTTCAGTATGATTACTCAGACATTTGACTTTATTTATTATTATTATTATTTTGGACGATTTTGTATTTGGGACTTGGGACATTATTATTATTATTATTTTGACACTTAACGGTTTGACATGCATGATTTGAAATTCTTTTGGATTTTACAATGACATTGGAATATTTGCTAAACGACTACGTTTTACTTAAATGATATAATTTTGTGGTTTTGATCTGTATAATTAAATTGAAATTCGAATTATTAAACATAACAACCATTCTTGAGGGACAAGATTTTTAAACTTAACTTCCAAGTTTCGACTTAAGAAATTAGGTCAAATTTAGGAGGTTACAATTATTATCCATGATATATATTAAAAGTTATGGGCTTAAGGGTGTAAGAAGCCCTTGAACTTTAAAAAAATTAATTAAGACCTTAAATATTTTTGCACCCAATTAACCATTGAATCAAGAAGTTGAATCAATTAAGGCCTTTGACCAATTATGACCATTAAATCTTGGCAGTTTTTTTTAGATATTATTAACACATGATACACTAAAGTTCTATCATATTGCATTTATAGATTTTTTTCAAAAAAGCACTTTTTATAAAAATTTTAAGTTTTTTAGAAATTTTAAAGAATTTTTTAAATAAAATAAAAAATTATGAAAATGTCAAGTAAAAATATTGTGACACAACACACTGTACCAATAGATTCAAAAATATCTATCAAGATTTAAAGGTCAAAATTGGTCAAATGACTTAATTGATTAAATTTCTTGGTTCAAGAGCTTAACTGGGTGAAAAAAATTTATGAGCTTAGTCGATTTTCTTTCAAAAGTTCAAAAACTTCTTAGACGACACCTTTAAGCCAAAGGCCCTGTTTGGCAATTACCGGATAGCTGATTGCATTAGATTATTTGACTAGCCGATTGTATTAGCTGATTCTATAAAAGTGTTTGGTAAAATTAACTGATAGTTGTTTGATTATTTAAACAAGCAAAATGACATGTAATGACTAGGAGTGTTCAAAAATACTCGACCAGGTTAACCCGACCCGACGGCACGAACCTTAAAAAGTCAGGTAATTCTTTAAAAAAATTACCCGACCAGGCCGGGTATTCGACCTGAAATTTTTTCTAGTTGGGCCGAGTCTGAAATTTTTGTTAACCGGGTACCCGACCCGATTCTTTTAATATATTTATTTTTAGTTTTAAATTATATTTTTATTTTAGATTCCTTAATATTTTTACCTAAAACTAAATTTAAATCTTTAAATTATTTCTATGTTTGTATTATGTACTTTTAAGTTTTAAAATTTTCAATTATATTTTTTTTGTTTAAATAGAGAGTTATTATATTACCATACCAGGATTTGAAAGAAAAAAAAGATATTGATATTTTTAATGTCTTTTTTGTTATAAACTTTAATATATAAATATATCCAAATATTTCATATTAAAACTAACTTTAAATCACTAATTTTTGTGTTTGGATTATGTATTATGAAATTTAAATTTTATGTGTTTGCTATGTAATTTTTTTAAAACTTTTAAATTTTAAAAAATAAATAAATATGTGAAATCAGGTATCCGTTCCTGATTTTTCGGGTACCCGGCTAAAGCGGGCTAGGACACTGGCCGGCATATGTAGTACACGGGAGAATTGGGTACTCGATTTTTTGGGTACCCAAAAACCGAGTACCCGGGAGTGAACACCCCTAATAAGGACATGTTATATTCGATATTTTTTGAAGAAATTATATTCGATACTTGTTTAATTAATTTGATTATGAAAAATATTTTTAATATAATATTACAAAGCATATTTGAAGGATATATATATATTAATTTATTATTTATATAATTATTTTTAATGTAATTTAATTAATCATTAAATTTAAACACAAATATAAATGTGTGAGAATAGAAAGAAAAAAGCAAAAAGTATTAGTTTACAAATGTCACAATGTAAATACGTGAGGGTGAAGAATTAGAATAGAAAAAAATTAAATTTGGGTTACTTAGAGATTTTTTATAATTATTAAGGGTAAAATAGTCTTTATAACTATTATGTCAAAACCTTTAATTTTAAAAAGCTCATATTAGCATTTTTTTTAAATTAGAGGTTTCACCTCAATCCGCTATTCTATTCCGCTATTCACCAAACATTCAAATTAGCGAATTTGACTGGTCAAATCTTTAATATTAACTTAAACCTCTAATTTTAGCTCAAATTTGACAATGAGCATACACCTTGTACACAAAGCGATTTGAACCCGTATCTCCTAAGATGAACATCATCCGCTTTTCCACTGAAACACTTGTTGGGTTCCTGATGAAAATATTTTTTAATATTCTTTCGTTTGATTAAAATATTTTTTAATAAAATTTATTATTCATAATATTTTTAAATATCTTTAATAAAAAAATTGTTGGATGAAATATTTTTAAATAATATTTATTTATTTTTGATTTTATAATAGTATTTTATATTTTTTGGAAATGATAAATTTGTGTAGACATTTTAAATAAAAAATGTTTTAAAAATTTATATTGATATGTATAGACTTATAGTGTACATTTAAGGTAACATTGGTTGATTCTAGTTTCCTAAATAGCGCCATCCTGTATCGGAGCCGCTACTTTTGGCGGCGAGTCTCATCTCATCAACCCCCTCTCCTCAATCTGTTTCTTACCACATTCCCATCTCTTCCAACACTTTCCTTATTCCCCTCAAATCTGGATTCAACTCCCAACTCTTACCTTCTACATCTACATATATACTCTCAAATAAACCACCAAACCCATGTTTTGTTCTTGTTTTCTTTGAAAAATTCGTTTTTTTTCCTTCCCATTTTTGATCGATGAACAGAGAGTTCGACACTTCGTTTTCTAGCTCTAGTCTCTTGTGCCAAGAAACTGAAGAACCTTGTTCTTCTGAAACTGCAAGAGAATTCAACCAAAATGTTTATTCCAACCGTTACAAATCATGTTTTGTTTCGGACAAAGAAGACAGTGAGTACATCCACAACTTGGTTCTAAGAGAAACAGAAGCGGGATTCAAAACTAATCCATCCACCAGTGAACCCTGGTTGCAATCTGCTCGCTTGGATGCCATCGAATGGATTTTCAACGTTTATTCTCTCTCCCATTTATATTTAATTCCTTGTTTTTCCTTTCTCTGTAAATAAATCTTCTGTCATTTTCTTTTGTTTTTGATTCAGACGAGAGAAACATTCGGATTCCAAGTTCATACAGCATATTTGTCTGTAACATACTTTGATCGGTTTATTTCAATAAGATCTATCGATGTAAGTGCTTTTTTTTAAACAATAATCGATGAGGTTTGTTGTTTTTGTTTGAAACAAGTGTTTTCGATGTTATTCATGTATAGGAAGGGAAGGTGTGGGCTGTTCGATTGTTGTCGATAGCATGTTTATCATTGGCAGCAAAAATGGAAGAATATAAAGTCCCGGTTTTCTCAGAGTTCCATACAGAAGATTACCAATTCGAGAACAAAGTGATTCAAAGAATGGAGTTATTGGTACTCAGCACATTGGAATGGAAGATGAATTCCGTCACACCTTTCTCTTATCTGCATTTCTTCATCACAAAGTTCCATGCCGAATCCAATCCCAAAGGACTAATCTTCAAATCCATGGAACTAATCATATCCATCATCAAAGGTAAACAAAACAAAGCTTCAATCTTCAATGAAATGAACAACTCAAACTCTGTGTTTTCAATGCAGCAATCAATTTGGTGGATTATCGACCGTCGATCATTGCTGCAGCTGCAGTGTTAGCTGCTTCAAACAGTGGATTAACAAGAGAAGCAATGGAGGCCAAGGTCGATTCCATTTCGTTGTGGGGATCTTTACAGAGTGTGAGCTTTCGTTTTCTTTCTGTTATAGGAACAACGTTTTGAAATGCTTGATGTGTATTTGTACTGATATGAATGTTCTGCTGGATGAAACAGGAAGAGATGTATATTTGCTATGGTATGATGGAGATGGGGAAATATAAGACGCCAAAGTCTGTAATATCCTTGAATGTAGTAGTTAAGGGTATTTCAGATGTCAGTCATGGAGGTGGCACCAAGAGGAAACTTATATTCAATGAGTCTGATCAAAATAGCCTGGCAAAGAAAATATGTCGGCCATAATGGATTGGAGTTTGATGTTTTTTTTTCTTCTCTTTTAGTGATAATATTTGGGTTTATTGATTTGATTTTTTTTATGAAACAAAAGAGTAAATTTTAGTTGTTGCAGTTAGTTTTTTTTTTTCATTAAGATTTAGTGTTTACGATTGGGGATGTTTAATCTTCCACACTAAAAGAAAATGCATAAATAAAAAGGGCAGGGTTTGGCCTAGGGTAGAGAAGTTGGGAGGTAATGGGAAGATTGATTGTTTATTTCCTTTAATTTTGATTGTACTTTCAGTTGTTAATCTTTTATTTGTAGTTGTTGAAAATAAATGTTATGGTTCGGAAAGTGGAAGGGGATTACAAATGTGAAAAAATTATTAGATGGACTTGGCTCACCAAGTCGGTCTCATCCAATAATAATTTTCTATCTCATTTTTTTTAAAGTGAATCTTCACCTTTTTCTTACATATCATTAAATGAATGAATCTCACTAGATGAGACTATAGATGATGTGGTGAGCCGGGACCATGTAATAATTTCTCACAAATGTGGCACTCCAATATCATTTCTTGAAAAGATTGAACGAAGCAACTAAGCTGTTAAATTGTTATAAAAAACAAGGTTTAATAGATAATTTTGTCCATGTAGTAATATTAAATAGGTAATGTTGTTTTTTAGTTTAACCTTCTGTTTTTAATTTATTGGTCGACTAATTCGGATCAAGTTTTACAGGTGTCAACATGAAAGAGATAATCCAACCCAATATTCTATATTTACAAATTAAGATTCAAACCCCTAGCATTGCTTAATGAACCTAGCACATTATCCCGATAGACCTACTAGTTGTTGGTATGTTGTCACTTCTTTTTAATTGTATTAATTTAGCTCTCGTAATCTTTCAAAATCAGCAATGTTGTCTCTCCTCTTTAAGTTCATCAATTTAATCCTTAAACACCTAAATTGCATTAATTTCCCATTTGATTGTCGTTAACTAACATATTTTTTATTATCAATCGCCCTTTGTCATGTCAAACACTGTGTTGTTAAATAATTAACAACGTCTGAGTTAGCATGTCTATATGCTATTTTCTTTAATAAATTAATATCCTCCAATAAGATAATGGCGGGTCAATTTTGATGACTTTTTTAAATATAATTTTAAAATAAATAAATATTTTTAAAAATCTTCATTCATGTTATAACGTCATCAAAACTGACATGTCATCATTAACATGAAAAAAGCTGACGATAATGACTGATGTGAAAACAAATAGCAATCACATGTACATAATTTAACAATTATGTTAGTTAACACTAGTCAAAGGTCGAGATTGATACAATTCAGGAATTTGATGGCTAAATATTGAAATTAAAAATGAGAGACAACATTGTTGATTTTAAAAAATTAAAAGAACTAAATTAACGGGACAACGTTATTGATTTAAGGTTACTACAAGATAAAATTCCTCTAAGGCCAAAAAGGAAACCATTTTTCATGAAGTTCCAAAGAAAATATGTATAGAGTAGAAGAAGTTAGGGGTGAGCGCTCAAGCAAGTTGAGTCGAGTCGAGTCAAAAAATTTTGAGTTATTCGAGTTGACAAGTTTAATTTTACAACTCAAACTTCATTTGAATTTTTTTCGATTCGAGTCGAGTTTAGCGAGTTCGAGTCAATTCGATTTTTCGAGTTTATGTACAAATCTTAATTGTAACTATTTACAATATTATAGTATGGTTTGGTTCAAATTTAAACGAATTTCTCTAATAATATAAGATCTACATACATATAAGTTCGAGTCATTTCATTAAATTATAGGCCTCGTTAAAAACCTCCTTATCTAGGTAAGTCCAAGGCGAGACCAAAGATAGCGGAAGGAGGAAAAGAGTGACTCAAAATATACTTTCTAGTTTAGGGTTTAGGCTTTAGGGAAATATTTGATAAATTTAAAATGCACCGTTGTAATAACTAAAATTTTGAGGCATAAGGGTTTTTTGATGGCGGGTTTTTTTTTATTTTGAACACATTTTGAAAATGTTTAGGGAAAATTGTAATCACTCATTTTTGTTCAGGTTTTTAGTACTTTTAGTATTATTGTAATAATATTACTAATCTTAAAAAATAAAAATAAATAAATAAATAATTAAAGTGTAAAAAAAGAAAGTAGTGGATGAGGGTGGTCCATGTCACCCCTTAAACCACCCCCTTTGCCTATAAATATGAAGCATGGGGGGGAGAAAGAAGAAAATGAATCGACAGTGGCAACCAAATAAGGGAGCTTAGGCTCCCGGCTAGCCAAGGACCGGGACAGTGTCCTCGGTCCTAACTGGTTCGATCGGGGTCTTATTTTAGATTCGATCTAGTTATTTTTTTGGAGAGGTCGTGGTAGATCTCGGTAGGGTTCAGTCGGGGTTCGTCATTCGAGCTCCTAGTTAGGTATATTTTCTTCCCTTTTTATTTGTGTTGTAATTTTTATAATTTAATGAAGTATTAGTTAATTTAAAATTGTGTTTTTAGTTTGTATGTTTATTTATGTTTTAGATTAGTATTATTATATTTTAAATTTATATTTTATATTAATATTTTATTTATGTTAAATTTGCTTTTATTTATGTGTTAGATTAATATTTATAAATGTTAGCATTTTATTTATGCTGGATCTATTTTTAATTTTGAGTTAGATTAATATTTATGTATGTATGTTTTAGATTAATATTTTATTATGTTAGTATTTATTTATATTTTTATCACATTGCATTTAAGTTATTTGCCATGTTTTTAAGTTGCATAACAAGATATATTAATTGTCAATGCGGTGCCCTTTTATCCGAGCGTAAACGGGGCCAGCATCAGGCGTAGTGATAGTGGTTGGGCGTTTATTCTCGGATAAAGGGGCCTTTAAAATCTACTCGCACATGTAACCGAATTTTAATTTAATCGCCACTTTAATCCGGAAAGTCTAATATTAATAAAGCGGTAATTATTAAAGTACCAATTTTGGGCGGTGTGGGGGTGCTAATCCTTCCCCATCCGTAACCGACTTCCCGAACCCATCATTTTTAAATCTCTGGTTTTTTACGGTGTCCGGTCCACCTTGAGTGGCCGGTGGCGACTCCAATTTCAAAATAAAATACGGTTTTTACAAAATCCCACAGAATACATTTTTTAAAACAAAACAATAGATAAAACTCGTTTTTTTAGCGAAAAAGACATCGCTACAGATGGTAACTCCGCTGGGGACATTTTTTGGTTTTCAAAAACAAATGAGAGTCGACCTTTTTCAAATAATTACCGCTTTACTAATATCGGAAATTTTGGATTAAAGTAACTATTAAACTAACATTCGGTTATAATTGCGCGTTTATTTTAACGCATTTAAAATATGGCATATAAACCCATTTTTTTAAGTGGGGGGAAAACGCTAATGCTTTCGTGGAGATATCGTTCTCCCGTATGGGCCCTAGAAAGTATCCTTCGGGGCTCGAGTACCTTATGCTCTCGTAAAGATATCGTTCATTTGTATGACATAAGCGAATGGGTCCCCCTGAATTGAACCCGGTTGAAAGGAGTCTATAATGGATGATGATCGGGGGGCCTTGCTACTCTTAGTAGAGGACAACAAGGAGAATTCGGGTACCTCATAGCACTAAAACTGCATATAGTGAGCCGTAAGAGCCAACCCTTTAGAGTCATGTGAAACTCTGCCCGATTAGTGGTCACCCTATTTAGGCTATGGTGCCTTATTTCTTGTTTATGTACAGTTTTTTTATATATTACTCTATTTATCATTTGTTTTGGTAATAACTCGTTTCATCTTTATTTTATTCTCATCGCATCGATTTCATCTACATCATTGCACAATATCATCACAATCTTAATTTTTGCATTGCATCGATTTGGGACACATTTTGCATGTATTCATTTTCAGAATAATAAAACCGATCCTCGGGATGCCCTGTGGCAGCAATACTAGGAAAGACAAAAGACCATCCAATTCAACACCCCTCAGAAAAAAGAAAATAGCGAACATAGAAGTTTCAAATTTGCTACAAGAGCAGTTTCAAACGACAAATTAGAACGAACAAAATGTTGGGGCATGCACCCAGAAAGCTGATCGAACCCAGGACAAAGTCAAGGCACCGCCGCATGAAAGGACCAAGATCCCGACATGACTAGTCAAGAGTCAATGGCATCCATTTGAAAACTAAAAAATCAAATCATATCATATTCATGCATTTAGATTGCATTCATCTTGCATTAAACCATTTTTGCATGCATCATACAGATTAGGTGCATACATTTAAGTCGTCATACATTTAGGATAGACACATGCATTTAGGCATAAAATTAGATGCATTAATGCATTTTCGCTTGTACATAACAGGTCTACGAAAGGGATCGAAGAGCCTCAGCCAAGGGGGCAACAACACGACGGCCAACCTTAGTCTTAGAGGAGGCCAAACACAAAGAGGATGCTGAAACAAAATAAAAGGTATCAGCGACAAAATCTTTGACAACTACTGACCAATATTTTTTCTTTTCAGGATTTGATTCCTCCGACGATGGTGTGACGGACGCCAACATTTTCCCGACTATCACGCTTGCCAACAGAAACAACTCATTCCAGATCTTACCCACTGCCGACAGAAGCAAAGCAAATTTTTTTCAGACATAGTCTCGCTGTCAATATCACAACAATTCTACATCTTGCAAATCATGCCTCCGTCAGTGGTGGTATGCCAACTTAATGTAGATCTTGCCTCCGTCGGTGGTGTTGCAGATCAGATTTTCCATTCGGTCATGTCTCTCTGTCAGTGGTGTAGCGGGTCTCACATTTTGCTGATCTAGTCCCTCCGTCAGTTGTAGCAGATAAAAAAAACTATCCAGATCTCGTCTTCGTCGGTGTTGTAGATCAAAGTTTCCATTCAGTCCTACTTCTCCGTCGGTGGTGTAATGGGTCCCACATTTTGCTGATCTAGTCTCTCCATCAGTGGTGTGACAGATCAAATCCTTTCCAGGTCTTGCCTCTTCGACAGTGTTGCAGCTAGACCTAAATTTTACTCGAAATTTACCTTTTTATTATAATTGTAGCTAAAAATCAATCAAAAAAGAAAAAATTAGAAAAAAAAATCAAAAAAAGAGAAATAAAAAAATTAAAAAAATTAAAAAAAACAAAAAAGAAGAGAAAAAAACAAAAAAGAGAAGAAAAAAGAATAAGAAAAAATTGAAAATTTGAAAAAAGAATAAGAAAAGAAAAAATAGCAAAAAATGAAGGAAAAATCAAGAAGAAGAAGAAAACTGCGATCCTGCCTCTTCGTCGGTGTCGTTGCTGGATCAAATCTTCAGACCTTGCCTCTTCGTCGGTGTTGTAGCTTGGTCAAATATAACTCTCCGATTCTGCCTCTTCGTCAGTGTCGTAGCTGGATCAAATCTTCAGACCTTGCCTCTTCGTCAGTGTTGTAGCTTGGTTAACTATAACTCTCTGATCCTGCCTCTTCGTCGGTGTCGTAGCTGGATCAAATCCTTAGACCTTGCCTCTTCGTCGGTGTTGTAGCTTGGTCAAATCTAACTTCCGGTTCTGCCTCTTCGTCGGTGTTGTAGCTGAACCAAATCACTAACTTCCGGTCTTGCCTCTTCATCGGTATTGTAGCTAGACCAAATTCACAAACTCTTGATCCTGCCTCTTCGTCGGTGTCGTAGCTGGATCAACATTACTAACTTTAGACCATGCCTCTTCGTCGGTGTTGTAGCTTGGTCAAAATTTACTAATTTTCAAATTTTATCAATGTTGTTTCTTGAAAAAATGAAGAAAAAAAGCAAGAAAAGAGAAAAAAATGAAAAAAAGCAAAAATAAAATGAAAAAAAAGAGAGAAAAAGAAAAAAAGAAGGGAAAAAAGAAAAAATAAGAAAGAAAAAATGAAAAAAAAAATCAAAAAAATCAAAAAGAAAAAGGAAAAACATGAATGAAAAAGAAAAAGAAAAAAGAAAAAAAAAGAAAACAAAATGAGTTTTCAATCATTCGATCCTGAATCTTCGTTAGAGTTGTAGCTGGATCAAACATCAGAACTTTCATCCACCGATCCCGCCTCTTCGTCAGAGTTTGTAGCTGGATCAAATCTTCAAACCTTGTCTCTTCGTCGGTGTTGTGGCTTGGTCAAATCTAACTTCCGGTTCTGCCTCTTCGTCGGTGTTGCAGCTAGACCAAAATCACTAACTCTTGATCCTGCCTCTTCGTCGGTGTTGTAGCTGGATCAACATTACTAACTTTAGACCATGCCTATTCGTCGGTGTTGTAGCTTGGTCAAATTTTACTAATTTTCAAATTTTATCAATGTTGTTTCTTGAAAAGATGAAGAAAAAAGCGAGAAAAGAGAAAAAAATAAAAAAAGCAAAAATGAAATTCAAAAAAAAAGAAAGAAAAAAAAGAAAAGAATGAAATAAAAAAAGAAGAAAAAAAGAGAATCAAAATGAGCTTTCAATCCTTCGATCCTGCCTCTTCGTCAGAGTTGTAGCTGGATCAGATATCAGAACTTTCATCCACCGATCCTGACTCTTCGTTAGAGTTGTAGCTGAATCAAATCTCCAGACCTTTCCTCTTTGTTGATGTTGTAGCTTGGTCAAATCTAACTTTCGGTTCTGCCTCTTCGTCGGTGTTGTAGCTGAACCTAATTCACTAACTCTCGGTCTTGCCTCTTCGTCGGTGTTGTAGCTAGACCAAATTCACTAACTCTTGATCCTGCCTCTTTGTCGGTGTCATAGCTGGATCAACATTACTAACTTTAGACCATGCCTTTTCATCGGTGTCGTAGCTTGGTCAAAATTTACTAATTTTCAAATTTTATCAATGTTGTTTCCTGAAAAAAATGAAGAAAAAAAGCAAGAAAAGAGAAAAAATGAAAAAGCAAAAATGAAATTCAAAAAAAGAGAGAAAAAGTAAAAAATAAGGGAAAAGAAAAAATAAGAAAGAAAAAATGAAAAAAGAGAAAAAATCAAAAAAATCAAAAAGAAAAATGAAAAAGGAAAAACGGGAATGAAAAAGAAAAAGAAAAAAGAAAAAAAAGAAAAAAAAATCAAAAAGAGCTTTCAATTCTTCGATACTGCATCTTCGTTAGAGTTGTAGCTGGATCAAACATCAGAACTTTCATCCACCGATCCTGTCTCTTCGTCAGAGTTGTAGCTGGATCAAATCTTCAGACCTTGTCTCTTCGTCAGTGTTGTAGCTTGGTCAAATCTAACTTCCGGTTCTGCCTCTTCGTCGGTGTTGCAGCTAGACCAAAATCACTAACTCTTGATCCTGCCTCTTCGTCGGTGTTGTAGCTGGATCAACATTACTAACTTTAGACCATGCCTATTCGCCAGTGTTGTAGCTTGGTCAAAATTTACTAATTTTCAAATTTTATCAATGTTGTTTCTTGAAAAGATGAAGAAAAAAGCGAGAAAAGAGAAAAAAAATGAAAAAAGCAAAAATGAAATTAAAAAAAAGAAATAAAAAAAAAGAAAAAGAAAAAAAAGAGAATCAAAATGAGCTTTCAATCCTTCGGTCCTGCCTCTTCGTCAGAGTTGTAGCTGGATCAGATATCAGAACTTTCATCCACCAATCTTGACTATTCGTCAGAGTTGTAGCTGGATCAAATCTCCAGACCTTGCCTCTTCGTCGGTGTTGTAGCTTGGTCAAATCTAACTTTCGGTTCTGCCTATTCGTCGGTGTTGTAGCTGAACCTAATTCACTAACTCTCGGTCTTGCCTCTTCGTCGGTGTTGTAGCTAGACCAAATTCACTAACTCTTGATCCTGCCTCTTCGTCGGTGTCGTAGCTGGATCAACATGACTAACTTTAGACCACGCCTCTTCGTCGGTGTTGTAGCTTGGTCAAAATTTACCAGCTTTCAAATTTTATCAATGTTGTATAAAAAATAAAAAAAAGAAAAAGAAAAAGAGAAAAGGAAGAAGTTGTCAGTTTTCTGGTCTTGTCTCTTCGTCAGAGTTGTAGCTGGATCAGACATCAGAACTTTCATCCATCGGTCTTGCCTCCTCGTTAGTGTTGCAGCTGGATCAAATTTTGTAGACCCTGCCTCTTCGTCGGTGTTGCAGCTGGGTCGAACTCTCTTTAGGTATTAGCTTATTATCAATAATGTAGCAAATGAGACTCATTTTGCTTCCCCAACAAACAACCCCCCATTTTGAAGGTTTTGCTTCCCAAAGAGTGACAAGGTGGATCAATCAAGACAAGAAAGAAGACATGTGCCAAAGAGAAAGAAGATCTACCGAAGAAAGAAGACACGCGTCAAAAGGGGAGAAGTTCATCCAGACTAGACAAAAATGGTCATTCTTTTGTCTTTTCTCTATTCCTGTTGCACAACAATGAGCAAAGAGGGGCAACTGTAATCACTCATTTTTGTCCGGGTTTTTAGTACTTTTAGTATTATTGTAATAATAATATTATTAATCTTTAAAAAATAAAAAAATAAAAAATTAAATTGTAAAAAAAAGAAGTAGTGGTTAAGGGTGGTCCACGTCACCCCTTAAACCACCCCCTTTGCTTATAAATATGAGGCATGGGGGGAGGAAGAAGAAAATGAATCGGCAGTGGCAGACAAATAAGGGAGCTTAGGCTCCCGGCTAGTCAAGGACCGGGACGGTGTCCTCGGTCCTAACCGGTTCGATCGGGGTCCTATTTTGGATCCGATCTAGTTATTTTTTTGGAGAGGTCGTGGTAGATCTCGGTGGGGTTCAGTCGGGGTTCGTCATTCGAGCTCCTAGTTAGGTATATTTTTCTTCCCTTTTTATTTGTGTTGTAATTTTTATAATTTAATGAAGTATTAGTTAATTTAAATTTGTGTTTTTAGTTTGTATGTTTATTTATGTTTAGATTAGTATTTATTATATTTTAAATTTATATTTTATATTAATATTTTATTTATGTTACATTTGTTTTTATTTATGTGTTAGATTAATATTTATAAATGTTAGCATTTTATTTATGCTAGATCTATTTTTAATTTTGAGTTAGATTAATATTTATGTATGTATGTTTTAGATTAGTATTTTATTATGTTAGTATTTATTTATATTTTTATCACATTGCATTTAAATTATTTGCCATGTTTTTAAGTTGCATAACAAGATATATTAATTGTCAATGCGGTGCCCTTTTATCCGAGCGTAAACGGGGCCAGTATCAAGCGTAGTGATAGTGGTTGGGCGTTTATTCTCGGATAACGGGCCTTTAAAATCTACTCGCACATGTAACCGAATTTTAATTTAATCGTCACTTTAATCCAGAAAGTCTAATATTAATAAAGCGGTAATTATTAAAGTACCAATTTTGGGCGGTGTGCGAGTGCTAATCCTTCTCCATCCATAACCGAGTCACGAACCCATCATTTTTAAATATCTGGTTTTTTACGGTGTCCGGTCCACCTTGAGTGGCTGGTGGTGACTCTAATTTCAAAATAAAATACGGTTTTTACAAAATCTCACGGAAGACATTTTTTAAAACAAAACAATAGATAAAACTCATTTTTTTAGCGAAAAGGACATCGCTACAAAAATAAATGCGTAAATTAAAATATCCGGAAATGACCGGATTAACGGAAATAAAAATGCATAAATTAAAATTTTGAAAGTGGATCGGGACGAACAAAATAAAATACTTAAATTAAATTGCAGAAATTTAAATGCGGAAAATTAAAAGTGTGAAAAATTAAAAGCGATAAATTAAATACGATAAATTAAATACGAAAATTAAAAAAAACATAAAATAAATAGCATAATATAAAAGACACAAATAAAATTGCATTAAATAAAATAAAAAAATAAATCTGGAAAGTGACCAGATTGTAATGAAAAGAAAATTAAAAGGCAAAAATAAAAAACAGAAAAAAGAGAAGACATAACTGAAATGAAACTGAAAATAAAATTACAGGGGCTAAATGTGCAATTAGCCCCTGTAATTTAAAGGGGATATTTTCGAGTTATTCAAAAAATCGAATAACTCGAAATTAAAAAATTTGAACTCGACTTGAAATTGAATTTTTGTCAAATTATTCGATTTGACTCGAATAACTCGAAATTAGAAAAAAATAATTTTTTTGAGTTGAGTCTAGTTTTGTTCACCCCTAGAAGAAGTGGTTAGAAACACATTGTTATGAGATTAAATACCATATTTCCTCAAAGTTGCTAACTACTGAACCCCATGTATCTGTCGCAGTCTTCTTAAACCCTACACATGTGAAAGCCTAGTGTTTGTTCCCTTAGATTTAAGTTTGTAGGAAACTAGTTATGATGATGGAAGTTGAGACCATTGTTTTGGGGAGGGGGGGGGGATTGGATGGGGGTGCATCACCATCAGCTTCACGGCATTTGCCAACTTGGGTGTCAGATCGTGGGGGCGCATAGGATGATCATCATCCAGTCTGGCACCGCACACCAATTGTATTCTAGTCTCCAGCCATCACTATGTAGTATGTACCCTATGAATACAACTCGTATCCCTCAGAAATCAGAATAGAGATAATGTTGCCTTCTGCAGGCATTCCCAATGCCCTTCAATCATAAGTCCATTACATTACAGCGCCACATGTTTTTTGTTTCCAATGTCTCCCTCCTCACCATCAACTATCGAGAGAAAAAAAAAAGTTTAAATCATACTGTAGATGTTTAAGGATTTGGTAAAAAATGGTCAAACTTGAGTTATTGTCCAATACGGCACGTGTTAAATTAAAGATCATATCCCATAAGTCTCGGACAAAAACGCTTAAAGAGACAATGAAGAAGGGTGAAACTTGCAGTGTCCGGTAAGGTATATGTTTCAATTAGAAAACGAAATTAAGAACGGGAGAATTGAGCAAACCTAGAGCTTCTCCTATAAACAAAAAAAATAATCAATCCACAAAATGTTTCAATATGTTCTAAGCACACCAAAATGCTAATCGTGGTGATCCTTGGTCCTGAAATCTCTATTAACCTTCTGTTTGCAATCAATCGTCAATAAAGCAGGGAAAACTTTCGTGTCACTGATGAATCTACACTGGAAGTACGAACAACAAGGCTTTATGGCTGTTCATTCGGGGGAATAGCATCCGTGTTGATCGTGGTTCATATGGGTATCGTTTTCAGGGCAGCAGCAATCGGCATGCCTAAGAATCCTATGAACACGCTTACGAACCACTATGAGTAAGTGAGAGGAATTGTACTGGCAAATGTGCCCAAGAATTCGATGATGATGACTTGGAAGATAGCAGTGCAACCAAGGACAGCCACGAAAACGTAGTTATCTAATATACCCTTGAAAACATTTATTTCCTCCATGTTACGTGAGCTGATCTCGTTGAAAACCTGCGGAAATTATGGAGCATACTTTGTAAGGTAAATTCATGGACACATAAAAGTACAAAAAATTGCCTGTGCATAACAAAATATGCATTCCAGCAAGTGTGTATATAGCAATGCACGAAGAGTATCAAGGAGCTCATAATAGAAGGTTACCTGACAGAAGACAAATGAATTGAAAATAAGCGTGTTCAAGTCAGGTCAGAATCAGGGCCGTCGAGACTAAACATTGCTTTTCCTTTCACCTGAAGGTACCATATAACCATAAACTGATAGAAGGATTGTCCTAAGATATTCCTCCACATCACATTACTGATAAAGTTTCCTTTCTTTCCAACTGGTGAATGCTTCATTAGTTCATCCGTTGGAGGCTCAGTTGCGAGTGCAAGTGCTCCCAGAGTATCCATAATCATATTGACCCACAATAGTTGAACAGCTGTGAGAGGAACGCTCCCTGCAAAATGATTTGGTGCAAAAAGCATAAGCAAATATGACAACATTATATTCATTTGCAACCAAAGCTAGAATATAAGTTTAAAATAGATGCAGTACCAGTCAAACATGCTGAGGAGAAGTTAACAATCAGTGCGACAATGTTGACTGTCAGTTGAAACTGTACAAATTTTTGAATATTTATGTATACCGAACGACCCCATTTGGCTACTGTAACAATTGTTGAGAAATTGTCATCCAGAATTATAACATCAGCACTCTCTTTGGCCACCTGGAATTGAGAATTGAGATTAGTTGAATCTTGATACTGTTAATATCAGGCATTTCTTATATATTTAAGTAAAATATTTTACTAGCATTTAACAAGGACAGTCATTATTACAACGCTCCAGCATCAGATGCATGAAAGGTGGTTGTAATCTTTCATAATCAAGCAACAAATATAGCATCAAAACTAATCATAAAGGATTCCTTCCTATACATATGGGGCCTTTTCTCAAGCCTTCTTCTCAAAAGTACTAAAGTCTACTGTCCCTTATTTTATATCATACTACGGGGTAGCACTCCATTGAGAACATGCATCACTATCTGACTCATTCTCATGGTATTGTTTTTTTTAATAGAATTCTCATGGTATTGAATCAGTAACTAATGGAGCATATTCCTATTTTTATATATAAAATCATTTGATTACTACAACATGCATTCAGAGTACAAAAATAATAATGCATTGAATACCTCAGTTCCAGCAATCCCCATTGCTAGTCCAATATCTGCTTCATGCAGAGCTGGATCATCATTTGTTCCATCACCAGTCACAGCAACGACTTCATCAAATGTACTTCGCAATTGCCTTACCAGAGTATGTTTGTCCATGGGATAGGATCGAGCCATCACCTGCAAAAGAAAGGAATCTAGGTGTGAATTACATGATTTATCCTTGTTAAAAGTACCTAACTAGGTAAAGTTTTGAAGCAAAGAATAAAAAAGTGGAGAGTACCTGAATCTTCGGAATTAAAGTAAGCATCTCCTCCTGACTCTTCTCTCTGAAATCAGGACCTTCAATAGCTATACCATCATCTGTAAGAATTCCATATTCCCTGGCTATGGCCTTTGCAGTGTTTATGTTGTCTCCGGTAACCATTCGTACAGTAATCCCAGCAGAACGACAAATAGCAACAGATTCTTTGACTCCAGGGCGAACTGGATCTTTAATACCCACAATTCCTATACAAGTATATCCAGAAAGTGGAATGGCACTGTCAGGGGAGAAACCATTTTCCAGTTCCATATATGCAAGACACAGGGTTCGAAGAGCCTCATTAGCAAACTGGTTAATTGTAGCATTGAGGTGGTTAACAGATTCTTCATCCAGGGGAACAACTTCCCCATTTGAATTAATCACCTTGTCACATCCAGCCAAAACTATCTCCGAAGCACCTTTAGTGTGTGCTCGTAGCCCTCCTTCAGGAAGCTCCTGGATTACTCCCATTCGTTTCTTTGTAGAGTTGAATGGCTCAACCTTAACAAGTTTTGATGCCAGTCGTTCGGCTTGGGAATCTCCACCCAGAGACAAGCCAAATTCTAACAAAGCAGCCTTTTTGGGTGTTCCTAATATCTCACGTTTTCCATCTTGGTTAACAACAATTTCACCCCCAGTGTTGGTAAAAATTGATTGTAGCAAAAGTTCCACAGCAGACTCTGGAATTTCAGAGCAGAGAGAAGCTTTACTGTTGTTACCTACTTCCCTTTCACCCATGCAAATGCATGATTTCACAACCGTCAAGTGATTAGTGGTTAGTGTCCCAGTTTTATCGCTACAAATACTTGTTGCTGACCCCATAGTCTCACAAGCTGCAAGGTGACGAACTAGTGCTTTATCATTCATCATCTTCTTCATGGCAAAAGCAAGGCTCAGGGTCACAGCCAATGGTAGACCCTCGGGAACTGCAACAACAACAATTGTAACTGCAACCGCAAAGAACTCCAGCATTTTCAATGCCTCATCGCCAGACCAACTCCAGTTTGTCCCTTCTTGCAGTTTATTCATGAACAGTCCTTGCACCAATACAGCAAACGTTACTACAGCAAAAAACAGACCTACCTTCCCAATAATGGTCGCTACACCATTCAATTTCACCTGCAATGGGGTCTCATCATCTCCCCCTTCACTAAGGGTTGCCATCAATTTACCCCATTGTGTTCTCATCCCAACAGAAGTAACCATCATCTTGCATGATCCGTCTTGAAGCTTAGTACCAGAAAGCATAAAAGGGTTGTCAGCATTCACCGTTACTGGCTCGTTCTCCCCTGTTAAACTTGATTCATCAATTAGCACAGAGAATCCCGAGACAAAAAGGCCGTCAGCAGGGACTTGGTCACCAATATTGAGGTGTACAATATCACCAGGAAGCAAATCATATATAGACATTTTCTGCCTACATGCATTTCTTGTTACCTGAATTGTGATTTTCTTTTTCTCCTTGTCCAAATCCTTGAACTGTAAAGATTGGCCATAATCACTTGTCGCTGTGACAAACACAACCAATAAGATACTAGCAACAATCCCAAGTCCATCATGAACTCCCTTTGGCCATCCTTCCATGCTATCCCGACTATCAACGACACAAAAGCACACACCCCAAGGATCATAAGGGTCATGTCCTGAAGAGCTTCCCATACAAATACCAAGAACCCCTTAGCTTCAGCCTCAGCAAACTTATTGATTCCGTAGACCTGTTGTCTTTTAGTCAACAGACTGATATCAGAAGTTAGCCCATTTGTGGTTGATGTTGCGAGCTTTTCCGCAATACCACCCATTCCACCGTGAATCTTCAGTTTCTTCACATCATGGCCTTCCACAATGGATCCTAATTCATCAGCACAAAGTTGAAAACCAGCAGCTTAGACTTCTTCAGGGACAACATATTCACCTTCACTTGTTTGTACACCTGAAGAAAGAATATTCAGTTAAGTTGAAAGGCAGCTTTCGTTCAAAATAAAATGCAACAAACTTGATTTTGCTGCAAAAATCTCACCTTAGCAGCTTTCGAAACCAGTACAGCGATTCTCAATTTTTCCTGCAATGTTACAGATCAAAAAGAATAAGCTTAACATTTCGGGGAGAATTTTTTTTCTTCAATTTTCAACTGTGAAGGAAGAAACAATTAACTTTGAGAAAATAGAATTGTATTTCAGCGCTATATATATTAGAGAACTAATGGTAATAGTTGAAGTAAAAAAGTATTTATAGTTTTCCTTCTTTGTTTTTTGAAAAGCTTCGACATCCTCGACTTATTTCAGCTAATTTATATACATCAAAACAAAATCTCACAACTTTATAGTAAAACAGAAAGTCACACTTCACTGCATTTTATTAAAGAAAAGAAAAATTAGAACAAGATACTTTCAGCAGTTTAATCTAAATCAGAAAATGGATTTAGAAATTCAACGCACATAATTGGATCGTCGCATAGCAGCAGCCTCGTAGCGTTTGGAGAGGTTGGCAGTGAATCGAAAACGCCGTTTCGGATTCTTGACGAAACCACAAACTTTCCGCCATCTTTCCAACGCTTCCTTCGACGAGTGCTTCGGCTTCAGATCGAAGCTCTCATTCAAAAAATTCTCCTTTCCTTTCTCTTGATTTTCAATACGTTGAAAAATCTCTTTCGTTCCTAAAACTATTTCCCCTGCTTGATTCAAATATATATATATATATATATATATAGAAAGCAGAGAAACCACGAGGAAAAGAGAAGAAAAGTTCAACCGACTAAAAGAGCAAGCCTTCGTCAAAAAGAAACTCCGTAACTGCTTTCACCAATAACACAGAAATTTCAGACAGTTTCCATAAATTAAAGGGTAAACTGATAAATGGTCATCAAACTTTTAGAACGCTTGCATTTTGGTCACTAAACTTTACAAGTTATAGCACAACTTTTAATTCATTTTCATTACGGTTATTGTTGTAAACTACCGTTCAAAAATGATGATGTGACACGTTATGTCGTCTTCTTCCACAGAAAATTTTAAATTTTTCCAACCAGTTGCATTCGTCGACCTTCTATCACTTGTATCGTCACCGTCAGACATTATGAAAATATAACATCCACCATACTTAAAAGTTTCACCATTATTTCATGGGAGCTTAGGTCGGGTACTTTGAAAAATTTTAAAAACATAATTTGATTAATTTTTTTAATAATAATTTTTAAACAAAATCCAATCAAGACTTGCGGTATTTCTAACAACTATTTGAGAGATTACATTACATTATATCCCTCGGTAATACATGACGTTTAATTGAGTACTTTAAAAAATTTTGAGCAAAGTCTAAAAGAGCGTTTGATCGGGTACTTTAAAATAATCTGATGGAAGTTTAGGACAAATAAATTTGAGGGGAACATTTAAGATTATGTGGGCGAAATTGAGAGGTTCACATCATCCACATCTTTCGTAAAGGAAATAAGTTAGCAAATGCTATGGTCAAGATGGTTCGTTCAGCTTCATATGATGCACTTGTGTTCGAGGCTATCCAGATATGGTGTTTTTTTTCTCTGCTACATGATAATTGTAATGCTATTGTGTGATTGGGGTTAACATGTAATCCAATCTTTCTTTCTTTCTTTCTTCGTTTCATATACATTTAATAAAAATACATGAACCACAACACAAAAGTTTAGGAAGAATTAAAAAATGTCAACAATTTCTAAATCAAGTGGTTTAAAGTTTTCAGTTGCCATCTTCTCCTCCATTAGATTGTGAGTTTTAGACAATTAAAAACAAATTTTCCCTTCTCCTCCCCTAAATAGAAATTATTTAAAAAATAAAAAATAATTAATATGAAAAGAAACTTAAAATGATAAAAAAAAAATCAAAAGCACAAAAAAAGTATTGAGTATGTGCAGCAACATTCAATGGCCGGTTCAGTCGGTTCCAAGGGAATACAATCTGGACGCTAATTTGTTGACTGAAAAGAGGTTTGGTCGACCTAAACATATGGTTTGGATGGCCCATAATGATTTCAGGAAAGTTTATGTGTTAGGTATCATTGTGTGATTAATTCTGTAACTTTTTGGATTTGGCTTGCATTAGTGTGCTGTTGATTGTTTGGTGATTATTTCCTGTTTTGATATGATTGCTATATGTTTTGATTCTGTTTAATGAGTTTACTGATGTGTCTGCTGCGAATGCTTTGCTGTAAGATATCAGTGCATAATTGTGTTGCTAGGGTAGTCCACTTCGCATAGTATGGAGATTTTGCTACTTGCTTAAGTTGATTGCATTGTTCGTTTCGTGTTACTCTGAAGTTTTATGCAGGGGTTGTAGCGCTAATTGCTTATCGGCGACAATGGGGTTGCACCTTTTTCATTTGGTGTGCGCTAGGTGTTTCGATCCTTTCTTGAAATTTTTGAGATTGTACTCGAGGGTATTGAGGGTGTTGCTTGGTTTTGTGGCCATCCCCTGTATAGGGCCACAACCGGGTAGATACATCGTGGCCAGGTATGTATAAGGCCCCATGGTTGGGTAGGTAATAAGTTGTTCTCGTTTCAATCATCGTTAAGTTTAGGGAAAAGAGTCATTATTTCCATAGTTAGGGAAGAGTGTCCTCGTTTCAAGCATTTCAGTGTCTACTCGGGTTATTTCCATAAAGTTATTTTCGCATATATGTAGGGGGTGGACAGTCGGCAGAGTTTGGACTGATCCACTGGTACAGGTACGTATCCTACAAACCATCGAGGCGGCCCCTACCGCCCAAGTCGATGGCGTGGGTAAGTCTTCTTTTGTAACCCGAATATTTCCTTTATTTAATAAAAACACTTTTTCTTTCGGGGAAGGTGGGGGTCGACTATAGGCAGCCGCTATGCCCTACGGTATCGACTCATGGCTTGAGGGATTATGTTGTGGCTTAAGAACTGACGCGTTGCTTGTTTTATCTTGAGCAGATCTACAGAGAACAAGGCTGACTTGGTCGGGAAGCGTCCTTTTCAAGTACCGCACGGTATACTTACCGAGTGAACGAAGATACATAGAGAACAAGGGCTGACTTGGTCGGGAAACGTCCCTTTCAAGTGCCGCACGACATACTTATCGAGTGAACAAAGGTATGGTCGTGACACGTGGTATCAGAGCAAGGCTTTCAAGCCGGGTTAATGTGAATTTAAACTTTGTATGACGTTAGATTGTTGGACTCCACACCAAACGCCCTCGTAAAATGAGTGGGTTGGGTGAGTCAACAATGTTAAACAAATTGAGGGTTGGTTAGTGCATGGAGGTGCCTGACTATTGTTTCGGGCACGGAGGTGCTTGCTTATTATCTCCGCGCAGTGGCGCTCATTCCTCTTATCACAGTGGTGCTCGGTTATGAATTGGTGGCACAGAGGTGCATGTGAGTTTTGTAGTGGAGCCAGCGCACAGAGGTGCCTGTTGTTAACCACTATAGTGACCGAAGCATGCACGATGCTCGATATTTATGTTGCACAGAGGTGCCAAATGAGTTGAACCTAGTGGAATCAGTACACAGAGGTGGACTGACGCTAACCACTATGGTTGTTTCAGTGCAGATGCACTTATTATTTATCGCACAGAGGTGCCAACGAGTTCAACATAGTGTCATCAATTCACAGAGGTGATTGACATTACGCACTATGGTTGTTTGGGTGTAGAGGCACTCAATATGTCTTGGAGTCTTAGCTGGGTTGTCATAGTGAAATCAGTACACAAGAGGTGTCTGGCGTTAATCACTATGGTTACTTCAGTATTGAGAAGCTGACTACCTGTAAATTGATGATGAATGTCTGGTAATCATATTGAAATCAGTGCACAGAGGTGTCCTTCGTTAACCAAAATGATTATCCTAGCATGATGTCGCTCGGGAAGTAACCCAATATGGTGCTCATTTATGTTCAGCGCAGATACGCTTGTTGTGTTGAAAAGAAGAGTATTGTTGGTTTTGTGGCATAATAGTGCCTAACTTGATCATTGGGAATCTGACAATTATTTTTCTTTTCTTGGCACAATGGTGCTTGGCTGTGTTTGCAGGATACAACGGTGCATACTTACCTTTCGAAATGGCTAAAAGTCGAAGCAATAGGTCGGTGGATCCTGCTAAATTTGAAGAACTAGAAGTTGCAGTAGCTGCCGTGAGAGCTCATATGGTCACGAGTGATCGTGTTAGGGAAATTGAGGAAGCCCAACAAGAACTGGCAGATGCCATAAAGGAAAAGGAACTAAGTAATGAAGCAAAAGAAGCTATGAATGACCTTAAGAATGAGTTGGCTGAACTCAGATGTCTCATCAACCTAGTCCAAGTGGCTGTAGGCAATTCAACTGCAGGTGATAGGGGCCAAAGGGCCAAGATACCAGATCCCTAACGGTTTGAAGGGAACAGAGATGCCAAAAGAACTTGAGAATTTCTTATTTGACATTGAACAATATTTTCGAGTAGTGTATACGACATCAGATGAGGACAAGGTCTCCACAGCCTCGATGTATTTGACAGGGGATGTCAAGTTGTGGTGGCGGTCCAAGTTTGGTGGCAATATGTGCTCCGTCAAGACTTTGGAGGAGATGAAGAAGGAATTGAAGAATGCATTCCTCCCAAAGAATGTGGAGTATAATGCATTGAAGAAGTTGAGAGATCTCTCACACACAGGGGCAGTACGTGAGTATGTGAGAGAGTTTGTCTCGTTAATGTTAGACATCAAGGATATGGCCGAACAGGACAAAATGTTCTACTTTCTAGAATGACTCAAATTGTGGGCGAGAACAAAGGTCCAGAGACAAAGACCGCAAAATGTGGCTGAGGCGATGGCTACTGCCGAACAACTTAGTGATTATAGTGAAGGTTCCACAAAGTGTAAGGGTACACCCGCAAGTGGTGATGGCAGTAGTCAGAGCAATGGAAATGGTAACAACGGAGGGAATGGTAATGTTAATGGCAATGGTACTGGTAATGGCATTGGCCATGGCCATGGTAACGGCAATGGCGGTGGGATAGCAAGTTACAAAGTGGCACAAGTAGAGAAACCTTCAACTTGGGGAAGAGATAGAGGACAAAATAATGATTCCTCTAAGCGAGGGCTATGTTGCTTTCTTTGTCAGGGCCCTCACTGACTGGCAGAATGTCCACAGAGGAGTGCACTATCGGCGCTGAGAACTACTCCAAAAGGTTCAGACTAGGTTGGCTACCAATCAGATGACAAGAGGGATGAGCCAACTAGAATGGGTTCTATCAGTTTCTTATATTCTATGCAAACAGAACAAGACAAGGCTAGGACAGAACCAATGAGAGGCTTGATGTATATAAACATAGTTTTGAATGAGAAAGTCACAAAGGCCTTGGTAGACACAGGAGCAACTGACTCCTTCATTTCTCCAGAGGAAGTGGAAAGGTGTAATCTGACTCTGACCAAGGATGTGGGGCGAATAAAAGCTGTGAACTCTGAAGCATCAAGTATATGGGGAAGTGTAAGGAATGTGAAGACCAAGATTGGATCATGGGAGGGAAAGATTAGTTACATAGTAGTCCCTATGGATGACTTTAATGTCGTCATAGGTTTCGACTTCATGATATCTGCGAAAGTTGTTCCAGTCCCTTCGGCGAGTTGTTTGATCTTCCAAGGGGAGCAACTAGGAGTGGCAGAGGCCAAGATTCTTCCAAAGGCTACTGGGAAGACGTTTCCAGCAAGGCAATTATATAGGGATGTAGTAGATGTTTCCGGGAAGCGTGGAGCTCAAGTCTGCCAGGTCGACGAGGATGTCGACAAATTAGGTAGGGGATAATGTTGTGGCCATCCCCTGTATAAGGCCACAACCGGGTAGATACATCGTGGCCAGCTATGTATAAGGCCCCATGGTTGGGTAGGTAATAAGTTGTCCTCGTTTCAATCATCGTTATGTTTAGGAAAAAGAGTCTGTATTTCCATAGTTATGGAAGAGTGTCCTCATTTCAAGCATTTCAGTGTCTACTCGGGTCATTTCCATAAAGTTATTTTCGTATATATGTAGGGGGTGGACAATCGGCAGAGTTTGGACTGATCCACTGGTACAAGTACGTATCCTACACACCATCGAGGCGGCCCCTACTGCCCAAGTCGATGGTGTGGGTGAGTCTTCTTTTGTAACCCAAATATTTCCTTTATTTAATAAAACCACTTTTTCTTTCGGGGAAGGTGGGGGTCGACTATGGGCAGCCGTTATGCCCTACAGTATCGACTCATGGCTTAGGGATTATGTTGTGGCTTAAGAACTGACGCGTTGCTTGTTTTATCTTGAGCAGATCTACAGAGAACAAGGTTGACTTGGTCGGGAAGCGTCCCTTTCAAGTGCCGCATGGTATACTTACCGAGTGAACGAAGATACATAGAGAACAAGGGCTGACTTGGTCGGGAAACGTCCATTTCAAGTGTCGCACGACATACTTATCGAGTGAACGAAGGTATGGTCGTGACACTTGGCATGGGTGTATAAAGCTGTCATCTGTGTATGTAATTGATCTTGGCATGGACGTATTGCACTCTTTTTCTTCTACATATATTTAGGGAAGTTTTTAACGAGGCTTACGTTCATGTCTTATATTGTATGATCAGTAATAATGAAATCATACAACATTTCTTTAAAAAAAACAATGACTTAGAATTATTTAATAATTGTTTTTATTAAAATAAAGATTGTTTATAAGAAAATATAAAACGTTTGTGAAAATAATTTACAATTATTTTTGGTTTCACGACAAGATTGTTTCTCGACTGCTCAAGGGGTGGTGGGTGGTTAGTGTCTGTTGCCCTCGTTTATGTTGGTCTGCTTTGGTTTTATAATTGTTTATTTAATTAGGCTCTATTGCTCAAGGTGATCTTGTTGGTTCATATAAAGATTTTCATGTGTATTTTTTGTCCGATTAAGTTTAAGAAATTTAATAAGACACATAATAATTTATCTTTTTTTATTTATCCGAAAAAGTTCCCTAACGAACGAAGAAAGTGAAATTTTGATTAGTAAAAAATTGATTTTATTTTTATTTTATGATAATTTTAAAAATATTCAAAATATTATTTTTAAAAATTAAAAGTATAAAAAAATTCTATAAGTATTGTAACTCCAAAAATGTTTAATATTATTTATTTTTATCATATAAAGTAGATTAAATTCTTGGGGAAACAAGGTTATGCAGTAGTTTGTATTAAGCTAAAATATAATACCTCCATTGTTCCTGCATGGGGCACCAGAGGTCAGAGTCGGTGGACCGACAGTGGTTCTATGTAAGAATGTATCGGTTTCCCTCAGTATAGTGAATGATAGAGCTTTTTTAGTCCCGATGCAATGTTCCTCTCATTGCATGTCCTATTTATACTGTCGGGATAGATGTCACGACCAGGTAATCGTAGCGTGTTGATTGGACTGGCTATGATAGGATGTCGTAGGTTCATATCGTCACCCTTCAGCGGTTTCGTTACATTGTTATAGGATTGCTGAGCAGGGTGTTGTCTGCGATCTTACGTTCGTCATGCATTACGGATGATGCTAGCCAGGTCGTGGAAGATCGCGTGCGATCGTCGGGTGATCTTCGTGTGATAATACTTGCAACCCCGTTTGTCTGTCGTAGGCTGTGTGGCTTTGACACATGGTGATGGGTACTTGTAGGTACTAACAATTGCCCCCAAGGTGAGGAAAGGTTATAAAGTGACTTTGGCGAGCCTGAGGATACTGAACGGCTTTATTATTATTATTATTATTACTATTATTATTCTAAAAAAGAAATCATTTCGTACGAAATACAAAGGTTTATACGAAACGTCAAAAGTATTGTTTTTCCTACCCTTTTTACTCACATTATTGTTAGACTTAAGCTCATTTTAGTTGCATTTGTAGTCATTCATGCACAAGTTCGTAGTTTCCTAGTTCAATGTGCTTGGTCGTGCATTTTATTACTTTTGTAGAAAAAATGTTGCTCTTTTGCTCGTTTGTGTGCAGGACGAATTCCCGAGCCAATTGCCGAAGTTTGCCATGGCGTTGAAGGGATCAAAGCGGTTAGAATTTCCATCACCAATTTAAATTCAAATGCAAAGGATAAATCCCCAATTTTTATTTATTTATCAGCTATATTATCTATCACACTTGAAATTCAAAATGGAAGCCCTATCTCCACCAAATTCCCACGCAACAAACTCTCATACACACATATTTAAAGGATCGAAACATATGAAGGAGTAAATATTGAGAGAGAAAATTGGGTGAATCGGATCGAGAGTGAGAGATCAAGGGAAACTGATCATGGGAGTGATCGGATTGATGAGCTCATTTCCTCTCTTCTTTCATTTTGTTGGGCTCAAATTTCTTCAACCGAATTGTTTGCCAAGTGGTGGAGAAGTTGATTTATGGGTGTTGGTGGTGGAAGCAAAAAATAAGAGGAATTGTACAACGATTTAGAGTGGTTCGGCTTTCTAACCAAAGCCTACATCCACTATCTTAGCTTCCCCACTAAGGATTTCCCAAATCCACTAAGATTTCTTCCCTTTTAAACAAGGCTTGGGAGGCAACCTTTACAACCTAGACTCAATTACCAAGTCTAGCATCCAAAGCTTACAACCAAAGCTTTGGGAATCCTCTCAAACAAAAGAAATAAAGCAAACAAGAAATCCTCTCTACAAGATAGATGTTTGCACTCTTTTAGCACTCACCAAAAACCTAAAACACTTGAGCATTCATTGACAATTTAAGCTCACAAGTGTTGTATATACAAAGAATGGGAAATATAAGCTCTAAGATTATTTTTGCATCATAATGTTGTTGAATTAGGATCATTAGTTGTTGCTGAAGCTTGAAGGTCCCTTTTATACTTCCAATTGAGTTCCTAGCCATTGGAGACCGTTCGGATTGAATTGGAGTCGTTGGAGGCTTTATTTCCCGCAATAAATTTAATTCTGCAACTTTCTGTCTCAGTACATGGGTAGGCGTATCGATACGCTAACTAGCCGTTATGCTCATTCTAGCTATGCTTATCAGTACACCTTGGTCTGTTTCGGTACGCCGTATTGGAACACCAGGGTCCGTATCGGTACGACATACAATTCAAATAGTTGTTGGGAAATAGTTGTTGGGGTGGTTGAAAATAGGATCGGTACGTGTAGGGGCGTATCGGTACGGTTTTTAATTACTGTAGCTTGAAACCCTTAGCCGTATCGAAACAGGGTATACCGTATCGGTACACCTGTGTTGAAAACACCATTTTGGCTACTTTTAAAAACGTTAAAATATTTCAAAAACCTCTCAAAAACTTTTCAAACTTATTTTCAAGTTGTTTGGACTTAAAATCATTTTTGAAACCTTTTCAAATTAGTCCATAACTATTTTTCAGTTATTATATCAAAACATAAATCCTAACACATTTTTCTAATCGCACATCACCCTTCACGTTAGGGAAATATTTCTTTGTATCTTCTTTTCACCCGACCATGAACTGAACTTAGATGGTTTGGGTTATTAGGTTTTGAGGGGATTTTGTATGGATGATTTGATTTTGGTTTAAAGTTAAATGCACAATGTTGATTCAATTCTTGTTTTTTGTAAATTGAGTAGTTTAGAGATAAACACTTGAGTGAGAATAATTTGTTGAAACTCAAATCTTTAAATCAGTGACAACACAAATGAGAGCAAGGTCAATGAAGGATTTGTGAGAATGAATCATTCTAATGAAGTGATAGCCATTGGAGGTTCCTCAACCGAGTTGATTTCCAAACATTACAAGAGTTGATGGAGATCAACGAATTGAACTAAATTCGAGTTTCCTAACATTGCGAGAGCTGAAGGAAACCAATTCCCTCTTGAACCAAGTTTTTGAAAAGTGACAAAGTGAAGGAGTTTGGCGACAGGGAGAATTTCAAGCGGCTAACAAGAGTTTAAGGAAAGACGGTGTTCATTCTTGGTAAAGTAACGTGTGACAGACTTATCAACAAGATTTGCGCAAGCGTCAGCCCTTCAAGTTAAAAATAACGTAAAGACAGTGAAGAACACTCTGTCGAGCATTAGAGACATAATTGGCTTGCCACGGCATCACACTTGCCGCAACAATTAACTTGTCAGGGCAACCATTTGCCAAGAAGAGTCATACTCTAACTCAACTACTTGCAATTGCATTTCACTGGTCACGGAAAGTCCTACTTCCAGCAAACTACTTGCATGGGCAATTACTTGCCACGACAATCTACTTGCCATAGCATTTTGCTTGCCTCCGGCATTCAACTTGCCAAAGCAACTCATCCGGCATACTCTTAATCTTAACAATCCAACCAACTCTCTCATTGATTACTTCGTTTCCTTTACAATCTTTAGTTATTTGTTTTATTTTTCTATCACCATCTATCATCACAACTATTCTTTTATTTCAGTACAATGAGTTAAGAGTCCAAGTCCTTCAGACCAGTCCCTCTGGAGATGACACTTTATATTTATCACTTTATTACTTGCGACGTGTTCGCTTGCACATTTACGTAGCACTCAAAACACGCAACAATTTTTGGCACCGTTGTCGAGGACTGGCAATTGTGACTTTACCTTTAATTTTTTGTATTATTTTTTCTCTTTTATTTTGTTATTTGTTTCAAGTGGGTAACACCCTTTGGTTTTGTATCTGTGTATGACCAAGGCAAGACCAAAATCACAAGACCATTCACTTGAACCTGAGATTAAGTGTGTACTCCGTAAGAGAAGAAGAGAACAACGCACAGTTATGGCAGACCAATTGCCAATGGCAATCAGAATGTCGCAACAAGAGGTAATACAGCCGTAGCAAATCAACCAGTTTGAGTACGAAATAGACCCATTCGAGATCACTTACTACCAGACCTTGGTAATCTCAATCCAAGAATTGCTACTCTTGAGATTCAAGCTGCAAACTTTGAATTGAAGCCCGTAATGTGCAATATGCTAAATTCAATTGGGTAATTTGGTGGCTCAGCAAACGAAGATGCCATGCAACATCTAAGATCTTTCTTAGAGGTTTACGATTTTTTCAAACAGCAAGAAGTCCATGAGGATGTCCTTAGACTATGACTTTTTCCTATTCACTGAGGGATAGGGCAAGGACGTGGTTCAACAACATATCACCATGCACTTTAGAATCTTGGACAGATCTACGCTGAAGTTTCCTTGTCAGGTACAATTATACTAGCATGACAGATAAATTGCGTAATGATATCACTTCTTTCCGTCAAGTAGATGACGAATCTATGTACGAGGCTTGGGATCGTTACAAAGAGCTTATTCACAAGTATCCCATGCACGAATTCTGAGAATGAACGCAAGTAGTGATGTTCTACAATTGAGTCAACACACTAACGAGAATGATGCTAAATGTTTAGGCAAATGGAACACTCCTAGATAAATCACCAGAGGAAGCGTTTGAGATTCTTGATAGACTTGCCAACAATGACTATCAATTTCCAACCACTAAGAGGGGACAGGCAAGGTGATATGCCGCAACAATTGATCTTGATTCAACTACGCCATCTCAGCACAATTGGTCGTATTAACCAATATGGTTAATAATCTACATCGTCTCAGCAACACACATGAGGTAAAGGTAGTAGATTCATCTTGTGATTTTTGTAATGATAACCATGATTCTTCTGAGTGTCCACAAAACCCCAAAACCAGTTTTTACATTGGAAACTACAACATAAACAATAATCCATATTCGAACACATATAATTCGGGATAGAATAAGCATCCAAACTTCTCATAAAATAATCAGAATGGCCATAACAATACATCTCGACAGATACTAAAGCATCAGGATTCTAACAGAACATGCCACGGCAACAGAATTAATTACCACAACAACGTTCAACAACTAGTTCTTTGGAAATCACTTTCAATGCTTTTATGCTTAAAACTGAATCTTATATGGCTGAAACTAGCAATTTCATGAAAAATACTGACTCTTTTATGAACATGACTTAAATTCAGATGCAGAGTCAAAAAGCAGCGATCAAATCACTAGAAACTCAAGTTGGACAGTTTGCCCAAGCCCTAAGCACGAGGCCACAAGGAACCTTGCTCAGTAATACTGAAGTTGCACGAGGTCCAGGCCATGAGCAGTATAAAGTAATCACTACCAGAAGTAGAGCAAAGGTGAGTAAAAATTTTATCTAACCCGGGAAGGATGAGCATACATTGACTAATAAAGAAGAGTCTTCAAAAGCGAATGCCACGGCGATTCTATATGTCGCAACAAGTCTATCTATTACAACCAATCTAGTCGAGATGAGTAAAGACAAAGAGAACAAACTGTTGCTGCCACTTCCACAGAGGTTAAAGAAGCAGAAAAATGAGTACCAGTTTAAGAAGTTCCTTGACATTCTTAAACAAGTCCACATTAACTTACCACTGGTTGAGGCAATCGAATAGATGTCGAATTATGCCAAATTCTTTAAAAAAATCGTATCAAAGCATAAGAGGTTGAGTGAGTTTGAGACAATTGCCTTGACAGAACAGTGTATGGCTTTGTTACACAACCAATTGCCCCCTAAGCTTAAAGATTCAGGCAGTTTCAGAATACCATGTTCCATTGGCGAGCATTATATCAGAAAAGCTCTATGTGACCTTAGAGCAAGCATAATTCTTATGCCTAAATCTGTGTTTCAACGATTAAGCATAGGCAAGGCGAGACCCACCACAGTTATGTTGCATCTTGCTAACAGATCATATGTGCATCTCGAGAGAAAAATCGAAGATATTCTGGTGAAAGTTGATAAGTTTATTTTTCTCGCTAATTTTATTATTTTGGATTGTGAAGCAGATGAGTTTGCACCCATCATTCTTGGGAAACCGTTATTAGCAACGAGAAAGACTTTGATTGACGTTGAAAGAGGAAAACTCACCATGAGGGTGAATGAGTAGCAAGTTACACTCAGCATGTTCAAAACACTCCAGCACGTTGACGGTCTAGAAGAATGCCAAGCAATAGAAGCCATGGCAAAGTTCAACTTCGATGTAAAGAACTATTTCCTTGGCAATTCTCTTGCCAATTCTGAAATAAAAGAGACAGATGAGACCGAGCTAAACACTATAGAGCAACATGAGGTAAATTGGGTTGTGAATCAACCAGTTAAGAGTTTTGAATCCTTTGATTTTTCAAATACAGAAGTTAAACCTGAGAAACCTTCCATTGAGTAACCCCATATTTTAGAATTAAAACCTTTGTTAGAACGATTAAAGTATGCTTATTTGGGAGCGGGCGATACATTGCTGTAATTATTTCTTCTAAGTTGCATCCTGAATAGGAACATAAATTGATCGATGTATTGATGTTGTACAAAAAGGTAATAGGTTAGACAATAGTGAATATGAAGGGGATCAACCCAACAGTATGCACACACAAGATCATGTTAGAGGAGGGCCACAGTAACTCTATTGAAGCCCAAGGGAGACTTAAACCAGTTATAAAGCAAGTCGTGATGAAGGAAATCATAAAGTGGCTAGACGCTTGTATCATATACCCTATCTCCGACTGCTCCTGGGTAAGTCCGGTACAATATATTACCGAAAAGAGAGGTATGACTATTGTAAGCAATGAAAACAATGAACTTATTCCTACTAGGACTATCACATGATGGAGAGTTTGCATGAACTATCGTAAGTTAAATAAAGCTTCTAGGAAATATCATTTTCCTTTACCCTCTATTGATCAGATGCTTGACCGTTTTGCAGGAAAACCTTTTTATTGTTTTCTTGATGGATACTCATGTTATAACTAGATTGCCGTAGCGCTAGAAGACGAGAAGAAAACCACATTCACTTGCCAATTCGACACATACGCATTTAGGAGAATGCCATTTGGACTTTGCAATGCACCAGCAACTTTCTAGACGTGTATGATGGTAATTTTCTTAGATATGGTGAAGGATTTCCTTGAAATTTTCATGGACGACTTCTCAATTTTCGGGGATAACTTTGATAATTGCCTTGGCAATTTGGACAAAGTATTAACACGATGTGAAGAATCTGACCTAGTGCTAAACTAGGAGAAATGCCATCTCATGGTGAATGAAGGCATCGTGTTGGGTCACAAGATCTCGCACAAGGGCATAGATATGGACAAGGCAAAAGTGGACGTGATTGAAAAATTGTTGCCACCAAACTCAGTCAAAGGAATCAGAAGTTTCCTTGGGATATTTGAAAATAAAAAATAAATAAAATTAAAAATTGAGTTTTAAGTATCCTCCCAAAAAAACTAAATATTTCGTGAAATTTTTTTAATATCCAGGGATGTTCTTATTTATTTATTTTTGAACAATTTCTACCTAGAGAGAGAGGAAGGGAAATTTTGCTCCTACTGGGTCTTGAACCCACAACCTAGAGGAAGATAAGGATGTCAACTTGAGAGCTTTAATCACTGCTTTAAAGTTTGTTGACAGAAATATTCTTATTTATCAATGAATATATAGATCAAGGACGAGATATTTGAGAATGGGTATTTTTAAATATCCTTAACTGAAACCCATATGTGACTGTGAGGTAAGTCAATAAGCGAAATTTGTTTACTGAATTAAGATGAAATTGATTTGATATTGGCTTTTTATTTGGGGAGTCTAAAGAACGACAGGTTAGTATGCTACTAAAAGACGGCAAGTTTGGGACAAAGTATAAAAATTTACAAAAATAAGTATGGAAACTTGTTCTTAAACTAAAAATGTTAGATTTTTTTATAACATTTGCGGTTTGTTTTTTGAGTTTTTTTTTGCAAGTATCGATACTTAGTTTTTTTGATAAATTTTCAGTTCGGGACAAAAGTATCGAAACTTACAAAAATAAGTATTGAAACTTGTTCTTGAATTGAAAATGTTATATTTCTTGATAACATTTCCGGTTTGGTTTTTTGATACTTAGTTTTTTGATAAATTTTAAGTTCAGGACACAAGTATCGAAACTTACAAAAATAAGTATGGAAACTTGTTCTTGAATTTAAAATATTATACTTCTTGATAACATTTTCGGTTGGTTTTTGAGTTTTTCATGCAAGTATCGATACTTATTTTGTAAGTATTGATACTTAGTTTTTTTTTATAAATTTTCAGTTTGTAACAAAATTATTGAAACTTTTAAAATAAGTATTGATACTTGTGTCTTTAAACTGAAAATGTTAGATTTCTTAATAACATTTTCGGTTTGGGACAAAAGTATCGATACTTACAAAATAAGTATGGAAACTTGTTCTTGAACTGAAATGTTAGACTTTCTTGATAACATTTTTGGTTGGTTTTTTAGTTTTTCTGCAAGTATCGATACTTTCTTTTTAAGTATTGATACTTTTATTCTAAACTGAAAATTTATCAAAAAAATTAAGTATCAGTACTGAAAAAAAAATATCGATACTTGTAGAAAAAACTCAAAAAAACAATCAAAAAGTCTAACATTTTCAGTTCAAGAACAAGTATCGATACTTATTTTTGTAAGTTTTGATACTTTTGTCCCGAACTGAAAATTTATCAAAAACTAGATATCGGTACTTATAAAGTATCGATACTTATTTTTGTAAAGTATCGGTACTTGCAGAAAAAACTCAAAAAATTAACCAAAAATATTATCAAAAAATCTAACATTTTTAATTCAAAAATAAATTTTCATATTTATTTTTTATAAATTTTAATATTTTATCTCAACCTTTCTATCTTTTAGCCGCGTCATATCATGATGAAGCGCATACCTACCTTTTTTTTACCTTGTCTAGCTTTTGTATTTAAAACCAGGGAATTATGGTCCCCGGCCCCACCCCAACAACCGCTGTGTAACTGCTTTATTTTAATATTCCTACGCGGAAAGAATTTCCCCCACGCCGTGATAAAATCATGGGTAAATTATAAATTTCATCAATCAACTTTGTTTCTCTTATTTTAGTCACTAATATTTAAAAATTTTAATTTAATCATTAAACTTCCAATTCTTTCTAAAATTTCAATTAAATCACTAAATTATCTATTCGCTTTTATTTTGATCACTCGAGAGTTAAATTAGAAATGAAAAAGTGGCATGGCAACCACGTGTGCTAATGTGTGCTCTTTTGTTGGCATGGCATTAAAGTGTCACTCACGTCATTTTCTCTTTTTTCTTTCTTATTTTATATTCTTCCATCGAAGATAAAAATTTTACACTTTCATCCCTATTTCACACTGATGTTGGAATCATCATTCTTCGATGTCTTCTTCAACCAGCTTGAGACACCGACGAACTCACCTCATCATCTTCTACCCGTCTATTATTTTAGATTTCCCCAAAATTACTTTAAAACTTACAAAACTCAAATAAAAATCTAAAACTAGCAAAACCATAAATCACTATGGTCTATAAATATGTACCATATGATCAGCATGGAATCAAAATATACATCTCGCTTTGATCTTCTTCACCTCCCTACCGTTAGGGTTTGGAAGAAGATTCTCCATTGTCAAGAAATAAAAAGGTAACTTGAGATAAGGGTTTTTTGAAAAAAGAAGAAGAAAGATTTAGGGTTATTTTATATTTTTAAAAAAGATAAGTGTTAAGTCATAATATTGTTAACTATTTAATGGCGAAATAATCAAAATAGGAGTAAATCAATAGTTTAATAATTACATTTAAAAAAATTTAAACTTTAATAACCAAAATAAGAGTAGAAAGAAAATTGAGTGATGAAATTTATAATTTACCCTAAACTAATAAATATTCAATAGAATTGACTTGATGTCCAAGATACCATCCTTTTACTTACAAATCATGTGTTAGGCAAGCCTGTATTCAAAACAAGAAGACAATTCGACATGGAAGTCTCAATTAGTCCACTGTTGAGACCGCTGGGGAAACATTGTATGGAATTTGATTTTCCTACATATATATATATATATTTCACATTTTTTGAATGAGACATTTGAGATGGGTATTTTAGGTCTCGTTCTGAAGTATTTTTTAAAAATAATTTTAGATTTAAAAATTTATATCACAAATAAGTATTTAAAATATTTATTTTTTTCATTTTAGTAATTAAAGTATTTTTGTCAAAATAAATATCTAAAATATATTTTTTATTAAAATAGGTTCCCAAAATATTTTGACAGAAAAATATTTTATGTACCTACATGAAAAAGTTATATACTTTGGATACATACTTTGACAAAAAAAAGTTTTAAACAACTAAAAAAGAATTAATATATTTTAGATACGTACTTATAATATGGGTAAAATACACCAATGATCACCGAAACTTTTAGGGCGCATTCATTTTGGCCCCTCATGTTACTTTCCATTAAAAAACGATGACATTGCACGTTAATTTTCAAAAAAAAAATTAATAAATAATATACTTCGTGGGACTCACTACTAATTAAACCACGTGAACCTTATCTTCTTCTTCTCCAAATCTCTGCAACTCCCTTCCTTATCACACCCAACATACTCTTCTTTTTTCTTATATATCATATATTCATCGCCCCCATGAGGCCTTATCAAGGATGAAGTGTCACCTGGTTACCCAACGCGCCTTCAAAGAAGTAAGTTGGTGACCCAATATGAACTTGTATTTTTCTTTTGAGGTTCTTTGTATTTTATAACTGGTTTTTAACAAAATGGTCTGCTTTTTGCAGGTTGGGGTAGGGTTCATAGATTTATACAGCTATTTGATTCCAGTCTATGAAATTAAGTCTCTCGAGAAGATCATTGATGCTTACCTTGAGGCTTGACCAATACCTATGGTACGAGGGAGACAAACACCATCTCTTCTCTAATTGGATTAAGCCAGCAGATTCAGAGCCACCCCCGCTTTTGGTTTACAAATGGTGTCAAGGTATAAACAATCTGCAAGGGATATGGGACACAAGTGAAGGACAGTGTGTGGTGATGCTTCAGACAAAATTTGAATTTTTTTTTTTATAAGATTGACTTGACTATGTTAAACAGGTATATTTCCGTGTACATCTTTTGTTTATCTCATTGCTGACCTTGTTGGGATTTCATTTATAATATTTTTTATATTTTGTAGGCTTTTGTGTTTAATTATTGATCACAACATTGAAGATTATGTTATTACAAAGAGAATGAAGTTGCAGAGATTTAGAGAAGAAGAAGATAGGGTTCACGTAGTTTAATCAGTAGTGGGTCCTATAAAGTATATTATTTTATTAAAGAAGAAAAAAAGTTAACGTGCTACGTCAGTGTTTTTTAACGGAAGATAACATGATGGACCAAAATAAAAACAAATTAAAAGTTGGGTGACCTCAATAAAAATTTTAAAAATTTGGTGATTAAAATAAACGCGCCCTAAAAATTCGGTGACCAATGGTGTACTTTACCCTTATAATATAAGGCATCTACTTATCTTCTTCTTTGTCTCGCGTTTTGCCTGGTTTCCTTCCCTTTTCAGGAAAATCAATCGGTCATTATTAGGACTTACGAGTCCCAGCTCACCCAACTTTGACGTCTGCTCCAACTTCGAAAAGGATGACTTTGAAACTATTTACTATGTTATGTGTCACAATTGACGACTTGTATTAACCATTAACCAAAACACACACACTGAGGGTCTATCGAACTGCATCCCCCCCCCCCCGAGTTTTATGCTTCGGCGACAACAGGAATGACATACAGTGGCTGATAACCCAGCTGGTATAGTTGTTTTCAGTTTTTGTTTAGTTGGTTGGCGTGATAGCCTCCGTTTTCTGTTGTTTTTGGTTTCAGATCGTATGTGATCTGTTTTGTGGCTCTTGCTGTGTTTGCTTCTTGCAATTCTTTGGTTGCTTTGTGTTGTTTCTTTCCCTCTCCTGTTTTTGTTTTGTTTCTTTTTCTGTTGTATTTTTGTTGTTGCAATGAAGCTGGCTTTTTCATTCAAAAAAAGTAGAGGGGCTAGAGGCCTTGTAAACTGTCATTAAAAGAAGGTTAAACTAGATTGATGGCCCCTTTTATTTTAGTCTATTTGATTTTAATCATCGGTTTAAAAAATACTTTAATAATATTCACATAACATAAAAGATAGTATCTGTTCATACATCATTCTTAACTATTTGACAACACACACCTTACAAACAAAACGATTTGAACATGAATTTTTTAAGATGAACATTAATTATTTTTTCTACTGAGACCACTTGTTAGGTTCAACAATACACGATATTAAAGGATTTTACTAACCACAATACACGATATCAAATACCTACACAGGTTAATTAATAGACTCAATATTCAAGTCAAATAAGTGTTCTACTATTCTCACTTTAGTTAGATTTGTTTATCATAATAGTCGACTACATGATTCGATCCTATCACCGAGTGCTCCAGTATTGATAAAATACCTTCAAAATTTTAGAAATAAAATTTGATCCAATCTGTGAGGTTCAACTTAGGAGTGATAATGAGCCTGACCGGCTTGCGAGCTACTCGAGCTCGGCTCGGTCAAAGCTCGATTCGAGTGAGTTCGACTCGGGTTCGGGCTCAGCTCGAGACCTTAACAAGCCGAGCTGAGCTGATCCAAGCTCGGCTCGAAAAGCTCGTGAACAGGCTCAGAATATTTATATATTATATATATATATGCTACATATACACTAAAAGTAATCTCTTTAGCAAAAAAAGCAATAAAATAAATTAGGGGAAAATTCACTAAAAATAAATAAATTAGGCTCTCTTTTCCCCTTTCCCGATATTGAATTTTGTTTCAGTGTTGGTTATGAAAGGGGTTTTTAACGAGGCACTATCTTGTATAAAAAAAATTATAGCAAAACTGTCCATTTCGAGTAGAGCTGAGCCGAGCCTGATGAGCTTCGAGCACGAGCCAAGCCCAATAGTATTGTTTTCGAGCTGAGCTCGAACCTAAAATTTGAACTCACCGAGTCTCGAGCCCGAGGCGAGCCCAATAATACTGTTTCCGAGCCGAGCATGCTCGTTATCCCTCCTAGTTCAACTTATTAAATACTCTAAATAATTTCATATCTCTTATTTGGGTGTTCTATATTGAAATTTATACAAGACTTTTAAAAGAATCTCCCCCAATCACATGCCATTTTGATTTGAAAAAAAGAAACAAAGGAAATTCGTGCCAATTGAATTGGGTCGTTATATATAATATTCATCTTCAAACTAGAGCAATGGAATTGACATAGCTAAGGGGTAGGGGCAGCCCTTAATTCGCCCTTTGAAAATTCTAGGTCAAAGAAATGAACTAAAGCCTTCGTGGATTAGTGTTCGATGATTCTAGACTTGGCAAGTTTTGTTTTTCAGGGAAGAATTTAAGATTTTAGGTAAGAAATACGAACTATTAGAAAAATATATTATAAATATAAGGTGTGTTAAATTATAAAATTTTAAGGGATACAAAATTATACTATCAATAAAAATATAAAAAATACATAAACAATAATGAAATTTAAAAGAGAAAAATTTCAATACACAGGCTGTGTAGTGTTTAAAATTTAAGATTAATATTTAAAATTTATGATTTAGAGTTTAAGATTTAGTTTTGTAGAGTTTAGGTTTAATTTTAATTTAGAGTATAAATAAACAAATTTTGTATAAAATAAATTTTACACACTCTATACATCAAATTTAAACTCAATTTAAAATAGAAGTTATAACTGTCTTTAACACCCATCAATCCATTCGAGCTTGTTCTATTACCGTATTTTTGACAAGTAAAATGAGAATAAAAAGAGGAAACTGGAAGTATGCAAAGACGTGGGGCTCGGTTCCACACCATTTTAATATTTGTAATGAGAACGTCACTTCTTGAATTGAACAAACAATGTGATGACCGATCCACTTTCCATTTTCCAACATGCCGAATCGCTTCGTTTAATGCTTGTTGCTGCTACAACATATTATTATAGTATTATTAATAGCATGTAAACAACTGGTCTAGTAAAATAAAATAATACATCCCTTAAATAATGCAATATGTTTAAATGTTGACATTGTGAATGAGACATATTAGGTTGAAAAGATCGCCTCCATAATAAATCTATGCAGTATTCGATCTGGCTTAATCACAGGACGGAACTAAAATGAAATTATAGGAGGGGCTAAGTTTGAAACTAACAAGGTTCTAAAAAGATAATTAAACCCAAAAAAATAGATGAGTTGGACTTAATTTCACTAATTTCAAATTTTACATTTCCTAAAAAGTAATTAAACCATAATAGTTAGGATAAGATTTAATTTCATTAATTTAAAGTTGTCAAGATCTTAAAAAGAATTAAATCAAAAATTTGGGGAGGGACTAAGACTTAGTTTTAGTAGTTTAAAATTTATAAAGGCTTAAAATAAAACTAATCCTAAAAGTTTGGGGATCATGTCCCTTTAGGTCACCGTGATATATTGCTCTCATTAATCAATCATTAAATTAAATATAAATAATTATAAAAAATAACCCCATAAACACAACTAGAGGCGGATTCTTTGTGAAGTCAGGGTAGCTTTAACTCCCCAACATTTAAAAAAATTTATTTTACGACCCTTCAAGATTTAATTTTTTTCTGTATATATAATGATTTCACAAAAAAAATTAAAAAATTATCTTAATAACTCTAGAAAATTTTAAAATTATTTTAATTTTATAGTTGACTCCCTCAAAGTTTAATGTCAAGATCTGCCCCTGAATACAACATATCTTCCTCTTATCTAAGTCTGAAAAGACATAATTTATTTTGATATATTTTTTTAATAAATTTGTGTGATTATACGGTAGTATCTATACATATTGTTTTAATCTTTTAACAATATAAATATACTTTATATATATATATATTTAAATTTAAATTTTTTTAAATAAATATCATTTTTTATTTTCATTAGAGCCACTAGTCCTCAAAGGACATAATCTATTTTGACAATGAACATGAATATATGAAAGTACGATTATATGGATATGATAATTGAGAATACAAAATGGATAGACAATTCAGAAATTTGGATTTGCATCACTGTTTTGTATATGCTTCTATATTCCACGTGTACGACCCACATTTATCTTGAATTTAAGATGATTGCATAGAGTTTGGTACACTTCTTTAAATGCATTCATTAAGTAATACGCAAATTTATTTTTTTTGTTAATCATATGTAATTAATTTATTAATTGATTAATTTTGATTAAATATTAATTTAGAAGAAAATTCTTTTTTTAAATATCAACTTAAAACAATGTATTTAATTCAAGTACCAAATATATTTTAAGCTATATAAAAAATAGCTATTAATTTATCTTAAAAATTCTATAATTAATCAGATACGAATGTTACTATCAAGTTTATTTACGGGTCAACTATTTCAAATAAATTGTTTGAAAGAAAAATATTTTATATTTATATTTTTATTTAGATTGAATATTTTTAAAAAATTTAAGGCATAAAGTCAAAAAACACCCTAAATATTTGACTGAATAGTCACTTTCACCCTTATTTATTTTTTTGAGCAATTCAACCCTCAATGTTTGATTTTGGGTCAAAATGACCATTATGCGGATAAAAATTATTAAAAAAGTTGACGATAAACAATTTAAAATGACTTGACAGAATGATAAGTCAGCAAAAAAGTTATTTTATATTTTATATAATTTTATAAAATCACTTTTTAACTGATGTAAACATTTTTCTCAAGTCAACATATTCGTCTATATGATACTGTCATGTTAGCGTGCACTGCCATATAGGTTTGTCTCATCATTTTAAGCTATTTATCGCTAGTTGACTAATAGTTTTCATCCGTATATGGGGCATTTTTAGGCAAATAATGCCTCCCCAATTGATATTTAGGGGAATAAGGCACGCTGGACTATAATTTGGGAACTACGGTAAAAACTACAGTAACTTTTCTAAATTTTTTATTATTTAAAATTTAAATTTCCATGAAGACGCCACTTGCAGGTGACATCTTCATTAAAGAGTGGCTATTGAGCCAGTAATCCAGCCAATTACTGCAGCATTGACTTGGGCAGCGGTAAAGGGCAGTAGTTACACCTATTTAAATGAGGACACCCGAAATCTGCCTATAAATTGGAACGGCAGAACGAGTTGTGGAGGTAAAAAAATTAGTGAGGGAGTGGTTTTTTGTGTGTAGAGAGTTTAGGGAAAGAGTTTTTGAGTTATTAAATTGGATATGTAAGTTTTTAGTTAATTTATAAATTATTTTATTAGTTATGAATAATATATTTATTAATCTTATTAATTTTTTGTTGCATGAGGTGAAGAGGTTTGAAGGGAAGCATTGAGCACATTTTTGTTGATTAGGTACTTATTTTTTAATTTATATAATTTAAATGTAGATATATTGTTGTAGATATGTACAAAGATTTTATTTTAGGGTAATAATAATAATTATAGAATTATAGGGTTTTAGGATAATAATAATAAGTTGAGTATTGAATTGGAATTTTTATTAATGTAGCTATGTAGAGTTTATTATAAAATTATTAATAATGTATTTGTGTTATTATTTTGATTGTAGGAATTTTTATTAATTCTATATGGAGTATAATGTTATTTGTATTATTATTATTATTAAGTATAGTAATTGGTATATTAAATTTTTTATTCTTTTATAAATTATTTGATTTGTATATATTCTATTAATTTGAATTATTTTAATTGTAGAAATTTAAAATAATTAATAAGCTAGAATGTTTTTTTGTTAAATGTTTAGATAATTATATTCGAGAACAAAAATTAGTCATTTATACGTATATATTCGAGAAATTAGTATAATTAAGGGAACCATGTTCGAATAATTCTAGGTATATTCGAGAGAAAAAAATTAGTATAATTAAGGGAACCATATTCGAATAATTCTAGGTATATTCGAGAACAAAAAATAGTATAAATAAGGGAACCATATTCGAATAATTCTGGCATATTCGAGAACAAAAATTAGTATAATTAAGGGAACCATATTCGAATAATTCTAGGTATATTCGAGAACAAAATTTTGTATAATTAAGGGAACCATATTCGAATAATTCTAGGTATATTCGAGAACAAAAATTAGTATAATTAAGGAAATCATATTCGAATAATTCTAGGTATATTCGAGAACAAAAATTAATATAATTAAGGGAACCGTATTCGAATAATTCTAGGTATATTCGAGAACAAAAATATTAATAATCAAAGTAGTTGGTGTGCAGATAAATTTGAGATATGGCGTCTGATCAGTTGTTGCAGTTAGACCATATGCACATTTCATCTTATATCGGCGTAAGTAATTTGTAACTTATTTATTTATCTTCGAGTAAGTAATGTATGTTAGTTGTACAATGTTATTAATTAAATTTAATTTATTCAATGCAGGACGGTCAGCATTGGTTTCATCGTCGATGGACGATGACAGAGGAACCATCTGCTCGCATTGTTCGTCACTTACAGCAGGCGAGATTTTATAATGCGATATTTGTGCATGGCTATAAGATGGTCCCGAGGTTGATAACTGCGTTGGTTGAACGCTGGAGACCAGAGACCCACATGTTTCATTTTGCAGTCGGGGAGTGCACGATAACCTTGCAAGATGTAGCTTTACAGCACGGTGTCCCCATAAATGGGAATGCGGCCGTGGGGAAGAATAACTACAATGTATATGTGATTTGCAACCAATTCCTCGAGAAAATTCCTTCAGAAACTGACACGAAATGGTTACGTGTGAAGGTAACCTGGTTGGAGAATGCATTCAGGGTAACCGAGGACTCAACCCGTGAAGAAGTTGCATGTGCTTATATCCTGCAGCTCATTGGTGGGGTATTGATGCCGGATAAATCCGGTAATCTTGTGCACACGCAGTATCTGTCACTACTGAAAAGTTTTACCGAAGCTCGTTCGTATAGCTGGGGCTATGCGATATTGGCGGTATTATACCATGAAATGTGCAAGGTTGCTATTGTTAGAAATGGGAACAAGATATTCGATATTGGTGGATGTTTTATCTTATTTCAGTCTTTGGCGTGGTATCGACTGCTATATTTGACACCTATAGTCAATAACCCAGTTGAGTTTCCACTTATTGGAAGGTAATACTCAAATAAAAATTTATAACGTGTATATTTTTATTAATTTTTTTTCAAATTACTAAATATCGTATTTTCGATTTTAGTTTAGGTGGCGACATGATTTGAGAAAAGCGGGGGTGGTGCACAACAATGTTGTTGACGTGAGACTGAAGATCGAGTCTGAAGGAAAAAATCATGTATTAAAGTTGGTTTAAAGTACAGTCATGCGTACCTAAATATTTGTAGATGTTAATATTAATTTTTTTGACAGTTCATTTGGACGTCGTACGACGATACGGATTTACAGTCTTGCGTACTCTAATATGTGTGGGAGGATGCTACATTTTGGGGTACAGTTGTACCGTTGATCCATTTTTCGATGGTTAAGTTTCAGTGTGCTGATAGAGTCTTGCGACAGTTCTGGTATCATCAACCCTGTTTCTGGTCCTCCGATTGATCACAAAGATATTCACACAGGAGAACAAAAAATTAGGTTTGATGATAACTGGAGGTGCAATCAAGAAAGTTTCATTGCTCGTTGGAACAACCGGAACTTATATGTGCCAACTAATGTGACTCCACTCCAGGAAGATAATTTTTGTGACGATTCAAACTATATGAAATAGTTTTATAACAATGGAAAACCATTATTGACACTTGTAGAAGTGAGTTAGAGATAACATACAGAGTGTAGGTCCTCATATCAACATGAAGTCGGTTCGTCTGCGCATATGGAGAACCTACAACCGCCACCAATTAATCCTGCGGATTGGTTATCTTGGAGTTCAGGTGTACCCTTAGGGCATGTAGGGGTAACATATGATTATGTTGATCCATGGGATAGAGCACTGCAAAGATCCCAAATGTTCCTTTTGCAGCGCACTGATGTTGGATCATCCAGAGTGAGTGGGTTTCAACAACCACCTCCATACTTGCCTAGTCTGCCCTTTTCCAATCCGTTATGTGCTGAAGATATGTACACGACACCACTTTCTATGCGGATGTTGGATGACCAGCCAGGCGAAGACGAGCAGAATTTGAAGGAACCGCAATCGCCACGGAGGATGACTCAACCCCCACGATGGTATGATCAGACACCTTCCCTGCATAGACAAGAGCTGCCGAGAAGGGGGAGAAAATATGATTTTTTTATTTGGGATTTATATTAATGTTGTTTAAACTTTTATTTGGAATGATTACAGTTGTTAATATTTGGAATTTATATATATATTATATGAGATTTATATTAATGTTGTTTAAACCTTTTCTAATTAGATTTTTTTGTTTTATTCTTTTGTTATTATGGAACAAACACACTTAATTTAAAAATGTTCTGTTACTTCATTAATGAAAGTTTACAAACGCATTCAAAATTACTGTGATGGCCCGGCACGATAGTTGGGATGATTCGGACATTTATCTCTCGTGTGACATGCCCCTCGACAAAGTCCACAATGCCTAGTTTGAACTCTCTCTCGATCATCCGGATCATCCATACAAGTATGAATGCAAGAGGAAGTCAGTCGACCCTTTAGCTTTCTTCAAAAACTGGGATTCGGTAATCATTCTCCGTATATTGGATCTGTTAGCCAATATTCCTGATTTAGAATCATCCTAAACATAGGCATGTAGATATTTGACATTATTTGCAACCTAAAACAATCGTCCACCAATGTATATGAGTTTATACGAACATGCATGCATGCGGCGATTGCATGAGCGTACGGGTATCTATATGCCTGAAAACAGTCGCAGTCACACCATCTCACATGCAAGTTTACTCAGATCAATTTGTGCTCGTTCGGGCATACTAAGGCTTGGACATTAAATTCAGCATCGTTGGGGTCAAAAGAATCCACTCTCATGGTGCTTGCGTTCTCTTGAAGTTTCTCTATACTCTTTTGGAAAGTTTAAGACCACTGTTGTCCTCTATTTATTTAAGAGTTGACCTCATTTCCTTTGTCGCACCATACTTTGCCCAGCCTGAAGTATGTCTCCCAAACAATACTGGCAATTGGGAGATAGCGTGTCCCTTTCAACACAGAGTTGATAGCCTCCGCAAGGTTATTGGTCATATGCCCGTAACGTCGACCTTTATCATAGGCATATGACCATCGTTCCCTGGGAATATCAGCGACAAAATCATGTACATTTTGTCCATGCCTTATAAAACACCTAAACTTCGCATCATACCTTGACCAAACCGTTTCATACCATGTTCGTAAAAACATTAGTTAGTAAACGCAAGACAAAATATCATACATAAATAAATCAATAATTCAGACAATAACAAATTACACCTTACCTGCGTTTAAAATTTCTTGACGAACCTGATTGCTCTGGAACCAAGTCTTTGCATTGGTAGCAATATGCCGTATACAATAGGGTGGATAAGCATGTGGTTATCTCCATAAACTTTCGCGTCTATCGATTACTGATAACAGAGCAGACCCTCTATCAGAAATCACATAAATTTCATCATATTTGATTACGTGTCGGCGTAAATGATTAAAAAAAATTCCCATCCCTCGGTATTTTCCTTCTCAACTATGGCAAATGCTATTGGAAATATATTCCTGTCTCCGTCTTGCGCCAAAGCAATATTTGCCCGTATTTCCCATACAGCCATGTACCATCAATTTGAATCATACGTTTGCAGAATGTGAATCCTTCAATGCACGACTGTAATGCCCATAATAACTTACTGAATATTCTTCTTTCGGGAATTACTTCACCTTGTAGTGTTACCGCCGGTAACATTTCGTACTCCACAGTAGTTTTAGGGATAAATAATTGCATTGCTCGTAATAGATCTGGTAGCTCTTTATATGATTTATCTCAATCGTCGTAAACTAACGTCATCGCCTTTTGCTTCGCCATCCACGCCTTATAGTAAGATGGGATGTATCCAAGCTGTGCACGGATCGATGCTACCAACACTGCAATGGCGATCATCGGATTCTTCTCAACCAACAACTTTGTATAAGTGCATATCAAATGGGAGTCAAGATTTATGTGGTCCTGTGAGATTGAAGTCATCGTACATGAGTATTTATTAATGAACCTTCTAACCTTCCACATCTTCTTTCGTTTCATATACGAAACTCTTATCCTCCATTACATTTGCTCTTATAATTGACGCACCTTACACAATATGTTCCGCTATCAGATTCAGCAACGCAAGATTGCATATGACGTTTGACGCAGTACTCATTAATTGCTAATTGAGCATATTTTTTTGTATCGAATTGAGCTTCGAGTTTTAACTCTTCGTCGGTTGAGGCTGAGGCTGAAAAATGACAAAGTACACGTGCCTAATTGTAGCATAGTCCACCTCATACATGTGGACTAGAGGCACGTAAGCTGGAATATTGGGCTCCGGTTGAACATAACCCCAAACCGGCGGCTCATCGGCCAATCTATATCTAGCAGACGCTGCTGCCCAAACATCTTCCTCAACATCAAGATCATAGCCCTGAGCAGCAGTGGTCCTAACATCATCAACATCATCAGCATCAAGCAACTCGACATCATCATCTTCTTCCACTGGTATAACATTTTCGTCGTCCTCGCTGAAATCATCAACTATTTCGCGCCAACGACCATAAATGTTTTTGGTGTCACAATCCATCGTAATATTCGATCACACCCAATAACTATTTTAATTTACCAAAAATCATGCCCAAAACTCTCTTAAACCTTAAATTTTCAAAAATAAACAACAAAAGAACAAAAAGTCTCGGGCATGTTGTATATATATATATCCAGGTCCTATCGCCACCTGCAGTTGGCATCTAAACCTAAATAAAATTACAAAATTAGCCTCAAGACGCCATCTGCATATGGCGTTAACGGCTCATGTCGCCGCCTGCAAATGGCGTCCTCAGAGGAATATTCCAGACCTGCACACCATCTGCTCGTGGCGTCTTGTCGAGCCAACTTTATTCGGCTTACACAGTTGACCTCTTTCACTACAGCTGGTTGATTCGCAGCTCAAGTATCGTAATTTGCCTCAAGACGCCACCTGCAAGTAGCGTCTTTGTGAAAATTTAAAATTTTAATAATAAAAAATTAATGCATGTGACGTCATCAAGTTACTGTAGTTTTTGCCGTAGATCCCCAATTATAGTTCAGCGTGCCTTACATCCCTAAAATTCAATTGGGAAGGCATTATTCTCCTAAAAATGCCCATATATAGGCTATTTTGACCAAAAATAAAACGTTGAAGGTTAAATTGCTCCAAAAGTAGAGACCAAAGTAACTATTCAGTCAAAAATTTGAGGCATTTTTTGTCTTCATGCCAAATTTTAAACATGTTTCGAAGTTTTAATATATTAGGTAAAAGAATTTAGAATTAAACCAAATTATCATCTTAAATTGTACAAAATATATGATGATTAAAGAATATAGGATAAAAAACTAAAACTAAAAACGACACAAAATAACAAATATATAAGGCTTAACCGTTAAATAAGTGCTTAAACTATAATTTTTTTAAAATAGGTGCCCAAACTATATTTTGGGCTAAAATAGGTGCTTAACGTTTCATTCCGCGACCCATTTAAATTATGGCCGTGACGGACGTTAATTTTTATCGTTATCCAATCAAAATTGAACACGTGGTAATATTAAACATTTTTTTAATTTTATTTTTTAAAAAATAAATTAGATTTTTTTAAATATCTTGAAATTTTCAAATAATCTCAAAATAATCCTCAAATTCCTAAACACCCAAAATCTGGCCATTCTCACCGTCATTGGTCGCACTTCTGGTGACAAAATGAAGCGCCCTCTCCTCGACGAACGACTCACACCTTGTTTATCGTCAGTTATGCCATTGTGAATCATTCGAATGAATTATTCAACGATTTCGACGTTTCGCACGGCGTCGGTCGATTTGCAACGACAAGATAATAAAATAAATGATCGTGATGGTCCAACGACGGATGTAATGGGCGGCAACGTGGCAATCAACAGCGAAATCAAGTCAAATTGAGATTTAGGTTTTGGAGTGTTAGGGATTTCAAATTTTGGAGCTATTTTGTGAAATTTAAAGTTATTTTATTTTATTAATTTGTATTTACTTTTAAATATAATTCAAAAAATTAAAAAGATAGCACATGTCAGATAACGAAAGTTAACAGTGAAAATTAACAAACAGTAACGACGAAACACCAATTTAAGTAACATTTAAAACGTTAGACACTTATTTAGCCCAAAACAACTTTTAGGCACCTAACTAGAAAAAAAAAGTATAATTTGAGCATTTATTTAACTATTAAGCGAATATATAAATACACAAACCCAAACACATAAAAATACATATTTATAAATCGATAATCTATAAAATATTATAAAAAGATAATACATTTATATACAATGTGATTAGACGTGACAAACTGATTTAAGACCCAAACTAATTTATCCGACCTTAAATTCAATATCGACCCAAATATAATGATTCGAAATCTAAAATAAACCGAACTGAAATTAAACCAAAATTTTTTTAACTGAGCTGAATAGACCTAAACCAAAGGCAATCCGAAATAAAAAAATTATTAAAAAAGCAAAGAAAGGGATATAAATTGCCTCACAACTCACAAAAAACCAAATACACAGACTTTATAAAGCCATATATAGAGGTGTAAAAAACTAACCCGGCCTGAAAACTCGACTAAAGCCTATCAATAGCTTATTGACCCGGCTCAAAATCAAATAACCCGATATGACCCTACGCAACCCAAATCACCATAGACACAAACTAAAACCAAACAAATCTAAACCGAGTTTAGTCAAACCCAAAATAACCCAAACCGAAACTAAACCGAACGACCCGCTTGTCACCTCTAAGTTTGATAACTGGCTTTTTATGGTAGATTGTACATATAAAAATACTTGATCATAATATAAAAATACATATTTATGTACACATAAAAATACTTCATCATCATATATTTATGTACACTAAAATACTTCATCACCTATATATATAAGTACTGATTTTGCAGTCCTGCAATAAGGTGGGCTTTCTACTAGCATTATTCATACAAAAACTCTCAATTTGATGTCAAAGTCCTTGCTGTCAATCTCAGGTGAATTAAACCAAGCGTTTTTAAAATTGCTCAATTTAAAACTCCCTTGTCGAAATATAATATTCAGACAAATCATTGAATTCTATACAAAGAATTAAGATAATCAATCAATATATTTTTTCCTGAATGAAACTAAAATTATGCAATTTTGACTGAAAAATGGATGATGAAATCCTATTCACCAAATTTATTAAACTATCGCTATTCATTTCATCCAAATAAATATAATCAGCTGACAAGTAAAATCAAACACAATTATTTCATAACATCAACATTCTAATTGCTCTGAGAACTTATAATCTTCATTCCATGTAATAAAATATTAAAAACAACAAAGATGATAAATAAAACTTAATTATATTAAACTTCACAAGTACTAGAGTCAAAAATATGTAATTTCAAAAGTAGATTACCAAATCATAATATTAGTTAGTCATATTTTCTGTGCGAGTGATTAGTAAACAATGCATTAAAAATCCAGCCATGTTGCAAAGGGAAATCACAGAAATGCTAGGTCAAAGCAAAAAGACCCAAAAGTTCACATAGATAGAAAAGAATGCCGAATATAAACCCACAAGAAAAAAAAGAGCAACATATCCAGAATTGCAACATATAGCATTAAGTCTGAAAAATCCCAGATTCACCATCGCATTACCGATTGATAACATGACATAAAAGCCATAAAACTAAAGTTCAAAAGCTGCAAATTCCCTAAATGATAACATAACAAAACATATAAGATCAAAGAGAACCTTAATCGACACTCTGCATGATATCCTCGGCAGAAAACTTAGTACCCTTGTCCTTATCCGCAGCGGCACGTCCCTTAGCCTTACGATCTAGCAACGACTTCCGATCCTTGTCGAGCCTCAGCTTCGTGATAGCACACTTCGATGGGTTGATCCCAACGTTGACGGTCGAACCGTTCACTTTCTCCCGCGTGATGCGCTCGATATGAATAACCCATTTGCGACGGTACACTTGCACAACTTTCCCCTCGCGACCTTTGTAGGTACCACGAACGACTTGGACCTCGTCGTCCTTGCGGACCGGCATGGAACGGACATTGTACTTGGACCTCAGATCGGATGAGAGTGGTGCGCTCATCAAAACGCGGCGTACGGACGATGGTGCCGTGAAATGGGCCTTGCGGCTCTTACGGCGAGAGGAGGATACTCGTGGGTTGTACTTCATTTTTGCTGCCGGGGGATTAGGGGATTGGGTTTAGGGTTCCTCTTCGACAAGGCGACGGCCAATGAAGAAAGTAGAGAAGTAGGGTTTGGGCAAATATATGATGCTAAAGTGGCCTAGAGAACTAGGGTTAATTTGGTATTGTTGTCATTTGGGCTTTACGGGTCTAGATATGTTTTGGTGGGCCTCAGTCATTGTGACCCAATTTCATTTTGGTCTTTTAGTCTTTTTCTAATTTCAAAATATCAATTTTACGACAAGTATTTAGACACAATAATTAATGTCACAAATATACTTATAATATATATTTTTGAAAAATATCTAATATGGTACATATACTTTTAAAATGCCTAACATGAGACTTTAAAATATCATTATACGTATTATTATAATGCTTGTGAATTTTTATTGTCTGATTTAACGTTTATTAGCAATGTTAACCCAAGTATCATAATACGAACAATTAGAACCAAATCTTTAAAGTTTATTTGTTTTGTTGTTGTTATTATCATTACTAGGGGAGGTTTGCTTGTACATGTGTATCGAGTGGATTAGTCTATTAGACGATGGTTTTGAGAAATTTATTCAATTTGATTCTTATTATTTAAAATTTATTATTAATAAAAATAATATATATTATAAACCTTCATTCAAATATTTTTAAAAATATATATTAAAAAACCAACAAATTTAGTAAAACATAAGAAGTGTTTTTTTTAATTGAGTCATATATTCTTTTATCTTGATCCTGATTTAATCTGGATTTCAATCCATTTCGAACCTAAATTTTAAGAAATATGAACTTTATAAAATTAAGTCAGATCAAAATCTATCAAATTTAGGTATTTTATCTCTTCTAAGTGCGAACGAGGCCCGTATGAAATGAAATGTCTCAATTTAGGGATGTAAATTAACCGAGTTTGAACGAACAAGATCACGTTCGTGTTCATTTGTTTTATTTTTGAAAGTGTCCATGTCATGCTCGTATTTGTTTAAATTTTAATATCGTCTTCCTGTTCGAGAACATGTTCATTTAGTGTTCGCAAACATGTTTGTTTAACATTTGCGAATATGTTCGTTTAAAGTTCACGAACACTCTCCTTTTACCCTTTCATTTGCAAGCCAGAGAAATATAATAAAATTACTCCACTAGTCCTTAAGCTCTTTAGACTTTAAAGATTGAACTCCAAAGTTTATTGTATGTTCAACTTATTCTATACATTTACCAATATTTAAAATAAAAAAATAAAAGGAAAAAGAGAACCGAATAAACGAGCAAATAAACTAGTTTGTTCGCGAATATAAACGAACCAAACACACATTTACCCGTGTTCATTCATTTATTAAATAAATATAAAAAATTATGGAGATGGAGTAGGTCAATGATTAGCGGCCAGCAAACGTGCCAGTTCACGCATTTTAATACCCACACCATAAACCACTAAATATAAAAAAGGCCCGCTCTCAGATGATTATTAAAGTATTACCTTTTCAAATATTTTTAAATTATTTAATTTAAAAGTTAAATAGTATCTAATAGTATTATTAAAATATTTATTTTAAAAATTATCTTTTAAGATATAAAATAACTGATAGCAATTTTGTTCAGAAATACCGCCTACAAAATTTTAGTTTTAAATTTTTTTTTTCAACTTCAATTAAAAAAATACCTAAAAAACTGAGTTATTTTGGAGAAAAAAAGGAAACCCAAACAATATTTTGGGTTCTGGAGCATCTTAGGGAATATTTGAGAATCTACAGCAAAAACTACAGTGCAGGGTGAAGTCGCCACCTGCAGGTGGCGACATGGGTGAAGACGCCATCTGCAGGTACTTCCCCCTGATTTTATTTTGAATCAATAAGAAAAAACATTAAACTATTACAAGTCAGGGGGAAGTCGCCACCTGCAGATGGCGTCTTCACACATGTCGTCACCTTGCACTGTAATTTTTGTCGTAGATCTCAAAATATACCCCAACGCACCCCATTACTCAAAATATTGTTTGGGTTTGTATTATTTGCCAAAATTTGCCTAAAAAACTAGGTATTGTGCATTATTTTTTGGTCTCAAAAGTGCTTACAACCTGAAACAGTTTTAAAAACAATACAAAAAGTGATATATATTTTCTTCTTAAAAAAGTAAATTATTTAAAAATAAAATTTATTAACAAAATATTATTTTAGATTTATTTATTGTGAAAATAACTAATATTTTTTGAACAAATATTACATCGCCATCACCTTAAGACTATTAAAAAATTATTAGTTTTAACTAGGCTTAAATGAAAAATAAGTGCCCAAATTATATATTTTTTGAACTTTAGGTGCATAAAGTTTAAACCGTTACAATTTTAAATGCCTAAAGTTTCAATCGTTACAATTTTAAGTACCCAGCTGTTTAAAAAAATGGTTTACCCAATAAGAATGTGACACGTGTCATGCTTTTATTATTATTATTTTAAAAAAGTAAAAAATATAAATTTTTAAAAAACTAAAAATTCCCCAAAAAATACCAAATCCATAATACCCAAAATCACAAATTCTCCAAATTGCCGCCACTGCTGTCGTTGCTGGACACTACCACTGCTGTCGGCAGAGGCAGACGACCATTTCTCTCAACCACCCATCGCCGATAACCAACGGGAAGCGTGCCAATTGGACGGTGAACGTGAATGATTTCATTCGAACGCGTCCAATTGGCACACTTACCGGCGATTTCCGGCTATGGGTTGGTGAAAATGGTCCGAAGACGGCATTGGTGGTGTCCGACGACTGTAACGACGGCGACAATTTGAAGAATTTGTTGTTTTGGGTATTAGGAATTTGGGGCTTTTTTGGGAATTTTGAAAATTTTGAGTTTTTTAATTATATTATTTTTTAATTTTTTAATATAACAATAAAAAAATGCCACATGTCACGTTCTTATTAGGTAACAATTTTTTTTAAACGGACGGATACTTAGAATTGTAACAGTTGAAATTTTTGCACCCATTTTTACAAAAATACTTTAGGCACCTAAAGTTTAAAAAATATAAAGTTAAGACACTTATTTTTTATTTAATCCTTTTTAACTACTATAAATTATATAATTAATCATATGAAAAGTATAATAAAACTTACGATAACCATAATAGATATATAAACAAAAATGGTAGCTTAAAATTAATAATAGGCTTAAATATAAAATAAGTGTCCAAAGTATCTTATTTTTCCATTTACGCACCTAAACTATTTTTTTGAATAAAATAGATGCTTAAATTTTTTTCATCAAAATATGTGCCTAAATTTAAAAAGAAAAATCTAAATTCACAAAAGAGTTAGGCAATTTGGACAAAAATTAAAACTTTAGGCACCTAATTTTTTCAAAAAATTTAGGCACCTATTTAGACCGACATAAATAATATAGAAACCTCTTTTATATAAAAAAATAGTTTAGCACCTAAATGAAAAAATAATACTTTGGGCACTTATTTTATATTTAAGCTAGTGTCATATCTGGGTTTGGGCATGAGGGGCAAGTGCCCAGGGCCTAGAATTTTTATAGTTAACTATACTTATAAAAAAATTATATCAATTATAGGCCTCAATATTTTACTACTTGTTATTAGCGGAGTGAATTTTTTTAATATTTGTTATTACAAACCTAAATTTTTCTCAATATTTATTACTAAGGACCAATTTTTTCCCAATATTTATTATTATCGACCCAATTTTTCCCAATATTTATTATTAGGGGCTTACTTTTTTCAATATTTATTATTATGGGCCTATTTTTTCTCAATATTTATTATTATTGGCTTAATTTTTTCTCAATATTTATTATTATGGGCATACTCTTAAAATTTATTTATTTTTCTAATATTTGTTATTAAGGGCCCAATTTTTTCTCATTATTTGTTATTATGAGCATACTCTTAAAATTCAATATTTTATCTAATACTTGTTATTAAGGACCCAATTTTTTCAATACTTGTTATTAAGAGCCTAATTTTTTTCAATATTTGTTATTAAGATCCAACTCTTAAAACCAATTTTCTTTTCTAATATTTGTTATTAAGGATCCAATTTTTTCAATACTTGTTATTAGGGCCTTTTTTCAAAACTTATTATTATGGGCATACTCTTAAAATTTAATTTTTTTAATATTTGTTATTAGATGCCTAATTTTTTTAATGTTTGTTATTATGAACCTACTCTTAAAATTTATTTATTTTCAATACTTGTTATTAGATATTGAGATTTAAATAATGGTTCACAACCGTAACATTGACCGTTCTATAGCGATAGCGACATCGTTTGAAATCGCGATATATGCAACCGTTATGTCCATAATAGCATATGTTATTAAAAAAATTCACAACCCCAATACTGGCAGTGACCGCAATAACATCCGTTATGTTCGCAATCGCGATAAAACACAATGTGACCGATAATGCGATCGTAATCGTAATTTAAATTCCTAGTTAGGTGTTTAATTTGTGGTTCGCCCTAGTGCCACCAAAATCTCAAAATGTCATGATTTAAACCATAATAATAACAAAACTAAATACAAATATATACTAATGATTAAGTAAAAAAAAGTCTTTTATCTTATTTTGAAAACACAATATTTGGTTACAAATTTTATAATAGTTTTATTTTAATGGTGAATAAGTAGTGTAATAAACAATTCACATTGTTTTATTTAGTTAAAAAAACCTCGTGCTGAACAAAAAATATTACATAATCTGAAAATATTTTAAAATTTAAATATAAGAGTTATTATTTGATGCTTGAATTTTTTTTCATAAGCATGTCTATTTTAACATTAAAAATTGAAATTGAAATTTATAACCCTAAATCATATACTCTAACTCAAAATATCTAAACTGTAACGACCCAATTTTTGGGTTAGTGGATCGGGTTTTGGACTCTAACTCATAGCATGTGTTTAGGTGATTGGTGACAGCGTCACGTGTTTATTTATCTCTCCTTTTTGCTCGTACTAGCTTGCATGCTAATGTTTATGATTAGCATGAAGTATAGTAGAGTATATGTGTACCACCGAGCTTTGTAAGCTCAGTGCTCGGAATTGTTGTTTTCGTGCGTAGGTTGGTCGTCAGATCGTGGGATTGGGGAGCACTATCAGTACGGGATTCCAGCATATGGTGATTTACAGAGTATGGTACTTGTGTTTAATGGGTTGTGTATTCATAGGACCTTACGTGGTGGAGTTTGTAATCCTTATTTTGAAATTGTATTAATCAAATCAAATGCTCAAATGTTTTAAAACAAATTAGAGCTCATTTGTACCATTTTAATCATTTATCTATATTTTCAACTATTAGCTTTAAATGTTTTTGAGAAATACCTTGTTGAGATAAACCCAGTTTGAGAAATTTTATGGTTTTTGGTTTGGGATTGAGGCCCAAATGTGACATCCAGGTTGAGGGTGTTATAACAGTGGTATTAGAGCTTAGGTTTAGCCAGTTCTAGGAAACACCGAGTTGGTATAGGTGTTTTATTAAGGTGTCTAGTGAATACAAGCCCTTAAATTAAGTTCTTACTCTTTAAAACTGGAATCCTGATGGTGCGTCCAATGTTGCGACGTTAGGATGGTTATGATCGTGGCTGAAAGGGTTGAGTTAAGTGTTGAGCCACTCATAAGAGTGATTTCGAGGGCAAGGTTGCCTCGAATTGTTATGATGTGAGTTAGTTGAATGATGCCAGAGTTGAGGATGTGTCATCTTCTTGCCTTCTAAATGGTGTCTTCGTTGAGTTTTGTAGACGCTCAGAAGTCATCAGATACGTTATGAGAGTTTGTAGCAAAGAATCTTTACCGTTGTACGTGAATAACATTGGTAATGCGGGTATGGATAACTCACTTTCAAAATTGATTGGTGGATGCACGTTGGTTGGACGACCTTTGGTTCACCTAAAAAGAGTTTCATTGATACTTGGAAAGTACCATCGCCCTTCTCGAAGGTATTTCTCAGAGATGGTGGATTCAGGATCCACTAGTTTATTAGAGTGTGACCGAAGTTAGATGTTTTACGGTTTTTATAGAGTTGTCTTCTCGAGAGTTGTGGCACATTGGAAATTGATTTGGTTAATCAAGCACAATGTTAGCCTGTAATGTCAAGAGTTGTGCTCAAGGTTTTGAGACCTTGAGGGAACCCAACCCTTGGTAATGAGAATGTTAAACCGTTTCCCTTCTACCGTGATTTTTATGGTGGTCATTTTGAGAATGAAACAACGAGGTTGTGAGACATGTTTGATCTTTTGATAGATGCTAATGTGTGCAGTTCGACGCCCGAGAGCTTTTAAACCATCAGAGTGTTTGTTTATGCCTTTTAGAAGAGTCGTCAAGACTTCCTCCCTTCAAGAACATAAGTGGATGTTGAGGTAAGGTTGAGTTAGACGTCGGTGCCCATCGCATTTGTTAGAGGATACCGACCCAAATGAGAAAGTCAGAGATTCAATTGCAAAAGTACAGCTTGAACGAGGTTTCTTTTGTCTGAGTGTTTTGCCAAGGGAGAACTGGGTTTGTTCGCCAGTAAGAAGTTGGTTTGTTGAGGTGGTGCTTAAACTGTTGATAGCTTGTTAAGTGGCAGTGAAAGGCCGTTACCTATCTCATAGGGTGGATGACTCGTTTAACCGATTATGAAGTACCCATATGTTTTTCTAGGATTGGTTTGAGAATGAGATGGTCACGATTAATGTACTACCATTTTTTCGTATTATAGCTGAATACGAGTCAGAGATATCACAAAACATTTGCAAAACCCTCTACATTTGTAACTCGGTAAAAATTTGGATTCTTCTAAAAATATTACAATATATTTAGTTTCTATTTACAAATGTAGTTAATCACATATAGTTTAAATATAATATTTTAATATTCAAATCGAGTTTAATTTTAGACAGTAACTTATTAATTTAATTTAACTTTATATAATTAATAAAACTGCCTAAAAACTGCCTGATTTAAAATTCATCCAGACACCAAATAAAATACAAATTCTATTAGAGCAGGCATACCCTTTTAATATACATGCCAACTAGTAAATATCAAACAATATCAAAAGATATCTTACTGATATTGATGTACCTGTTATTAATTGATGATGTCCGTATATGCTTCTTACTCCAACCATTTCTTCTTTCCTACGTCTAAAACAGTTACACGCTAAGTATTTACTTAGTGAGGCAATAATTCAAATTCAAGTGCAATAGTCATAATATCAATATTAATGATTAACAATGCATATGATCACCTTACCATTATATGCTCGTTAACATAAATAAATATGTATATCAAAGTGATAAGATTAGATCTTACCAATACCGTTGCCATTCTATCTGTAAGCTTTCAATGCTTACCAATACCTTTTTCCCATTTCTATCTGCAAGCTTTCAAGCTTATCTTCCTGTTTCTTTTTTATTCTTTTCAATTTATTTAGCCCAAGGTATCGAATTAAGAGATTCTATGTACACGAGTCATCCCCCCATACCCAACCTTTCTTGAGTATGTATATTATTTGCACTCTACCGGGAGTGCTTAGCACCGAAGTGCTTTTGTATACTTACTAGAGTATACAATATATCCCTCATTGAGTTTTTATGAAATTACACCGAAGTGTTTAGCACCCCTAGTAAGTTCGTATACTCAAACCATGCATGAGTATACTCCTCAATGAGTATTTATAATATTTGCACTTTACCTAAAGTGCTTAGAATATTTATACAGCTGTGTATGACCCTATGGATATCCAACTATACCATCGAGCCTCTATATCATACATTGGGCTTTATTTCATCATTTAAGTCATCAATGGCAACATATATCAACATTTAACAGTTCATAGCCGAAATAACATTCATATTATAACATCATCAATAACTAGTGATCAATGCATTTATTTTCAACCTTTGACATATTTAAAATATGTCAAATATATGATCAATGACATAAATATCATGACAACATATAAACCAGGTAGACTCATCGCAAGTCCTACCGGTGATGTATGAAACATCCATGTATAATGTTATGTATGCATTGCACTCACCTGGGCCATTTATTAGTATGCCTCACTAAGTCCTCTTTGATCCTTTCCTTCATTGTACCTCGAACCTCCCTTGATTCGAACTTAACTTCATAATTCAAATAAGTAAAATATTTGTTAGATCCCAATCTAACAATATCTTAGACATATTGTTCAAAATAATCATTCGAATACAAAATCTCCAAACGTTTTCCTTTCTTCCTTGTATTGTTCAAAATTCGTTATGGTCCTTAGTAACCACTTTGAACTTCCATTAGCCCCTTTCAAGCTTACTAATCAACCTTAGATACAAAGTGTATCAATTCTCATTTTCTGGCAGTTTGCAGTACCTCCAAAGAAATATTTCTATAAAATAATCTATAACTCGGAATTTGACTCCGTTTATTCTGAAAGAAACTAGATTCGATAAGATTTTCAGCCATATAAATTAATAACCCAAATTCAACTTGTACGATTTATGGCGAATTTTCTAAGCCAGTTACAGTGCTGAAATTCGGAACAGACTGGTGTTCTGTTTTCTGACCTTTCGTCACTTAAAAATTCATATCTTTTGACTCGGAACTCAAAATCAGATTCCGTTTGTTGGACACGAAACTATATGAACAAATCTTTAAATCGGTATAAAATTCACCATCTAACCATTTTTGTAGAATTTATGGTGAATTTTCAAAGTTACTGCCATAAACCAGTTTTTCTACACAACTTCCATAAACAACTTCAACTTTTATACTTACTTCTCTACTTTTCAATTTAGTCCAATCACTAGCTTTAAACCACCAACTCATCACATTCTTCACCAAATAATTATTCACAATAATTCTCCCTAATTTTCCTTATTTACCGAAATAGTCACTGAAATGCAAAGATAAGGATTCATGCTTCTCAACTTCGCAATTTAGTCCTCAATTCAACATTACTACCTTAATTCCATAATTACAACTAAAAATCAGATTTAACCCCCATACAAAACTTCAATTTAGATTTGGTCACTTAACTTTGACAAATTGTCAAAATGGTCACTAATTCAATTCAACATCAATTTGGCATTCTAACTTCATTTTCTTATCTCTAACATCATTAATAACACAAATGCACTCCAAATTCTAAAAATTCAGATTTGTTCCTTCAACTTTTCAAGTTTCCGAAATGGCCCCTACACAATTTAACTTAGGGTTTTGCTTCTAAACAACAATTCAAGCTTACTAGATCATTATTTCAACATCACAAACCCTAAATTAAACTTGAATCCATAAACCATAATCATATTCATAATAATCAAAACATGTAAAACTTAAATCCCAACTCAATATCATGATTTTAACATCATACTAGCTTGATTTAAACTTGAATTCAATCATGGAATCATAAAATCTTAAAAGCCCCAATTTGATCCATAAACCCTAATTTCTTTCTCATGTAAATTCTCATCAATCAAGCATGGATTCCATGAATTATTGATATCAAAAGATAGAGCTTGAAGAGTACAACAACTTTGTAGTTGAAGAGATTACCTAAAAACCGAGTTTCGGGGCTTGAATCGAGCTTGGAAAATTTTCTCTTTCTTTCCCTAGCCCTCACGTTTGTTGCTGGAAAAGATGAACAAAATCTTCATCTTTTCACCATTATTTTACAAATATATCTATTAAATGAATATTAAATTCATTTAATAGTGAAATTACAAATTTGCCTTTTTATCCAATGGTTGAGATTGATTTTATAATCAATAAAGGGCAAAGATTTAATCTTCCCTTTTCTCTTTCCAAAATTGCCCTTATAAATTTTTAAATATTTCAAAATTGCCATTGGGGCCAAATGACCAATTTGCCCTCCAACTTGTCTTTATTTACTAGTTTGTTTCCAAATTGCCATTCCATTAAAATCTAACTAAATCTAGTTAGAATTCAACCAACCATAATAAAATATTCTTAAAAATAATATTTTATGACTTTTCCATAGATTTTGGATCAGTCTCCAAAATTTCCATTTGATCCAATATACCGATAAATAATCTTTTACTCAGAAATAAACGTAGGATTCATCTTGAATCGAACTAAAAATATTTCCAACACTTGGAAATGACTTTTATAACCTTTCTCTATCATATGGAAAATTTTCAAAATTTTCCAGTTCGGTCTGTGTATCTGAATTCCACTTAAACTTTAATTGTGATTTTCCCAATAATCGAAGTATCAGATCGAACCAATATTTCAGCATTCGATTCACACCCTTAGGTGATCTGTTTATTTATGAAATAAAAATCCTTAACTTTTGGGAAATTACAACTTTAGTCCCAAAACTTTTCTAAAGTTTATACTTTAGCCATAAAATTTTCAAAATTTACATTTTGGTCACTACCTTTTTAAACTTCAATTCCCATTCCAATTTTCCTTGGAATTTAACCAAACTTTAAGAATACCTTATTCAATTCACTATCTATCACATGATACCTTTAAACCTTAGAAATTTCCTTTCCAAAACCCATAATTAAAGAAATCCTAACTTTCGTATTTTTGTCATTTTAGCCACTAAGTTAAATTTTAAGCTATTATCTTACTGCTAAATGACCCTTAATCAAATTATTAAATTTTGGTGTATTACAGTTAAAGTGTTGGAGGCTAGTAGTGTAGCACCCTCTTTTTGGCCAGGTCGAGAATTGGGTCATAGTATGTTACCAGCATTCAATACGATGTTCGGTATAATGTTGTAATCAATATTCAGCGTTTCAATTTTTGTGCAATTCTAAACAATATTCAATACTCCAACAATACATTGAGGTCGGTAGTTCGATACGAAAGTAAGACTATCAATTTAGGACCAATTTTAAACCTTTATATAATTTATGGCTAATTTGTAAATTCAATAAATTAGAGGTCCTTTACTAAAATTGACCTTACCACAAAGAAAACCAACCTATAGTCAGTGTGCTTGCAAATTTCCATATTATTTAGAGGTCATTTACTCCTTCAATTAAGCTAATCACTAACAGGTAACCAATTTGTAACTTTCCAGAATTATTCCAATAGTTTTTAATAGAATTAACTGTATTGGTATCGGTACTCGAGAGGTCATACCGATATGCCATGCATGATTCAAACATTAGTAGTTCCAGTGACCAATATGTGTACCGATACACCTGGACCAGTATCGATACGCATTTATTATTATGAAAATTATTCTTTTGAACCCAATATTGGTATCGATACATGAATAGTTGTACCGGTACTGGTGCCCTAATTCCCAAATTGGATTAAATAAGGTATCGGTACCTACATGGTCGTATCGATACCCAACTACAATAATTTTCCAGTATCAAAAATTCGTACTAATACGCCCAAGACAGTACCGATACGTCTTGTTGACCAGCGTTGACCTGGTCTAAAAATGAATACTCGTACTGATACGACATTACCCATATCGGTACGATAGGGTATGTAATGACAGATTATGTCTGGTTTTTATCCATTTTGACCTATCATCCAATGTCCAAATCCTATGAAATTTTACAGGCAAGTCTAATTAACCATATTTTACTTTCATGCCAAATTTCATAGTCATATGAATCCATTTAAAGGTTTTTTTTACCTAATTAAGCCCAATAAGCATATATTACCACTTTTAGCCAAATTCAAGATAACATTTCAGGCCTTTAAAGCTTATACATGCTATATGCAACATATGCACAACAAAAGGGCTAAAAGTGAATGTTTAACTACTTTGCCACCATACTAGGAGTTTGTAAGGATAATAAGCATTACTCTATGCTTGCTGTGACTTGCCAAAAACCTCCAACCTTTCTGATCTCGTAACGGTGACTTCTTTAACCTAAAATGCATAAGAGGAAATGTATTAGGTATACTTTGCCTAGTGAGGTAGTCAGAAACATTGTCAATAGCAATAATATGCATACCAAATCATGTCTTAACTATAACAATGCTATGAATCATGTATCATCATTAACAATGATATGAACCATATTCGATGAGTATTATATTATATTTTAACAATATTCTTTGGATCAAATCAAGATAGTGGATACGTGAATTCCTACGCCTCACCAAATCAATGAATGGTCTAATTACTTCACCTCACCAAATCAATGAATGGTCCAATCACTTCGCCTCGCCAAATGACTAATAACACAAACATCCTTCCGCCTCGCCACAATAAAGGCCGTAACCCAAGAACCTTATTCCACCCTTACAATGAGCTCATGAATTCTACAACATGCCAATTGTATCCAATGTTATCTCGAATCCAAGGTTTAATAACAATGTCGAAGTCAGTGTTTCAATAGCAATAGCGATGATCAATGTTTCAATAACCATATCAATGATTAATATTTTGATGACAATATCAATAATCAATGTCTCAATAATAATGGCAATGTCTATGGCAATAATTCGATGACAATGAAAATATCAATGAATTATGTCTATAACAATGACAATATCGATGTCCGATGAACAATATATTTATGTATCAATATTTTGATAACATCAATGACAATGATAATAGCTCAATGGACATTACTCAATGCAATAAACTTACTAATACTTACCAATATTGCGTCCAAAGAGGTTTCAATGAAATAATACCTTGAAACAATGTTAGCTATACAATATCCAATGTCAATGAAATTGGGAAAAAGCACCTAGCCTATTCCCGAGACTCTGACTACATTTATCTTACTTTTTGAAACTCCTAAGGCTCTCGGATGATCACTTTCTTGTTCCTAGCTTTTGATGGAGATGATGAAACTTCTTTCTCCAACTCTTGAGCTAGGTAAAATAATAGGAAGTGATAAAATATACAATGATATCCAAATCAATAGACAAGATTGAAGTAGCTATTAGCTATTAGATATCCACGGATTAAAGCCTTGATGATCATGGGTTTAACTTAGGTGCTTAGTAGCTTCAAATCAAAATTAAACCTCAAAGATCCATAGAATCAATCAATCGTTTGAGAGGTTTTAGCTTACCAAATCGATGGCTACACGATAGAATCAATGGATCGAAGCAAACTTGAACCTTGAAAAGTTCAACAATGAAGGTGCTAGCTTAAATGTAGGGAGGTGCATGCTTGAAGAAAGAAGATGGTGAAGATTGGTGATGATGGTGAGTTCGATGAGTTATATTTTAAAGCTTTTCTCCTCCCATTATAAGGGTATAGCCGGTTGGCTTTCATCCCCCAAGAGGTAAGCTAATTTTATCAATTTTTATCTTTTCATTTCTTTTACAAAACAAGACCATTTGTCCAACAAATTATCATCTTTTCTTGAAAAACAATGAACAACATCATGTGGGGGTGTCAAGATAAGAGGTGATTCATCCCAAAATGGGATAATTACAAGGGTAGCCCTTCAATTTTTTAAAATTTACACTTTTACCCCTTAAACTTCTATTTTTTATAATTTAGTCACTAAACAATTTTTGATAAATCTAATAAAGTCCAATATCAATGCAATTGACCATACAGTTAAATTTAACACAATATTTAGACCTTTCCAGTATAGGGATTCCGATTGTCATAACCCAATTTTGACTAGACCGATTTTTAGGGTGTTACAAGTAGTTTCGAAATGAATTTCGGAGTGAGGATTTTTCTCTTTAGGTTCTGTCATGGTAACGTTTGATGTCTTCAATGACGTTTAAGGTATTTCAGCTATGATAAGGTAGGGGCCACCATGTTGTCTCTCAAATATAAGTTTGATGCTTTGTGTTACACATATGAATGTATAAGAAATATGGAAATATGAGTGCTAACAAGATAATGACCTTATGCGTGGGAGTGGTTGGTTACCGTGTGATCAGTTAATGAATCCAGGGTTTGAGACTTCATAAATACCTTGGATTTGTATCACAGTTCCCTTGGAATGAGTTGAGGAACATTGGTAGAGATTCGATCTATTAGAGATCATTTTGTTGTGAAAGTGGTACTAAATCGATTAGAGTCAAATAATATTTTGAAATCTTCGAGGATGTTTTTTTGTGTTGTCAATGCTGTATTGTTGGTGCTAGAAAGAGGAAGGGTGTGCCTAATGTTGCGCGTAATAAGTGCTACGCAAATGTGTAAGTATACACGTCGCAAGTTATAGTATAAAAGATACCGTCTCCACAGGGATTGGTGTTACTTCAAGAATCTAGTCTCTTGCACTGTAAAAAGTAAAAACACAAGTAAAGGATTATAGGAGTTTAACTAATGACTAATCTAGAAAGCAATAAAGTAAAAGAAAAGATGAATTCAAATGAGAGAGAGATAGGCCAGGTTATCGTGAGTTGAGGTGTGATAGCCGATTGGATTGTCTTGGTAAAAGAGTGCACGGGCAACTCAATTGCCGTGGCAACTTGCACAACGGGGTTGCCTTGGCAACTAATCGATGGTTGCCTGGGCAACTAGTTGGGCAACTACTTGGGCGTCTGGGCAGCAATCTTCAAGGTTCGGCAGAGCGTTCTTCAATGGTTTCTTCTTATCCCTAAGTCGAAACTCTAGCTACTTGTGCATACCTTGATAATACATCCCTGCGTGAATCAAGGGTGAACAACAACCAATCTTGCGCTCCTCTTAGCCGTTGAAATCCTTAACTTATTCCTAAGCCGGATTAATCTTCACCATCAATAGATTGAATAAAGATCGTATTCATTCGTTTCTTGAATCTAACTCTCCCGATATTAGATAAATAGATGAAATCACGAGATCCTCTCCCAATTCACTCGCAAACAAGAATAAGAACCAAGAATGAATAAACCTTGAAATAGAAAAGTGCAAACTCTTATTACCTAAACAAAAACCAATAGTTTCTCACAACCACAAAACACAATAACCATAGCCAAGTAGATTTAGTTCATGGCTAGGTTCCAAAGAAACACAAGATAAACAATCCCTAGCATGAACCCAACCGAACAAGAAAGAAAAGGATGAAGCTTGTCGAAAATTCCCCTTGCTTCCTCTCTTGGTCTTGTCGAAATTTGCCCTAATGCTCTCTCTTTAAGTTGTCGAAATCTCCTTGCTATTTATAGGGCTAGGCCAAAGTCTTTCTTTGAGGAGGAGTTTGAGTTGGAATTAAATTATCTTTAAAGAATATAATTCTTTATTATAATTATATTCCTATTAGAACTTCTCCTATCTTCTTGGAATTTAATTCTTCTTTAATCTCTGCATGGCAATCAAATTCCTTTGGGCTTGGGCCTTGCTCCATGTCATCTTGGGCTTGTATAGTCATCAATTTTGACATCCCTATTGCATTTTCTCTTTGTCGACAATTGCCATGGCAACTGGCTCGGCGTCTCCTTCATGCATTGCCCTGTCAACTAGCTCGGCATATCCTTCATGCATTGCCCTGGCAACTAGCTCGACATTGCTTTGGTAAGTGATCCTGCACATACACACACAAAGCACACCAAAACAGCATCTTTTCCACAAAAACTACCAAGTTATGTAATCAAGCTCAACGATGGAAGGAAACATGGATTAATGCATGAATGGCTAATTATGCAACTAATATGAGCCTAAGTCTAACAATAATATGAGTAAAAAGGGTAAGAAAAATAGTACTTTTGAACACTTATCACACCCCCAAACTCGAACTATTGCTTGTCCTCAAGCAATGCAAACTCATAATTACTTGCCAAGACTTCAATTTTCACAAACTTAGCTTTGAACTTGATTTCAATTCTCTGAACCGGGGCACAAAGTATGATTGGCTTTTTATTTCTTCAGAAAACTTAGGAATTTACTCGGAATCAAACTATAATGCTTGTGAGTGTGTGCGGAGTTGTGTGCAAGTTGATTTTTCGGATTCTATGCAAACAATAGGTTTTCAAATTACTCCATTGGGTTCTTTTTAACATGTTTTTAACTAGAGCCAGTTTTAGGCACCTCTAGTGTTTTGTTTTTAGTTTTATTAAGTTAATTTAATCGACTAGAGCCGGTTTCGGGCACTTCTAGTTAAATTTTTTTAACACATCCTAGAGCCAGTTTCGGGCACCTCTTGTGATCAATTTTTTAGCACATGCTAGAGCCAATTTCGGGCACCTCTAACATTCATCCAATTTTTATTCTAATCCCCCAATTTGTTAATTATCAACCTAAGTTCACTGGAATTCCTTAAATCAATCAAACCACAACAGTGTTTTATCAAATTTAGCATCATAGTAAAATTCTAAGTTTTTCCATGGTTATCCTAGAATAAAAATTCTATCAATTAAGTGCATTGGCAAAGTCATCATCGAATATTCATCAAATCTAAGCAATTCTTGTTCCAATTAAACGCATGGCAAGCAATTTATGTATCCTAAATGTAATACTTAAGATGAATGTAACTAAACATGGTAACTACTAATAACAATCCCCCCCAAACTCGAGTGAGGCATTGTCCTCAATGCATGCATAAAAATAACGAAAAGAAAAGAAAAAAAGAAAAAAGAAAAAGAAAAATGCATACGAGGACTTAATCCGAGAGTTCATCATCGTAGATGATTAGTTTCCTTCTAGTCGGTGTCTTGATTCTCTTGCTTGAACGCGATGGTTGTTTTCTTGTTGCCTGGATGTCTTTAGCTTTGGTTGCCGTGGCATCTTCAGGGTTGGTTGCCGTGGCATCAGCTTGTGCAGGCACGATGTAGGTTGCCGCGGCATCTTCTTCATTGGTTGCCGGGGCAAGGATCTTGGCAGTAAATTTCCTTAGCATAGTAGTTGGGAGTCTTGTTGTGAAAAAGAAAACAAAGAAAACCTGAAAACTAAAGATAATGAAGAAAAATAAAATATCTCCTAAAAATGAAAATAAAAAGAAAAAGAAAAAGAAAAAGAAAAAGAAAAAGAAAATATTGAAAGCAGAGCATGCTCATGCATCTCCTAAGTTGACCACTTCTTTGTTACGTTCCACATGGGCACCATTGTAGTGCTTCATTCTTTGTCCATTAACTTTGAATTCATGGTTGTCAGAGATGGACTTGATTATCACAACACCATGGGGGAATGGTTTGACGACTTCGAATGGTCCCGACCATCTTGATTTTAGCTTTCCCGGGAAAAGTTTTAGCCGAGAATTGAATAGGAGAACTAGTTGCCCTGGCGTGAATTGCCGTGACAATAGTTTCTTGTCGTGCCATCGTTTTGTTTTCTCCTTGTAGATTCGTGCATTGTTATAGGCGAGTGCACGGAATTCTTCTATCTCATTGAGGTCCATCAAACGCTTTTGTCCGGCACTTTCCCAATCCATATTCACGGTCTTGATTGCCCAGTACGCCTTGTGCTCGATTTCCACCGGTAGATGACATGTTTTACCATAGACAAGTCAGAAGGGGGACATACCTAAGGGTGTTTTGAATGCAGTGCGATATGCCCAAAATGCGTCATCGAGTCTAAATGACCAATCCTTCCTAGAGGGATTTACAACTTTCTCGAGTATTCCCTTCAACTCTCGGTTGGAAATTTCTGCTTGCCAGTTGGTTTGTGGGTGATATGCCGTGGCGATCTTATGTGATATGCCGAAGCGTTGCAACATCTTGGCAATTAGTCTGTTGTCAAAATGCTTGCCTTCGTCGTTGATAATTGCTCTCGGCATCCCAAACCGTGTAAATATGTTATTCTGCAGGAATCATTGCACGGTCTTGGAATCGTTGTTGGGAACTGCAGCTGCCTCTACCCATTTAGACACATAGTCGACGGCAAGTAGAATGTAGAGGTTGCCAAATGAAGACGGGAAAGGTCCCATAAAGTCGATCCCCCATACATCGAACAATTCCACCTCGATGATGTTTTGGAGTGGCATCTCATATCGTCTAGAGATATTGCCCGTCCTCTGGCAACGATCACATTGCTTGTAAAAGTCTTGGGCATCTTTGTACAATGTTGGCCAATACAAACCCGATTGCAAAACTTTGGCCGCGGTACGAGTTCCTCCAAAATGTCCTCCATAGGGTAAAGAATGGCATTGCCGGAGTACATTATGTTGCTCTTCTTCAGGGACACATCGGCGTATAACCTGATCTACACATTGTTTAAACAAAAGAGGCTCGTCCCAAAAGTAATGCTTAGCATCATGGCGGAACCGCTTCTTCCCTTGGTGAGTAATGCCATAAGGAAAAATACCACAAACAAGGAAGTTAACTAAATCCGCGTACCAGGGTATTACCGAGGCATGTGTTGTCGTGGCGACTGCTCCCAAAATTGTCGAGGCGTGCGCGTCAAAGGCTGCTGCGGCATCGAGAGTTGCCGAGGCGTGTGCATCCATGGTTGCCGAGGCGTCTAAGGTTGCCAAGTCGTCGAGGGTTACCGAGGCAACTAAAATTTGTTCATCCGGGAATGCATCACATATCTCTAGATCCGCGTCCTCCTCCTTATTGCGTTCCAAACGTGATAAGTGATCGGCCACTTGATTTTCTGTTCCTTTCCTGTCCTTAATTTCAATATCAAATTCTTGTAAAAGTAATATCCAACGAATCAAACGAGGTTTAGAATCCTTTTTAGCAAATAAGTATTTGATTACCGAATGGTCCGTATGAACAATTACCTTTGTACCAATTAAATAGGATCGGAACTTGTCAAATGCGAAAACTACAGCTAGTAACTCTTTCTCCGTTGTTGTGTAATTCACTTGAGCACCATTAAGAGTTTTACTAGCGTAGTATATCACATGGAAGGTCTTACCTGTGCGTTGGCCTAGGACTGCTCCTACCGCGAAATCACTTGCATCGCACATGAGCTCAAAAGGTAGCGTCCAATCTGGTGGAACGACAATGGGTGCCGAGGCAAGCTTTTTCTTTAGGGTTTCGAATGCTTGAGTGCAAGAATCATCAAAATCGAAGACTTTATCCTGTTCAAGCAGATTACACAAGGGTTTAGTGATTTTAGAAAAATTATGAATGAACCTCCTGTAAAAACCTGCATGTCCGAGAAAACTTCGAATTCCTTTAACCGAACTTGGTGAGGGTAATCTCTCGATCACGTCCACCTTGGCTTTGTCTACTTCAATTCCCTTGGATGAAATCTTGTGACCGAGCACTATTCCTTCATCTACCATAAAGTGGCATTTCTCCCAATTGAGGACTAAATCCGTTTCTTCGCATCTTGCCAACACCCTCTCTAAATTGCCGAGACAGCCGTCGAAGTCATTACCAAAAACCGAAAAATCATCCATGAAGATCTCAAGAAAGTCTTCGACCATGTCTGAAAAGAGTGCCATCATACATCTTTGGAAGGTTGCCGGGGCGTTACACAATCCGAACGGCATCCTTCGGAAGGCATAAGTACCGTATGGGCATGTGAAGGTTGTCTTTTCTTGATCTTCTGGTGCTATGGAAATCTGATTGTAACCTGAATAACCATCAAGAAAACAAAAAAAGGGTTTACCCGCAATATGGTCAAGCATTTGATCAATAATGGGTAATGGGAAGTGATCTTTCCTAGTGGCTTTGTTTAGCTTTCGATAGTCCATACAAACCCTCCAACCGGTCACAGTCCTGGTTGGGATAAGTTCATTATTTTCATTGGTTACCACTGTTATACCTCCCTTTTTCGGTACATTGTGTACGGACTTACCCACGTACTATCGGAGATAGGGTATATAATGCCGGCGTCAAGCCACTTGATGATTTCTTTCATTACAACCCCTTTTATGGCATGATTCAGTCTCCTCTGGGCCTCAATTGAAGGTTTGTGATCATCTTTCAACAAGATCTTGTGCATGCACACCGCCGGGCTAATTCCCTTCAAGTCGGCAATTGTCCACCCTATTGCCTTTTTGTGTAGCTTCAACATCTTGATCAGCTTCTTTTCTGCTCGATCAGAAACTTAGAAGAAATAATTACAGGCAATGTATTATCGGTCCCTAAGTATACATATTTTAGTTGCTCTGGCAATTATTTCAACTCAAGAATTGGTGGTTGTTCAATAGAGGGTTTTTCGAGCTTACTTTCCTTACAGAGTAGTCCAAAGGTTTCAAAGTATGTACCAGTCGATTGGCTGGCCAATTTGCCTCTTCTAGTTGTTCCTCATCGACCGGTTCTTCATACTCCTCATGTTCCTCTTGGTCGGCAATGTAGTTGCCGAGGCAACTAAATTCCTCATCGAAGTTAAACTCTGCCGTGGCATGAAGAAGTTGGCATTCTTCTGGATCATCGGCATGCCTTAGTGTTTGGAACACATTTAGTTTAACTTGCTGGTCATTCACCCTCATTGTGAGTTCTCCCTTTTCAACATCAATCAAGATTATCCCTGTTGCTAGGAATGGTCTCCCGAGAATGATGGGTGCATGCTCATCTGCTTCACAATCCAAAACAATAAAGTCAGCGGGAAAAATAAATTTATCGACTTTTATCAGTATGTCTTCGATTTTTCCCTCTGGATGCACATAGGATCTGTCGGTTAGCTGCAACATGACTGTTGAAGGTCTTGCCTTCCCGATTCCTAGTTTCTGGAAAACCGATTTAGGCATCAAGTTTATGCTAGCCCCAAGGTCGCATAATGCTTTCCCGATATAGTGATTTCCAATGGAACAAGGTATTGTGAAACTTCCGGGATCCTTCAACTTGGGTGGCATACGATTGTGCAACATTGCCATGCATCCCTCTGTCGCGGCAACTGTTTCAAACTCTCCTAGCCTTGTTCTTTTGGACACAATGTCTTTAAGAAACTTGGCATAGTTTGGCATTTGTTCAATTGCTTCCACCAATGGCAAGTTGATGTGGACTTGCTTTAGGATATCAAGAAACTTCTTGAATTGGTATTCTTGCTTTTGTCGCTTCAACCTTTGTGGGAATGGTGGTGGAAGTCGGATATCTTCAATCCTTTCATTGGTTTGAAACCTGATTGACGGCATTGTCTGGACATTTGGAGTTGCCGAGGCGTTGTCAACTGGGGTTGCCGAGTCATGCTTATCGCAAGTTGCCGAGGCGTCTTTATCGTCGGTTGCCGAGGCATGCTTATTGCCGGTTGCCGCGGCAATTCCTGGTTCAGCATCTGAGGCTTTGCCGCTAGGTTCGACCTGATCTTTTTGTGGAGTTTTGTTTGACGAGCGGGTTTGAACCTCTCTAAGTTGTTGGCCACTTCTAGTGGTGATCGCCTTACATTGCTCATGGCCAGTTCCTCTTGCGACTTCAGTATCGCTAGGAAAACCTCCTTGCAGTCTAGTATTCAGATTTTGAGCAAACTTTCCTACTTGATTTTCCAATGATTTGTTTGCCGCCTCTTGGTTTTGCAATCTCATCTCGGTCCTGTTAATAAAAGCATCAGTTCTTTTTATGAAATTACTATTCTCAGCCATACAAGATTCAATTTTCATCATAAAAGCATTTAGAGAATTTTCCAAAGAACTAGATGTCATCGGTTGTTGCTGCGGCAACTGTTGCCGTGGCATATTCTGCTGGAATCCCGATGCTTGTGCATTCTGATTGTTCTGGTTTAGAGCATTGTTGGGATTACTCCATGAAAAATTCGGGTGCTTCTTCCAAGCTGGATTGTATGTATTGGACATCACGTTATTGCTCCGATTGTAATTCCCCACATAGAAGCTGGATTCCGGATTCTGCATACATTCAGAAGAATTATGGTTATCACCACATAACTCACAAAAAGAATCCATTACCTTGACTTCATGTGTGTTGTTTGGTTTTTGCATGTTCTGGACCATCTTGGTTAAAGTGGCCAATTGTGCCGAAATTGAATCTGATGATCCTAGTTCATGTATTGTGGCTTGGCGTCTAACTCCTCCTCTTCTAGTAGATGGGAATTGATAATCATTCTTGGCCAGCCTGTTTAAAATTTACATTGCTTCTTCCGGCGACTTATCTAGGAGTATACCGTTTACTGAGGCATCTAGCATCATTCTTGTTGGTGTATTCACGGCGTTGTAAAACATTGTTACTTGAGTCCACACCGGGAATCCGTGTAAAGGGCATTTGTGTAGAAGTTCTCTATATCGCTCCCAAGCCTCGTACATGGATTCATCATCTGTCTGCCCGAAAAGAAGTAATGTCATTACGATGCTTATCAGTCAAATTTGTAGGATTAAATCTAGCAAGGAAATCACGTCAAAGATCAGTCCAAGATGCTATGGATCCGGCAGGAATGCTATTCAACCATACTTTCGCCCTATCCCTCAGTGAATAGGGGAATCATCTTAATCGTAAGACATCGGGGGTGACTCCGTGTATCTTGAACGAGTTGCAAATCTCGAGGAAAGATTTCAGATGTTGTTGTGCATCTTCAGTTGATGAGCCGCCAAATTGACCTATTGTGTTGATCATATTAAACATTACCGGTTTCAACTCAAAGTGGTCGGCTTCAATTTTAGGTGCGACAACTCCTGGGTTAAGTCCATCAAGATCTTCTTCAAGATAGTCTCAAATAGTTCTGTTTCGTGCAAGAATCACTCCTCCTCCTGCTCGAACATCTTGATTCATATTGCCGTCTTGATTTGCCATTGCTTCTCTTATCCTTCGTCTAAGTCTTTGTAAGGTTCGTTCGATTTCTGGATCAAAGGGATATTCTGGTGAAGTCGGTCTCCTGGTCATATACCAATGCAAAACCAAAGTTTGTTAGCCCTTTGAATTTTAAACAAGATAAGTAAAAAGAAAGTGCAAGAAAATAAAAACAAAGTTGCTATTGCCAATCCCCGGCAACGGTGCCAAAAACTTGTTGCGCGTAATAAGTGCTACGCAAATGTGCAAGTATACACGTCGCAAGTTATAGTATAAAAGATATCGTCTCCACAGGGATTGGTGCTACTTCAAGAATCTAGTCTCTTGCACTGTAAAAAGTAAAAACACAAGTAAAGGATTATATGAGTTTAACTAATGACTAATCTAGAAAGCAATAAAGTAAAAGAAAAGATGAATTCAAATGAGAGAGAGATAGGCCAGGTTATCGTGAGTTGAGGTGTGATAGTCGATTGGATTGTCTTGGTAAAAGAGTGCACGGGCAACTCAGTTGCCGTGGCAACTTGCACAACGGGGTTGCCTTGGCAACTAATCGATGGTTGCCTGGTCAACTAGTTGGGCAACTACTTGGGCGTCTAGGCAGCAATCTTTAAGGTTCGACAGAGTGTTCTTCAATGGTTTCTTCTTATCCCTAAGTCGAAACTCTAGCTACTTGTGCATGCCTTGATAATACATCCCTGCGTGAATCAAGGGTGAACAACAACCAATCTTGCGCTCCTCTTAGCCGTTGAAATCTTTAACTTATTTCTAAGCCGGATTAATCTTCACCATCAATAGATTGAATAAAGATCATATTCATTCGTTTCTTGAATCTAACTCTCCCGATATTAGATAAATAGATGAAATCACGAGATCCTCTCCCAATTCACTCGCAAACAAGAATAAGAACCAAGAATGAATAAACCTTGAAATAGAAAAGTGCAAACTCTTATTACCTAAACAAAAACCAATAGTTTCTCACAACCACAAAACACAATAACCATAGCCAAGTAGATTTAGTTCATGGCTAGGCTCCAAAGAAACACAAGATAAACAATCCCTAGCATGAACCCTACCAAACAAGAAAGAAAAGGATGAAGCTTGTCGAAAATTCCCCTTTGCTTCCTCTCTTGGTCTTGTCGAAATTTGCCCTAATGCTCTCTCTTTAAGTTGTTGAAATCTCCTTGCTATTTATAGGGCTAGGCCAAAGTCCTTCTTTGAGGAGGAGTTTGAGTTGGAATTAAATTATCTTTAAAGAATATAATTCTTTATTATAATTATATTCCTATTAGAACTTCTCCTATCTTCTTGGAATTTAATTCTTCTTTAATCTCTGCATGGCAATCAAATTCCTTTGGGCTTGGGCCTTGCTCCATGTCATCTTGGGCTTGTATAGTCATCAATTTCGACATCCCTATTGCATTTTCTCTTTGTCGACAATTGCCATGGCAACTGGCTCGGCGTCTCCTTCATGCATTGCCCTGGCAACTAGCTCGGCATATCCTTCATGCATTGCCCTGGAAACTAGCTCGGCATTACTTTGGCAAGTGATCCTACACATACACACACAAAGCACACCAAAACAACATCTTTTCCACAAAAACTACCAAGTTATGTAATCAAGCTCAACGATGGAAGGAAACATGGATTAATGCATGAATGGCTAATTATGCAACTAATATGAGCCTAAGTCTAACAATAATATGAGTAAAAAGGGTAAGAAAAATAGTACTTTTGAACACTTATCACCTAACCCAACAATGAGAATTTTTGGTACTTGATCTTTAAGGAATTTGAGATTTGGACAATGACGTGAGTCAAAGTAATTAAGAGTTGTTGATCGCGTGTGATTGATCACCCCTTTAAGTAATGTGAACTTGATAAGTGATGGATTGTATGGAGTTAGTTTAGGTTAGAGTATCATGTTGCCCATGTGGGGTGATCACGGATCACAAGTGATGGTCATTGTTGCGCGTAATAAGTGCTACGAAATTGTGCAAGTATACACGTCGCAAGTTATAGTATAAAAGATATCGTCTCCACAGGGATTGGTGCTACTTCAAGAATCTAGTCTCTTGCACTGTAAAAATTAAAAACACAAGTAAAGGATTATAGAAGTTTTAACTAACTAATCTAATCTAAAAGCAAATAAGTAAAAGAAAAGATGAATTTAATTGAGAGAGATAGGCGGGTTATCGTGAGTTGAGGTGTGATAGCCAATTGGATTGTCTTGGTAAAAGAGTGCACGGGCAACTCGGTTGCCGTGGCAACTTACTGCAACGGGGTTGCCTTGGCAACTAATTGATTGGTTGCCTGGGCGACTAGTTGGGCAACTACTTGGGTGTTTGGGCAGCAACTTCAAGGTTCGGCGGAGCGTTCTTCAATGGTTTCTTCTTATCCCTAAGTCGAAACTCTAGCTACTTGTGCATGCCTTGATAATACATCCTGCGTGAATCAGGGTGAACAACAACCAATTCTTGCGCTCCTCTTAGCCGTTGAAATCCTTAACTTATTCCTAAGTCGGATTAATCTTCACCATCGTTGGATTGAATAAAGATCATATTCATTCGTTTCTTGAATCTAACTCTCCCGATATTAGATAAATGGATGAAATCACGAGATCCTCTCCCAATTCACTCATAAACACTAATAAGAACCAAGAATGAATAAACCTTGAAATAGAAAAGTGCAAACTCTTATTACCTAAACAAAAACCAATAGTTTCTCACAACCACAAAACACAATAACCATAGCCAAGTAAATTTAGTTCATGGCTAGGTTCCAAAAAAACACAAGATAAACAATCCCTAGCATGAACCCAATCGAACAAGGAAGAAAAGATGAAGCTTGTCGAAAATCCCTTTGCCCTAGATGCTTGCCGAAAATTCTCTCATCTTGCCCTACTTGGACTTGTCAAAAATTTCCCTCTTGCTCTCTCTATTCATCTTGTCGAAATTCCCTTGATATTTATAGGGCTATGCCAAAGTCCTTCTTTGAGGAGGAGTTTGAGTTGGAATTAAATTATCATTAAATAATATAATTCTTTATTATAATTTTATTCCTATTAGAACTTCTCCTATCTTCTTGGAATTTAATTCTTCTTTAATCTCTGCATGGCAATCAAATTCCTTTGGGCTTGGGCCTTGCTCCATGTCATCTTGGGCTTGTAAAATCATGAATTTTGACATCCCTATTGCATTTAGTTTTTGTCGACAAATGCCATGGCAACTGGCTCGACGTCTCCTTCATGCATTGCCCTGGCATCTAGCTCGGCATTGCTTTGGCAAGTGATCCTGCACATACACACACAAAAACATACCAAAGCAGCATCTATTTCCACAAAAATCACCAAGTTATGTAATCAAGCTCAACGATTAAAGGAAACATGGATTAATGCATGAATGGCTAACTATGCAACTAATATGAGCCTAAGTCTAACAATAATATGAGTAAAAAGGGTAAGAAAAATAGTACTTTTGAACACTTATCACACCCCCAAACTCGAACTATTGCTTGTCCTCAAGCAATGCAAACTCATAATTACCTGCCAAGACTTCAATTTTCACAAACTTAGCTTTGAACTTGATTTCAATTCTCTGAACCGGGGCACAAAATATGATTGGCTTTTTATTTTTCGGAAAACTGAGGAGTTACTCAGAATCAAACTATAATGCTTGTGAGTGTGTGCGGAGTTGTGTGCAAGTTGATTTTTCGGATTCTATGCAAACAATAGGTTTTCAAATTACTTCATTGGGTTCTTTTTAACATGTTTTAACTAGAGCCAATTTCGGGCACCTCTAGTGTTTTATTTTTAGTTTTCTTAAGTTAATTTAATCGACTAGAGCCGGTTTCGGGCACCTCTAGTTAAAAAAATTTGGGCACCTCTAGTTAAATTTTTTTTAACGCCTCCTAGAGCCAGTTTCGGGCACCTCTAGTGATCAATTTTTTAGCATATGCTAGAGCCAATTTCGGGCACCTCTAGCATTCATCCAATTTTTATTCTAATCCCCCAATTAGTTAATTATCAACCTAAGTTTACTAGAACTCCTTAAATCAATCAAACCACAACAGTGTTTCATCAAATTTAGCATCATAGTAAAATTCTAAGTTTTTCCATGGTTATCCTAGAATAAAAATTCTATCAATTAAGTGCATTGGTAAAGTCATCATCGAATATTCATCAAATCTAAGCAATTCTTGTTCCAATTTAAAGGCATGGCAAGCAATTTATGTATCCTAAATGTAATACTTAAGATTAATGTAACTAAACATGGTAATTACTAATAACAATCCCCCCAAACTCGAGTGAGGCATTGTCCTCAATGCATGCATAAAAATACCGAAAATAAAAATAAAAATAAAAATGCATACGAGGACTTACTCCGAGAGTTCGTCATCATAGATGATTAGTTTCCTTCTAGTTGGCGTCTTGATTTTCTTGCTTGAACGCGATGGTTGTTTTCTTGTTGCCGGTGGTGGAATCGATCCTCGTACGGGGTTGTCCTCATCATCCTCTTCATCAATGTCAATGGCTTTTCGCTTGGAGAATTCAATTGGTGCGGTCTTTATTGGTTCAATGGAGGACTCGTCCGAATCTGAAAAAGTCGAAAAATGATTCCGTAGGAGTTGATTCGGGCATAGGTGCTTTACCTTTGGCTTTTGCAGTGGTTGCCGGGGCATCGTCAGGGTTGGTTGCCGCGGCGTCAGCTTCCTTGGTTGCCGTGGCGACTGCTTCATTGGTTGCCAGGGCAAGAATCTCGGTGGGAAAGATTGGGAACGGCACACGATTGTCTGGGTACTTTTCTAGGATGACTTGGGTGATGGCGTTGTTGTGCTCCTTCATGTACCGCATGAACATTAGTTGCCGATCTTCAATTTGCCTTAGGCGGCTTGCCAATGGGTGCAAAAGTGCTTCAAATGTCCCGGGATTAATGGCCAAGTTGCCCTGGCGTTAGGTGCTTGGGCATTAGGGATTTCTGCGGCGACAGGGGTTGCCGTGGCAATTGGAGGCCTTGAAGAATCTCCCGGTGCCTCTCCCATTAGCTTCCGGATTAGTGTTATATTCCAACCAGACTTGGGTACGGCCTTTTCATCGGTGGACTCACTCGGGACATGCATCTCCTTGCAAAGATTAGAAATTAAGCAAGGGAAGAAAAGATAACCCTTATCTTTTGAGTCGCATACAAAAAATCTCATCACAAATAATTTTTCCAATGTTAATGATGCGATTATGCAAAATAGAATGTATGAGCAAAAGACGTGGTATATCAACGGTAGTATTGTGTGTGGAGGGCATTAAAGAAGTTTTAACAAACTTATTCCATAGTTTTGCCTCGGGTTTAAGCCGAAGGCGATTTACTGTGCCCTTGTATTTACCGTCGTTCCAATGAGTTCCCGGTTGAGTGAGTTCTTGAAGCACCTTGTCGAGTTGCTTGGGATTGATTTGGTCAACGAAGGCTTGATGCTCGTCCTTCTCAATGTAAAGTCCGTAAAAGGTGTTGATGCTTTCGGGACTTATAAGTATGGCCTTGTCACGAACAAAAACATAAGGATTATCCGGGTTAGGTGAGTGAGCATAGAATTCTCTTACCCATGAGATGTTACTCGGTTCCGGTTGATGGCAAACGATTTGCCACTTTTGATGTGCAATCCTCTTGAAGATGAATGGTTCAAGGCCGAAATCTTGATGAGAGTTGGAGTATTCAAAGCCTTGTTCTTCATGAATCTTCAGGCTTTCAAACTTGGATTGAAATCTTTCTTGAACCGCCGGTGTAGCAAACTTCTTGTATCTTGGTTCTTTGGAGGAACTTGGATGAACTAAAAGTTTAATCTTGGATGCCATGTATGATCTTGGTTGTGAGTAAAAACAAAGAAAAGAAAAGAAAAGAAACTAAAAAGTTGCAAGATAGAAAGTAGGAATAGGTTAAGGGTGATGGGTTTTATAGAAAAGATAGGTGGTTGGGATTTGGGGGAAATTGAAAAAAAGGGTTTAGGGTTTGGTAGGAATTTTCGACAAAAGGGGTTTTGGTTAGGATGAATTGGAGGCTTTATATAAGCCTTAGATTCAGCCCATTAGTTTCCTTGTTGAAGATGTTTTCCTACTTGGTTTAGAATTCCTTCTTTCTCTTGAACTTCATTTCCTACAATTCAAAAAACAAATCAAATAAGGATTAAAATTAAAGATAAACTAATAAAGAAAATAAATAAAGATGTGTAATAGTATTCTTAGACTTGAATAAAAAAAATCTATCCTAAAACTACTAATAATCGGCAAAATAATAAAATAATAAAAAATCGAAAAAAATGAAAAATAAATAAAATAATTAAATAATAAAAAAAACAAAAATAAACAAAAATAAAAATAAAAATATCAAAAGGGAGAGCATGCTCATGCATCTCCTAAATTGACCACTTCCTTGTTACGTTCCACATGGGCACCATTGTAGTGCTTCAATCTTTGTCCATTAACTTTGAATTCATGGTTGTCAGAGATGGACTTGATTATCACGGCACCATGAGAGAATGGTTTGACGACTTCGAATGGTCCCGACCATCTTGATTTCAGCTTTCCCGGGAAAAGTCTTAGCCGAGAATTGAATAGGAGAACTAGTTGCCCTGGCGTGAATTGCCGTGGCAATAGTTTCTTGTCATGCCATCGCTTTGTTTTCTCATTGTAGATTCGTGCATTGTTATAGGCGAGTGCACGAAATTCTTCTATCTCATTGAGATCCATCAAGCACTTTTGTTCGGCACTTTCCCAATCCATATTCACGGTCTTGATTGCCCAGTACGCCTTGTGCTCGATTTCCACCGGTAGATGACATGTTTTACCATAGACAAGTCGGAAGGGGGACATACCTAAGGGTGTTTTGAATGCAGTACGATATGCCCAAAGTGCGTCATCTAGTCTTAATGACCAATCCTTCCTTGAGGGATTTACAACTTTCTCGAGTATTCCCTTCAACTCCCGGTTGGAAATTTCTGCTTGCCCGTTGGTTTGTGGGTGATATGCCGTGGCGATCTTGTGTGATATGCCGAAGCGTTGCAACATCTTGGCAATTAGTCTGTTGTCAAAATGCTTGCCCCCGTCACTGATAATTGCTCTCGGCATCCCAAACCGTGTAAATATGTTTTTCTGCAGGAATCGTTGCACGGTCTTAGAATCGCCGTTGGGAACTGCAGCTGCCTCTACCCATTTAGACATATAGTCGACGGCGAGTAAGATGTAGAGGTTGCCGAATGAAGATGGGAAAGGTCCCATAAAGTCGATCCCCCATACATCGAACAGTTCCACCTCGATGATGTTCTGGAGTGGCATCTCATGTCGTCTCGAGATATTGCCCGTCCTTTGGCAAAGGTCACATTGCTTGTAAAAGTCTTGGGCATCTTTGTACAATTTTGGCCAATACAAACCAGATTGCAGGACTTTGGCCGCGGTACGAGTTCCTCCAAAATGTCCTCCATAGGGTGAAGAATGGCATTGCCGGAGTACATTCTGTTGCTCTTCTTCAGGGACACATCGGTGTATAACCTGATCTGCATATTGTTTAAACAAAAGAGGCTCGTCCCAAAAGTAATGCTTAGCATCATGGCGGAACCGCTTCTTCCCTTGGTGAGTAATGCCATAAGGAAAAATACCACAAACAAGGAAGTTAACTAAATCTGCGTACCAGGGTATTGCAAAGGCATGTGCCGCCGTGGCGATCGCTCCCAAAGATTGCGAGAGGCGTGCGCGTCAAAGACTGGCTGCGGCGTCGAGAGTTGCCGAGGCGTGTGCATCCATGGTTGCCGAGGCGTCATGGGTTGCCGAGGCATCTAGGGTTGCTGAGGCGTCAAGGGTTGCTGAGGCAATTAGAATTTGTTCATCCAGGAATGCATCGCATATCTCTAGATCCGCGTCCTCCTCCCTATTGCGTTCCAAACGTGATAAGTGATCGCCACTTGATTTTCTGCCTTTCCGTCCTTAATTTCAATATCAAATTCTTGTAAAAGTAATATCCAACGAATCAAACGAGGTTTAGCATCCTTTTTAGCAAATAAGTATTTGATTGCCGAATGGTCCGTATGAACAATTACCTTTGTACCAATTAAATAGGATCGGAACTTGTCAAATGCGAAAACTACAGCTAGTAACTCTTTCTCCGTTGTTGTGTAATTCACTTGAGCACCATTAAGAGTTTTACTAGCATAGTATATCACATGGAAGGTCTTACGTGTCGTTGGCCTAGGATTGCTCCTACCGCAAAATCACTTGCATCACACATGAGCTCAAAAGGTAGCGTCCAATCTGGTGGAACGACAATGGGTGCCGAGGCAAGCTTTTTCTTTAGGGTTTCGAATGCTTGAGTGCAAGAATCATCAAAATCGAAGACTTTATCCTGTTCAAGCAGATTACACAAAGGTTTAGTGATTTTAGAAAAATTATGAATGAACCTCCTGTAAAAACCTGCATGTCCGAGAAAACTTCGAATTCCTTTAACCGAATTTGGTGAGGGGTAATCTCTCGATCACGTCCACCTTGGCTTTGTCTACTTCAATTCCCTTGGATGAAATCTTGTGGCTGAGCACTATTCCTTCATCTACCATAAAGTGGCATTTCTCCCAATTGAGGACTAAGTTTGTTTCTTCGCATCTTGCTAACACCCTCTCTAAATTGCCGAGGCAGCCGTCGAAGTCATTACCAAAAACCGAAAAATCATCCATGAAGATCTCAAGGAAGTCTTCGACCATGTCTGAAAAGAGTGCCATCATGCATCTTTGGAAGGTTGCCGGGGCGTTACACAATCTGAACGACATCATTCGGAAGGCATAAGTGCCGTATGGGCATGTGAAGGTTGTCTTTTCTTGATCTTCTGGTGCTATGGCAATCTGATTGTAACCTGAATAACCATCAAGAAAACAATAAAAGGGTTTACCTGCAAGACGGTCAAGCATTTGATCAATAAAGGGTAATGGGAAGTGATCTTTCCTAGTGGCTTTGTTTAGCTTTCGATAGTCCATACAAACCCTCCAACCGGTCACAGTCCTAGTTGGGATAAGTTCATTATATTCATTGCTTACCACTGTTATACCTCCCTTTTTCGGTACGCATTGTACTGGACTTACCCACGTACTATCAGAGATGGGGTATATAATGCCGACGTCAAGCCACTTGATGATTTCTTTCATTACAACCCCTTTCATGACATGATTCAGTCTCCTCTGGGCCTCAATTGAAGGTTTGTGATCATCTTCCAACAAGATCTTGTGCATGCACACCGCCGGGCTAATTCCCTTCAAGTCGGCAATTGTCCAACCTATTGTTTTTTTTGTAGCTTCAACATCTTGATCAGCTTCTTTTCCTGCTCAGGCTATAACTTAGAAGAAATAATTACAGGTAATGTATTATCGGTCCCTAAGTATACATATTTTAGTTGCTCTGGCAAATGTTTCAACTCAAGAATGGGTGGTTGTTCGATAGAGGGTTTTTCGAGTTTACCTTCCTTACCTGAGTAATCCAGTGGTTCAAAGTATGTACCTGGTCGGTTGACTAGCCAATTTGCCTCTTCTTGTTGTTCCTCCTCGACCGGTTCTTCATACTCCTCAGGTTCCTCTTGATCGGTAATGTAGTTGCCGAGGCAACTAAATTCCTCATCGAAGTTAAATTCTGCCGTGGCATGAAGTAGTTGGCATTCTTCTGGATCATCGGCATGCCTTAGTGTTTGGAACACATTTAGTTTTACCTGCTGGTCATTCACCCTCATTATGAGTTCTCCCTTTTCAATGTCAATCAAGGTTCTCCCTGTTGCTAGGAATGGTCTCCCGAGAATGATGGGTGCATGCTCATCTGCTTCACAATCCAAAACAATAAAGTCAGCGGGAAAAATAAATTTATCAACTTTTACCAGTATGTCATCAATTTTTCCCTCTGGATGCACATAGGATCTGTCGGCTAGCTGCAGCATAACTGTTGTAGGTCTTGCCTTCCCGATTCCTAGTTTCTGGAACACCGATTTAGGCATCAAGTTTATGCTAGCCCCAAGGTCGCATAGTGCTTTCCTGATATAGTGATTTCCAATAGAACAGGGTATTGTGAAACTTTCGGGATCCTTCAACTTGGGCGGCATGCGATTGTGCAACATTGCCATGCATCCCTCTGTCGCGGCAACTGTTTCAAACTCTCCTAGCCTTGTTCTCTTGGACACAATGTCTTTAAGGAACTTGGCATAGTTTGGCATTTGTTCAATTGCTTCCACCAGTGGCAAGTTGATGTGGACTTGCTTTAGGATATCAAGAAACTTCTTGAATTGGTATTCTTGCTTTTGTCGCTTCAACCTTTGTGGGAATGGTGGTGGAAGTCGGATATCTTCGATCCTTTCATTGGTTTGAAACCTGATTGACGGCATTGCCGGGACATCTAGAGTTGTCGAGGTATTATCAACTGGGGTTGCCGAGGCATGCTTATCGCAGGTTACCGAGGCGTCGTCGGTTGCCGAGGCATGCTTATTGCCGATTGCTGCGGCAATTCCTGGTTCAGCATCTGAGGCTTTGCCGCTAGGTTCATCTTGATCTTTTTGTGGAGTTTTGTTTGACGAGCGGGTTTGAACCTCTCTAAGTTGTTGGCCACTTCTGGTGGTGATTGCCTTACATTGCTCATGGCCAGTTCCTCTTGCGACTTCAGTATCGCTAGGTAAACCTCCTTGTGGTCTAGTGTTCAGATTTTGAGCAAACTGTCCGACTTGATTTTCCAATGATTTGATTGCCGCCTCTTGGTTTTGAAATCTCATCTAGGTCCTGTTAATAAAAGCATCAGTTCTTTTTATGAAATTACTATTCTCAGCCATATAAGATTCAGTTTTCATCATAAAAAGCATTTAGAGAATTTTCCAAAGAACTAGATGTTGTCGGTTGTTCTTTGCGGCATCTGTTGCCGTGGCATATTCTGCTGGAAT
>CM033722.1:7302381-7514194 GCA_019671005.1 Hibiscus mutabilis
AAAAGAAGTAATGTCGCTACGGCTTATCGCTTAAATTTGTAGGATTAAATCTAGCAAGGAAATCACGACAAAGATCAGTCCAAGATGCTATGGATCCGGCAGAATGCTATTTAGCCATGCTTTCGCCCTATCCTCGGTGAATAGGGGAATAATCTTAATCGTAAGACATCGGGGTGACTCAGTGTATCTTGAACGAGTTGCAAATCTCGAGAAAGATTTCAGATGTTGTCGCATCTTCGATTCTTTGAGCCGCCAAATTGACCTATTGTGTTGATCATATTAAACATTACCGGTTTCAACTCAAAGTGGTCGGCTTCAATTTCGGGTGCGACTTGAGTCCATCAAGATCTTCTTCAAGATAGTCTCGAATTGTTCTGTTTCGTGCAAGAATCACTCCTCCCCGCCGAACATCTTGATTAATATTGCCGCCTTGATTTGCCATTGCTTCTCTTATCCTTCGCCTAAGTCTTTGTAAGGTTCGCTCGATTTCTGGATCAAAGGGATATTCTGTGAAGTCGGTCTCGCCTCGTCATATACCAATGCAAAACCAAAGTTTGTTAGCCCTTTGAATTTTAAACAAGAAAAATAAAAAGAATGTGCAAGAAAATAAAAACAAAGTCGCTATTGCCAATCCCGCAACGGCGCCAAAAAACTTGTTATGCGTAATAAGTGCTACGCAATTGTGCAAGTATACACGCCGCAAGTTATAGTATAAAAGATATCGTCTCCACAGGGATTGGTGCCACTTCAAGAATCTAGTCTCTTGCACTCGTAAAAAAGTAAAAACACAAGTAAAGGATTATCGAAGTTTAACTAATTACTAATCTAGAAAGCAATAAAATAAAATAAAAGATGAATTCAATTGAGAGAGATAGGCTAGGTTATCGTGAGTTGAGGTGTGATAGCCGATTGGATTGTCTTGGTAAAGAGTGCATGGGCAACTCGATTCTTGCCGTGGCGACTTGCACAACGGGGTTGCCTTGGCAACTAATTGATGGTTGCTTGGGCGACTAGTTGGGCAACTACTTGGGCGATCGGGCAGCAACTTCAAGGTTCAGCGGAGCGTTCTTCAATGGTTTCTTCTTATCCCTAAGTCGAAACTCTAGCTACTTGTGCATGCCTTGATAATACATCCTTGCGTGAATCAAGGGTGAACAACAACCAATCTTGCGCTCCTCTTAGCCGTTGAAATCCTTAACTTATTCCTAAGCCGGATTAATCTTCACCATCATTGGATTGCATAAAGATCATATTCATTCGTTTCTTGAATCTAACTCTCCCGATATTAGATAAATGGATGAAATCACGAGATCCTCTCCCAATTCACTCGCAAGCAATAATAGGAACCAAGAATGAATAAACCTTGAAATAGAAAAGTGCAAACTCTTATTACCTAAACAAAAACCAATAGTTTCTCACAACCACAAAACACAATAACCATAGCCAAGTAAATTTAGTTCATGGCTAGGTTCCAAAGAAACACAAGATAATTAATCCCTAGCATGAACCCAATCGAACAAAGATGAAGGAAGAGGCTTGTCGAAATCCTCCTTGCCCTTGATGCTTGTCGAAAATTCTCTCCTCTTGCCCTACTTGGACTTGCCAAATTTCCCCTCTTGCTCTCTCTATTCATCTTGTCGAAATCTCCTTGGTATTTATAGGGCTAGGCCAAAGTCCTTCTTTGAGGAGGAGTTTGAGTTGGAATTAAATTATCTTTAAAGAATATAATTCTTTATTATAATTTTATTCCTATTAGAACTTCTCCTATCCTCTTGGAATTTAATTCTTCTTTAATCTCTGCATGGCAATCAAATTCCTTTGGGCTTGGGCCTTGCTCCATGTCATCTTGGGCTTGTAAAGTCATGAATTTCGACATCCATATTGCTTTTGGTCTTTGTCGACAAATGCCATGGCAACTAGCTCGACGTCTCCTTCATGCACTGCCCTGGCAACTAGCTCGGCATTGCTTTGGCAAGTGATCCTGCACATACACACACAAAAACACACCAAAGCAGCATCTATTTCCACAAAAATCACCAAGTTATGTAATCAAGTTCAACGTTTGAAGGAAACATGGATTAATGCATGAATGACTAACTATGCAACTAATATGAGCCTAAGTCTAACAGTAATATGAGTAAAAAGGGTAAGAAAAATAGTACTTTTGAACACTTATCATGGTGAAAATTGATTATAGTACATATTGGTAGGGGCAGGTTTGCTCGACTTGCAATCTTGGTTGACTTGAATAAACCCCTTTTGTCTAGTATCTGCATTGATGGTATGTTACAAAATTTAGAGTATGAAGAGCTTCAACAGATATGATTTGCTTGTGGTGTGTATGGCCACTCGAAGGAGGAGTGTGGTTCAGCTACTACACAAGTGGATGCGAAATTGGAGAGTGTTACGGGGAGTGTGGACCCTGTGCAGAAGATTAATAGTAGCTCAGTGCCGGTAGATCTTTATGGTTTGTGGATGGTTGTGGATACTCGTAGACGTCGTCCGGTACCGAGGAAGGATCAGCCTATGGCTGCAAACAAAAATTCTGCTGAAGGTTCGCGGTTTGTGGCCTTTGCGGAGAGTGACGATATGGTTACTGAGTTAGTTCAAGGGATTGCGCAAGGGGTGTTGTTCCAAGGTCGGTTTGCTAATGAGGGTAGCTCTTCAAAGCAGTGCTACCATTAGGGGTAATTTATCTGGGGGTTCTCTGGGTGCAACGGTTATCAAAAATGCTGCATGAAAAGCTTTAAATCTTGACAAAAAATTGAAGGCATTAAATAAAGCTCCAGTCATTGCAAAAGTTTTTTTGAGGTAGAGGGGCATTTGGCGGTTGTAAAGCTACACCTTACAAAGAGTTTTTCTGGCACGCATCAAGCTACACCAATCGATGGCTGTATGTACGCCTAGCCCTTGTTGAGTTTGATCTGAATGTGGCTGAGATTGTTGTAGCGAGTGCTTGTAAGGATGTTGAGCCGTGCAAGGATCTTGATCTTGGCTTGGTGGTGACCGAGCAAGGGTTATCCATTAGGGACAACGATGCTAGGTTATGGACACGTCCGTGGACAAAAGAAATAGCACCAATGCTGTGCTTCCTGAATTGTGAGGTATGGTATGTTTTTTTATATATTTTATGATGATTAAAATTATGTTTTGGAATTGCCAAAGAGCGATTAGTCTTTTATTTTGGAGAATTTCCAGATTCTTTGTGCGCGAGCATAGGCCTAATTTGGTGGTGTTGTTTGAACCACAGATAAGTGGAAGAGGTACGTATAAGGTGGTTGCGAAATTAGGTTTTGCGCATTCTCTCCGTGTCGAATCTCATGGTCTTAGTGGAGGGATTTGGCTTTTATGGGATAATTCGGTGGTGGTAGAGGTTTTACAAATTTCTAACCAATTAATTAATGAAAGGGTTAGAAATTTAGCGGGTACTGTATGGTCATAGTTTACGGTAGTGTATGGAAATCCTTGTAGCTCACGACGAAAACATCTTTGGCATCAGTTGGAATGTCTCAACCCAGGCGATGGAGTGCCGTGGGTGTTAGGGGTGATTTTAACGTTATTCTATCCGCTGATGAGTGAGTAGAGGGCTCGGACAGGTATGTTGGAGAGAGTAAAATGTTTACAGATTTTTTTAGTAAAGGGCTTTTAGATATTGGCTTTCGTAGACCACTTTTTTCATGGTATCGTGGTAATCTCCACCAACGTCTTGATAGGTGCATTATCAATGCTAATTGGTTGGCAACATACCCGAATGGTCACATGGTGCATTTGGATAAACTGATGTCTGATCATCGTTCGCTACTTCTATATTTCACTGAGAAAGCGCAAGAGGTCTCTGATAGGGCTTTTCGTTTTATCTCTGCCTAGGAGGATCATCCACAGTTTAAAGATTTTTTACTTTCTATGTAGAAGGGGGATGCATCCTTATCCCATAACATCTCAGAGTTTCAATCTAATGTGTCATCTTGGAATAAGGATGTGTTCGGGCATATTAGAAGAAAGAAAAAATGTTTGATGGCACGGCTTCGTGATATAGAGACTGCTTTGGTTCGTAGGCACTCAAATTCTTTGTTGGATCTAGCGGCCGAGTTGAGATTAGAGTTGGATGGGGTGCTTGAGCAAGATGAAAGTATGTGGAAATAAAGGACTTGTTCGAATTAGTGTATGAACTTGGATCGAAATACTAGATTTTTTCATGCTTCTATGATGACGCGAAGGTGAGCCAATACTATTACAACTCTTCAGGGTGAGGATGGAAAATGGGTGATCGATCCTCAGGATTTGATGGGGTTAGCTTGGTTGTTTTATAAGAAATTGTTCACTAGTGAATCAAGCGGGGTTGCCAATGTTAGTTTACGGGGTTTGTTTCCATCAGTTGGTTCAAATTGTCTACAAGGGTTGAGTGCGAGAGTTACCCGTAAGGAGATTCATCGTGCGTTATTTGATATGGATCCATCTAAGACACCTAGTGTTGATGGTCTTCAGGCAGGTTTTTTTTAGCAAAATTGGATAATTGTTGGAGATTCAGTATGCTCGTTTAGTATGTCGATATTTGAGAGTACGGTGGCCTCAGAGGATATTAATCACACATTGCTTGTGTTGCTTCCAAAGGTGAGTATTCCAGAGTATATGAGCTAGTTTTATCCGATAAGCCTCTACATGGTGGTTTATAAATTGATTACGAAAGTCATCGTGAATAGGTTAAAACCTTTTTATAGCCCAGTAGGTTTCTGAGAATCAGACTAGCTTCATATTTGGCCGCTCTATTACAGATAATATAATAATAACACATGATGTTATCCATTCGATGAGACAAAAATTGGGGAAGAAATGCTGGATGGGGCATCAAGATTGATCTTGAAAAGGCATATGATCATTTAGAATGAGATTTCGTTAATGACACGTTGGAAGATATTGGCATCCCGAATAATTTACGGTTACTTATTATGAGTTGTGTGATCTTTGTGTCTTCACAGGTGCTATGAAATGGTACAATGTCTGATTCGTTTTAACCAACTCAGGGGATTAGACAGGGCAATCCCCTGTCGCCTTACATGTTTGTGTTGTGCATGGAGCATTTGCCTCAGTTCATCCAGTTGGTGATCAGTGAATATACTTGGAAACCATTTTGTATGTCATCTCGTAGCCCGCACATTTCTCATTTGTTCTTTGCGGATGACATGCTCTTATTTGTAGAAACATCGCTTGAGAAAATATAAGTGATCCGGTCTGTCTTGGATAACTTTTGTGGCATTTTTGGGCATAAGGTGAGCAGAGCGAAGACAAACATATTTTTCTCCAAGAACGTCCCAATGGCTCTTCGGGATCAAATTAGTATGGTTTTTGGCTTTTCTGAGGTTTTGGATTTTGGTAAGTATTGGTGGTTCCGTTATTGCATCAATGTGTTGGGACGACTTCTTATAGGTATTTGGTTCAAGCGGTTCAAATGAAGCTTAGTGGGTGGAAAGCTCATACTCTTTTGTTGGCGAGTCGTATCATCTTAGCCAAAGCAATGCTTGCATCCATTCTTGTGTATACGATGCAATCATCGATCTTACCTAAGAAGATTTATGTTGAATTGGAGAGTTTGATACGGAGGTTCATTTGGGGTATTACGTCAGGTTGGGGTGGGATTTACCTAGTTAAATGAGAGGATTTATGTTGACCGTTGAATAATAGTGGTCCTGGATTTCATAGCATTGAGGTCCAAAATGATACGTTCCTAATAAAGCTAGCTTTCAGTCTTTTTATTTGGACTAATGCTTTATGGGTATGGTTTTTTTGGCTAAATATAAGTGTGCGGACGGAGTGCCATCAAGGCTGTGTAGTATGAATAATTCTCGTTTGTGGAAAGGTTTAAGTATAGTTTGGGCAGATGTGCGTCAAAATCTAACATTCAATCTTGGAAACAAACAAATCGTGGACTCTTGGTTCGAGCCTTGGCTTTAGGATATTGGCCCGTTAGTGAAATATGTTGACGGAAGCCGCATGTCGCATATTATGCAAACGCCTATTGCACATATGGTGTTGCAAAGTGGTGATTGGTAGTAGGCACTTTTCCAAAATTTGTTACCAGCATCGGTTGTGTTATGCATAGCAGTGGTTAAAGCTCTAATGCTAGGGGCTTTTGGTGACTCTGTTAGATGGAAACTCACCCCTTCAAAGCAATTTACGATTAAATCAATGTATGATTCACGCATTGGTGATCGATTGGGAGCACCAAATTTCATATGTCGTATAATCCATAAGTTTCAAGGTCTCCAACTGATTCACACTTTTCTTTGGCTTGTTGTATGCAATAAATTAATGACTAATTTGGGGAAGACTCGAAGGCACTTCACGATTGATGATCATTGCCCTATTTGCAATGGTGAACCGGAGTTAGTATCGTATGTGCTTCGGTTATGTCCAACGGATCTCGCTATATGGTTATCATTGATCAAACCCGATAAATGGGGTGAGTTTTTAATGATAGATTTGAAGGAATGAGTGTGTACTAATCTTCAGAACCCGACATATTTTGCCAAGGAACCCGGTGACTGAGACTTGCTTTTTGGGGTCATTGTTTGGAAATTATAGAGGTACCGAAATTCGTTAGTTAATAACCTTTTGGACGGTTGAGGTTCGATAATGAAGCATAGCATTCAGCTGCGTGCACAAGTGACTGAGGTCATTACTTCTGTGGGACTACTGTGTCTAGTGCCACTTCCTTGGCTGGTGGTAGTGTGTCATGGATGTTACTGGATCCTGGTTGGATTAAATTGAACATGGACGGTGCACATAGGCCGACGGATGGTTATGCTTCGTGTAAGGGCATTTTGTGCGAGCATGCTAGAGCATAGATGGGTGGTTTTACTAAGTTTATCGGGTTTGTTCTGCTATGGAGGCAGAACTATGGGACGTTTATGTCGGCCTTTTCTATGCATGGGAGTTAGGCTATAGGCAGGTTGCTCTTGAAGTCGATAGCTTGGATGTTTTCCGTGTGCTTAAATTAGGGGTGGTGCCGCAAGGTTCGACGTCTCTGATTGTGTATCTAAATGAATTAAAGAGTCACAGATGGGTGGTTCGGCTGTCTCATACGCTTCGTGGAGGAAATAAAGCCGATGATGAGATAGTGAAGCTAGCTCCGGTTGGTAGTTTGGATCCTCAATGTTTTGCGCAGCCTCCCCCAGTGTTGGCCTCTGTGTTGTTAGAAGATATGGCTGCCTCTATGTGATGGTTTTTTATTTTAGTATGGTTTGGCTTTTTTGCTTTGTGTGGTTCTATTTCGAACTTATAGTTGTTTCTTATCCCCATGAGTACTCATTTTCTCCATTTAGGTGTAGTGAGGTTTTTAACGAGGTTTGTGGGGGTAACACCCCTTTTCACCTAAAAAGAAAAGCACTTTTCAAACCAAAATTAAAAGTTATAATTTGTAAATTTTTTGTTTAAAAAGTATTTTTAGAGTCAAAATTATATTTATAACCTTCATTTTTCATCAATTGTAAATTATTTTATAATTTATATTTTTTTACAAAGAATTATATGCTAATAACTTAATTAGATGTGAGTTTAAGAATTTTATTTCCCGTGATGTCAATTTTATTTTACTTTCTTAAAGAAAAATTATTTAAATTTATATCTATTCATAAAAAATTATCTTAAACATGTACGATGCTAGGGTTGTAAATGAACAAAGCATTCGTCAAACTACTCTGAACCATCCGTATGTTATTTGTTTATATTCGTTTATTAAATTAAGTAAACGAGTATGAACAAAAAAATGTGTTCAATTTATTTATATTCGCGAATAAACTCGTTTATTTAAATTTATTTTTTCCTATAAAATATGCTTAAAATATTTTATTTTATTGTAATATAATTGTTGCTGTAAAAAGTTGCGTAACTAAAATTTTTCTTAACCAGTGGCTGAAGTATTGCTCACTTGGTTCAACCAATTATCTAGGCAGCTCGACAACAACTTTTTACGCGAATTTGTTGCCATATTTTATTTCAAATGAACAACGGGTTTTCATATGATTGTTCTCATTTGGATTACACTTCTTGATGATTAAAACTGAAGTAGGTTGAAGAGACCTCAAACGTGTAGTAAACCTGAAAACTTGTTGCATGACAACTTGAAGACTTGGTGATTAATTAGGTTTATTTAATATCTAAATATTTGTATTAAGCAAGAAGAATACTTGATTTAAAATTTCACATATAGTGTTATTTAATGAAGCAACTAGTCATCAGATGGTGGTTATCCGTAGTGTTCTGGATCAATTCTGTGCGATATCAGGACATAGAGTTAGTGCTTTGAAGACTCAGGTTTTCTTTTCCAAGAATACTGACTCGGATACTCGGCAAACCATTGTTGATGGGCTTGGGTTTGTTGAATTTCAAAATTTAGGGAAATACTTTGGGATTCCTCTCTTACATAACCGTGTGACCAATGCTACGTATGGTTACTTGGTGGATAAAATCAGGAATCAATTTTCTTCATGGCCAGCTCAGTCTTTATCTTTTGCTGGCTATGCTATTCTAGCCAAATCTGTGCTGCAAGTCATTCCGAGTTAAACCATGCAGGCTTCATGGCTCCCGAAGAGTGTATGTTTGGAGATGGAGAAATTGATACGTAGCTTTGTGTGGGGTAGCTCGACGGACCATAGGGGGATTAGTCTTGTCTGCTGGGAGGAAATGCAAAAACCAGTCGAGTGTGGGGGTCTTGGTTTATGGGATCTTGAACCATGCTTTCCTTATGAAGTTGGGCTATAAGGTGATTCATGATGAGCACATAAGCTTTAGGTACGCGTGTTGCCCTCGAAGTATAATTGAAAGTGTAACACCTTCGACTCGGATGCCACGTTTAAGCCTCAAGCCCAAACAATAACCATAGAATTTCCAACCTAGTTTAGCCCAAACCCATTAAGTTCAAATATTTCAAGGTAGAATAATAATTAAAACGTTACATGAGAAGCTCCATTTAAAATACATAGTTAAAAGCATTTGAAACTTAAGTTAAAATCCAAAATATGAGTTACAATACATTTATAGGGTACTACAAATACATAGCCCAATATAATCTAAGTATTGTACTCTGACAACAAGTCGATCCCGAGGCCTACTTCGATGGTGCTCTAACAATGCACACCAACCTACTAACCTGCGACGGAAATAATAATTTCGAACGCTAAGCTAACAAAGCTCAGTGGATACACTTTCACTCAACTATGCTTCATGCAAATCATGAATATGAGCATGTAGCTAAAAGAATGATATCATGGCATAATTTAACAACATTGATGCTATCTCTAATCGCCTAAACACATAGCAATCAAGGGAAACCATTACCCTCATACAGCACATAACATCATATACCAATAAAACTAGAGTGAGGCTCCGTGCCACACAGCTTCGGGAATGTACACCCATACTCAGAATCTCTCATCGAATATCTTCGAATAAGACCCGGTGTCACACAGCTTCAGGAACGTACATTCGACAATCTATAACCATGATGTTGCAACACACTCTTTCTCTCACTGGTATCTGAAGGGTATCCGTATCCCCACAATCAAGTTACTCCACCATATGAATGCCTTTACGTGGCACTCAATAATTATTCGATCCATCAAGGATCCTTATTGTTTCAACACAACCAAGTCATAAAACATTTTATTATGTTATTACTCATTATGCACGTATATAGGGATTAAAATCCAGTTTCTCAGTTTTACCAATCATTTTACCCCTTTAGAAGCCCTTTGGGCCTTAGTCCTCAAATTATAGGTCATTCGAACTCAAAATGTTTTTTTCGACAGATTGCCCAATGGGTATCGATACCCACCTTTGTGTATCGATACACCCTTTAGGGTATCGTTACCTATCCAAGTGTACTGATACTCTGCTTCACATACGTAGAGGTTTAACCAACAATCTTGTACTAATATACGGGGCCGTGTACTGATACCCCTCCTTAGGTGTAATGATACGCCCTTCGAGAATTACATGTGTTCATCAATTATAACACAGTGTACCGATACACATTCAACCCATATCAGTACTCGAACCCAAAATTTATTTTCTGGAGTTCGTGAATCTCTTCCAAGCCTCTAAAACCTAAGGGTAAGATCCCAAAATGAACCTACAAATTATGGAAGGTGGTTTAAGTGATTTTATACCATTTTACCTCATTTTAACACCAATTTCATATTAAGCCATTAAAGAAGTCTCAAGCATTCAAACAACCAATGCAATGACCCAATTTTCAGGTTAGTAAATCGGGTCTTAAACCCAGGTTATGGGTCTTTATTTTGAGAGCCTAAGTTATGGGTATTTAAGTTAGGTCCATTACTTTGGGGGAGGAGTTTTGAAATTTAAAAATATGAAGATAGGAGAAAAGATGAGAGATATTATGTTGGACAGAGAGAAAAAGTAAATGGGGATAGAAGAAATAAAAAAGGGAGAAAAAGTAAAGGAGAGAGTTTTGAAGTTTGATCTACCGTCGTCCAAGCATTCGTTCCTAACACCTCTGGCACCATTAGAAAGATTTCACCGAGACGAGTTGACCGGTGGTTACTCCATCGCCATCACTCTCGGCACTCGTCGATGTGGGGAGAAGAAGATTCAGAGAGTTTAGAGCTTTTCCATTCACGTCCAACCACTAGAGGTTGTCGCACGCGCCACACGCGTTGTCGCCTGCGTATGGGCGTGCAATGCAGACTCCAACAGGCTCTAATGGCTTGGGCTGAGCCAAGCCGTCCTGCTGAGCTGACCCAAGAGGAGGAATCAAGCTGGTCCATCAAGCCTGCCCTTCAAGCCGAGCTAACCAGCAGCCACCGCTGACAGCCGTCGCCGTCGTTGACATGCGTTGACTTTTTTTAAGAGACCCTACTTAGGGGTTTCTCGATTTTCTAAGTCTATTGGCGCAGTCCGTTTCTCCAAATTTAAACCTAGTAAGTTATTGTTATGCGTTTTATCCCTTAGAGTAGACGATAGTGTGAAATGGCTTATGTAGTCATATTTGTTTTATTTGAGGATTTTTGTGGACTCGGATATTAGAATTAAAGAGATGTTTGGAGGAGCTTGGATGGGTATTTATCATTTTGGCTTAAGGTTAGTACACCTCAAACTCATATTGCTTCATGAGCATCATAAATGTGATTGCTTTGCGTGTTAGTATCAGCAACATATGTAGATGATGAATATGCATGTGTAGAGACTGATAATAAGAGACTCGATATTTTTTAGATGCATGATGATGTTATGAATATGGTAAGACTCATAGAGGCTTTGAAGACTGTGTAATGGTTATTTGAGATGCTTACATGATTATTTGATGATTGTTTTATTGATTGAAATAATTGTGACGCCTTGTATGATTGTTCGAATATATTGATAAGATTTGATGAGAATTATGCTTAAGGGTTAAATACGCATTTAAATGATTATGAAACCGGTAATTAATAGTAATTGGGTGAATACGTTTGTAAACAAATTCTAATGACTTTCATCAGCTTTAGGGTCGAATAAAGCATGGTAATATCGTAATTCGGGGAAATGGTATGAACCTGTAAATAGAGTATTGGTATTAGCTTCAGCTGTACCGGTACGTATCAGTACGAGTCGACTCGTACCGATACTTGTAAAAATCTAAGATTTATAGTAAGCAATATCGGTATTGGTGTGCGTATGAGTACCGATACCCAAGGGTACCTTATCGATACTTGTGCTTGAGTATCGGTACCCACTTAATAGAATAATCTATAATGCTAATAAGAAGATGAAAATTTACGTGGGATGATAATGGGATAATATGAGTTAATAAAGATAATTAACGAGGATGATTAATGTACACTTTCATAATATATTAACAAGTTGGTAAACCAAAATGGGTGGCTTGATAATTGATAGAAATCATAGAGTGTGGTAATCATGTAAATGTTGTGGGTTGTATGGTAATCGTGTCCATGTTGTGTACTGTTTGGATACTTGATTGGTTGTGTTACCTTTGATTGATGGGATCCGGATACCCAATGAGAAAATGTTGCAACATCATAGTTAGAGATACTGAATGTACGTTCCTGAAGTTGTATGGCACCAGGTCTCATTCAAATATTCTCGATGAGGAGATTCTGAGCATGGATGTGTGTTTCTAAAGTTGTGTAGCACCGGGCCTCACTCAAAGTGTATGATCCTAGTACTTTGTGGACGCGGACCTCACTTCAAGTTTGTCGTTATGACTTTGTGTACTTTACCTCGAATGATCTGGTGAGATCCCGAGTATGGTTGAGCCTTGTGAGCCATGTATGATGTTTTGCTATACTAAGAGCATGTGTAGTGGTAGCTCTACGTGTTTATTTATCTCTCCTTATTGCTCGTAATAGCTTGCATGCTTATGTTTATTATTAGCATGAAGTATAGTAGAGTAGATGTGTACCATTGAGCTTTGTAAGATCAGCGCTTAGAATCGTTGTTTCCGTGCGTAGGTTGATCGTTTGATCGTGAAGCACTATCGGTACGAGATTCTAGCATGTGGTGATCTCTAGGGTACGGTACTTGTGCTTAGTGGGCTATGTATTCATAGAACTTTACGTGGTGGAGTCTATAATCCTTATTTTGGAATTGTATTAATCAAATCAAATGTTCAAATGTTTTAAATTTAAATTGGAGCTTTTTGTATCGTTTTGATTATTTAACTATATTTTCAACTATTGCTTTAAATCTTTTTAAGAAATACCTTGTTGCGCTAAACCCGATTTGAGAAATTTTATTATGTTCAGGCTTGAGGCCCAAATGTGACATTCGGGTCGAGGGCATTACAACCAAAACATCAACCAAGCCACTAGGCAATCAACATTCATGATTTTGAGGAACACAAAAGAATTAGTAGTGTACTAACCTTGATCAAAAGTTGTAGACGAAGCTCCTAGACAACACCTCAACCCTCATATTCTCTTGAGCCTTAGAAGCTTCTCCAACCTCTTTCACTACAAAGAGATGTTGTAGAACAAGTTACAACATTGCTGGAACTTTAAGATATGAAAAGAAAGAATTCTATAACAAGAAATGGAGTCAAATCCCCTATTTTTGTTCTTCATCTTTCAACCCCCATTAAACACTTATTTTCTAATCTCCATCAAAACCCACCATTCTTACCTTGACAGATAGATCGTTGAGTGTAGATTCTAACTTCCTTGACTCAAAATTCGAGAATCCAACTCAAAACTACAAAGCTTTAACATTTTCTTTAGTGTGGGAGTAGGGAGATAGGGAGTGGCTAAGAAAAGAAGACTAGGAGGAACAATGGTGATATCACAATCCCTTTTTCTACGGAGGAAATTAAAAGTCTTCTATCCCTTCTTCAAAAAAAGATAAAATTACCTCACTGCCCATCCTTCATCATCCCAAATCAAGACCAAACCTAAGACCCAAGCCCAAGAACAAAGTTCAAGCTTACAAGGGCTCCCAAGGGCATCTAAAAGCCCTAAACTCTTGGCCCAAACTCGAAACCTACACTTCGGGTTAAACCGACCCTTAGATTTTGAAATCTAGGTCATTACAAGAAGGGTATTTTACCTATAAGTATAGGAAACATGAACAACTCTCGCCTTTGGGCAGGTATAGTCATGTGCGGGATTTGTAAGAGATTTCGTCGATATATGACTATTGATGAACGGTGTGGTATTTGTAAGAGAGAAGTAGAGGATGTGCTTCATGTGCTACGTGACTGCTCTAAAGCTTATATAATTTGGTATTCCTTAATTTAAACCCGAGTTGTTGATAGAGTTCTTATCATTACCGACTTTTGAATGGATAAACTCTAATTTAAGAGATGTAGGGAAGTATGCAATTAACGATGATAATCGGCATATGTTATTTTCCATTATCTGTTGGAATCTTTGGTCTTGGAGGAATAAAATTTTGTTTGACCTCGAATTTGTGGAGAAAGAAAACCTCGATGTGGCTAGCCAACATTATATAGAGTTGATTTTTGTGGCTAAATCTTGTGACCCATTGCATATTACTGTGCATGTAACTCGGAACCCCTCGCCAACCTCATGGGTCTTGACAGAGGGTGGTTAGGTAAAGGTAAACATTGATGGGGTTATGGATATTGAGACTGGAGTAGCCGCGGTAGAAGGTGTGAAGGGTGTTATCTGATCCGATCATGGTGAATGGTTGTTTGGGTTCTCCCGTAGCATTGGGTGATGCTCCATGGTGAATGTGGAGCTTTGGGCAATTCTTGATGGTCTTCGGTATGCTTGGAGAATTAGTCTTAATCGTATAATTGTGGAATTATCATCGTGAGGTGGTTATGAGTTTAGGTGGAGATGATGTACATCGTTTAGAGAATGCGTTGATCATCTCTATTCAAGAAATAATCAACCGACCTTGGGAGATTCATATTCGGTACGTTGCTCGTACTGCCAATGTAATAGCCGATAAGCTCGCAGGCTCAATGCGAGGACAAGATCCAAGGGAGGTGCTTCATGTGGTATCGCCGGAATGTATAAGCAACATGTTGTTGCGTGATTTGCAAAGTGCTACTAGAATAGGCTAGTTTGTGTTGCTTGGTAGAGTTGGGGCCTCATGAGATTTGGCAAGGTTATTGTACCTTGCTTGTGGTTTGGTTTCGTATGTTTGGTTGCCGAGCTTGGTTTGTTTGTCTGTTATGTAATTATTGCCATATGTACTTTTTTTCTTCTATCTAGGCTTAGATAGATTTTTTAATAAGGCATATGGTAGTACTCTCCATCCTTAATAAAAAAATTTCACATATTGGATAACAATTAATATAATAAAATGTTAATAATGAGTTATAATAAATTATTTTGTGTATTTTACTAAATTTTAAGTTGATATTTTTTGTATGTCAGAACTTAAATATAATTTAAATACATTTTTTTTTACTTTATGACATTATGTCTAAAATGTAAATTGAATATGCTTAAATAAAAGTTTTTTTTACACCAATACAAAACATTTAAATCTTAAACCAAATTTTGTAGAAGCACTTTCTCACAACATTTTTCAAAATACTTTTTAAAAGCAATGTTAACCCGTCTTTAATAATAACATGAGTCTTACCCATAGATATTGGGTACAATCAGGGAAAATCCAATAATTTAAATCTGATAGTTCACTAACCGATAATAAATATAACTGTAAGTAAAGAGTAAATTTAATAAGTCATCAAAAGCTAAATTCCAAATTTATAAGAAATTTAAATTACAAATTACTAGTGCATAAGAGTGACTACAATTGTTCACGGTAAGTTCTCATAATTTAGTTTCGATGTACAATAACATTCATGCTAACATCCAAAAATAAATCTTTCCTTATAAAATAATCGAACAAATCTCTCATTATTTCAAATATTGATAATGAAATTCTTTAATGAATGTTCAAGAAACATCAATTTAGTTTCTAAAATTCTATATTACAGAATTCAACAATTCATTGTAATTTATTTGTAAAAAAAAAACTGATTAGATGAATGAAATCAACACATACAACCAAGTAATTATGTACTTAACTCACTAAATTGATTTTCAAGTTCCTGCAATTGTAAATTAATTACATTAAGAAATACTTCAACTTGGGAAATGGTGGACATTTGTCACTAGTGATGGCTATCTCTACTCTTCCCCGTGATAACATATTTTGACTCCATATTAGGAATCTTCAGTTCACACTTAATCATAAATGATCTAACTCTTTCCGTGAGATATTTTCACACCTTAATTTGTTCTTCTCATTAATACACTCAAGATGAAGAAGATAAAAATTGATTATACCGTTCATATATTATATAAAAACTAATTAAATATCAATAGGTAAATGCATTTGATATAAAAATTCACGAAAACAACTCATTAATAAAATTAAAATAAACACATAAAACTTTAAAAGATGACACTTGATATCATGCAATTCACCACCATGCATAAGTTTATATAAAATAAATTCTAAATTAGAAAATCTAAAGTTTCATTAACTTATTTTTATTTTAACTTTCTATTTATTAAAAAACAAGAAGAGAGCTGCTACGTTTCAATAGTTTTGAACTCCGTTAAGGGATACTGGGCTTAAATAATTCTCTCTTTGTTTAAATTGGACAAAGTAACATCTTTTTAGAGCTAATTCATTAAAAAGTAAAATAAAAAAGCCCAAATTACACTAAACTTTGAGAGGAAATTGTCGACCCTTTAATCTCTTCTGAGTTCAAACAAAAATCATCTATTTCTTTTTTTTGCTCATTTTCATACCAAATAGGAAAAAAAAATTAAGTTATAATCTTAAACTCTAAATCCAAAATTATAAACCTTAAAAAATACACCACACCCCAAATTCCTTAAACTATAATCATAAATCCTAACCTTAAATTTTAATCCTAGACCCTAAATCTAAAGAAGGGAAAACTACACGGGTGGTCACCCAACTATTATCTTTTTCTTGTTTTGGTCATCCAACTAATTTTTTCATCAAAACCGTCCCTCACGTTAGATATCTTTCCTATTTTGGTCCCTCCCCGTTAAAAAAAAACTAACATTAGCGTTGACGTGGCATTTTTTAAAATATTTTTTAATATTTCTCTCTCCTCCCTATATTATTTTTGTTTAATTTTATTCAACTAATCATGTGGTGACATGTGTCTCCATCATATTCATTGGCGAAAATCAAAGAAAAATCAAAGCCAACCAACTTCTTACAACTAGGAATCAAACTCGCACCCAGTAGCATGGAGGGGCAGCGCAAAAACAAACTATGCTAGGCCTAGTTTTTGATTTAGTTCCACTAACATTTATATTTAACGTATATTAAGTTATCAACAACATAAAATAAAATATAAAAGCTAGGGGAGTGACTCGACCATAAGACATCATTGATAAAATTTTAAATATTTAACCACCAAGTTAAAGTAAGAAGTTATTAAATTATTTAACTAAATTTTGATTAAAATTAAAAAGCAAACTAAATTTAATTTTTTTACTTTGTTCGATAATAATAAAATTAATAAAATAATTATTTATTTATTTTTATAAAATTAGATATTAAATTATTTTAAAAATTAATTTAATAATATATTTTGTGATAGAATATAAACTTTTAAATTATATTTATTTATTATTTTTAAATAATTTAATTTTATATTCTATAGTAAATAAATATTATTTAAAAATAATTATTTAGATCTAAATTTTAAGTCATTTAATAACAATTAAATATAATTTACAAATTTATATTCTATCATAAATAAATATTATTAATGTAATATTAATTTTATAAAAAATAAATAAATATTTAATTAGTTTTGTTATTATCGAACAAAGTGTAAAAATAAATATAGTTTAATTTTTAATTTTAAACACAATTTAGTTAAATGTTATTTAAGTTAAAATTATCTTAATTTATTAGTTTAACTTGATGGTTAAATATTTAAAATTTTATCAATGAGGTCTTTTGTTCGAATCACTGCCCTAGCTTTTATACTTTTGTGTTGTTGCCAACTTAATATACGATAAATATAAATGTTAGTGTAATTGAATCAAAAACTTGGATTAGCACAGTTGGTTTTTGTGCTGCCCCTTCATGGGGATGGTAGGGCCAGGCCCCTGCGATCCACCCCTACGGTCCATTCTTTTTTCAATTTGGCTCTCGTAGAATTTTAAATTACAACTTATTTTATTTATTTTATACTGTAGATTAGTTCTTGTCTTAGTGGTAAAATGTGTATAGAAAATTAAATTAGTTTTACTGAAGTTAGTGGATCAAATCCTATTGGCAATATTTTTCGGTCTTTTATTTATATTCTCGGCCCCTTTAACTTTTAATTCCCGGCTTCGCCCCTGGGTGGTGGGTGTGGGTTTGTTTCCCAACTTCAACAAGTTGGTTAGTTTTAATTTTTCTTTGGTTTTCTTCAATCGATATGGTGGAGACACATGGCATCACATGATTGGTTGAATAAAATTAAACAAAAATAATGTGGGGGAGGAGAGATAAATAATTAAAAATATTTTTAAAAATGCTACATCAGCGCTGTCGTTAGCTTTTTAACAGAGAAAGACTAAAATAAGAAAAGTATCTAACGTGAGAGACGATTTTGACGAAAAATTTAGTTGGGTGACCAAAAAAAAATAATAGTTAGGTAACTGCCCATATAGTTTTCCCTTTTTTAATAAGGGGCATAATAGAAGCACTAAAAATGGCAAAAAGAAAAAGAAAAAAAGAAATTCTGTTCTAACTTCTAACCCTTGTACCAGTCTAAAATAAAGACAAGATTCTCCATAGCCACCAACTAATTTCCTTTTCCACAACTGCTCTTTTGATGCTTGAACAAAAAAAAAATTGACTGTTGTTGCTGCCGTTTGCAGGTTAGCGTGCTAGAATGGAGCTTAAACAAATGAATCCAGAAGTAAAAAAAAAAAAAATCAAGCAGTTTCAGGATTTAGGTGAGATAAAAATAGTTTTTTTCATAACAGGTCACTTCATTTAGGAGGCATGATAATATATTCTCCTGAATATGATAGTAAGAAATAATACACTAATAAGAGAATTTAAGATTGAATTTAAAAATAATATTATTAAATGAAATAATCATAAATTTATAACACAAATAATAAAACAAACATGAATAATTTTAAAATAACAATAAAACATAAAGTACTATTAATTGATGCAATTTCACCACTTTTGAACGTAAGCAATGATGTTTTTGTTCCTGAAAAGCTTTCGTTCAACCCAAACTTGTCTTATTTAAGAAAAAGAGAGTTCAAGTGGGGCAAACCAAAGGCTTTTTTAGCTTTTACCTAAAGTCGGTGGATTTATTGATTCTTACTCCCTTCTTTTCACTAAAAAGGGTCGGGCGATTTGCACACCTTAATTTTCATAAGTAATAAATATTTTAAGGTTATATTTTGAGTTTTTTACACACAAGTTGTGTAAAGAAATTTATACAATTTTTTTATATTTAAGTTATAAAATCTAAAATTTAAATTCATAATATTAACACCCTAAAACTTAAACCTCAAACACTAAACTCTAAACTCTAAATTCTAACCATAAATCTTAAATTCTACACCCTACAACATAAACCCCTAAACCACAACATAAATCTCTAAACCCTACAACTGAAAGGATTGTGTAAATTGTGTATCAAAGTATTTTCCATATTTTATTATTTAAATATATAAACATTAATATAATGGTTATATTTTTGATACACAAGTTGTGTAAAAAAAATTACACAGTCCTTCATATTTGAGCTATAAAATCTAAATTCCTAACAACCTAACACCTAATGTAACGACCCGGATTCTGGATCCAAGAGTCGAGTTGACCCGAGGCGTGGGCTTCGTTGTTTGGGCTACGATTTTGGGCTTATAGGAGCCCTTGGGCTATCTTGTGTGTTGGGCTTGTGTGGTTGTTGGGTTGGGTTGAGAAGAAAAGAGGGGTAAAATGGTAAAAGCTCAAATTGAAGAGTGAGAAGGGGGGAGGCTTGCTTTTCTTCTGCATTGTGTAGGGAATGAAGTCACCATGCCTTAATTCCATCTTCATCCCATTTCAAACTATCTCTCTCCCAAAAACTCCACTATCAAATGTTGATTTTTGAGAGTTTGTGTTGAGAATCACGTTTAGCTTGTTGAGAGAAGTTTTATCAGCCTTAGAGGATCTATATTTCAAGGTAAGTCTTAGTTGGAGTAGTGGAACCAAAGGTTGGTTGAATGTTTGAAGAGGAATAACGAGATTGGACCTTTGAGGGCTTCTTCATCATTTTTAGTCAGAGGTTAGTACACCACTAACTCCTTTGAATTCCTACAACTCATAAAATTAGGCTTTGTGCATTATTTGATTGTTTATGGTTTGGTAAGCTTTGGTTTATCTTTAATGGCAAAGTAAAGATTTGATGTTGCTAAGGCTTAAAATTAGTAGAAACCCACTTAATACCTTCACAATAACTTGTAGGATCGGTTTGGGACTTAACCATAGAGGTTAAGGGTGAGATTGGTGAAATCCCGGGCTCTACGTTTTGAAATTTGGGCTCAAGTACCGGTATGAGGTGGCTGCGTACCAGTACTCCTTTGTAAATTTAGAGAAGGGTCGTGAGGGAAGTACCGGTATGCCTCCCCATGTATCGGTACCCTTTGCAAGATAAGGATTCTAGTAGCGCTTTGGCGTACTGGTACGTAAGGGGGCATATCGGTAACCACTGTTTCATTGCCTGAAAAGGCTTAGCGTACCAGTACGCGTATATGAGAGTACCGGTATGGGGTGGATCGGTACGGGACGATCCTAGTATCGATGATGAGTACCGGTACGGTACGTAGCGTATCGGTACGACTTGGGTTTAATTCTTTCGAACCTAATTGGAGTATCGGTACTCATGGGGGAGTATCGATACCTATAGTGGAGTACCGATACTCACCTTGGAGTATCGATACTCGCTGGGCAATCTGCCCAATAATTTCGAGGTTGCGTTCGGGGGTGCATTAATTCGAGGCTAAGGGCCCTAAGGGTCCGTCAAGGTGTAAAATGAACATTAAAACTGAGAAATGAAGATTTTTAACCCCGAATGAGAATAATGGGCTAATAACGTGATAAATATCGGGTAAATTGTGTGTGATAGAAACCCATAGAGATCTTAGGTGGATCGTTGATGCTGTGTGGTAATTTAGGCTCTTGTTGTGTGCGGAAGGGGCTATAAGGTTGAGTATTATCGGATAATAAGATAAATTAATGAGAATAACTAATGAGTACCTTCATAACATACTATTAAATAGATAAGCTCAATAGGGCAATTTAATAACTGATAAAAACCATAAGGCTATGGTAAAGGTGTTAGAGTTGTGTGGTTATTAGGGTCCTTGCTGTGTGCTGATGGGACACCTAGGTAGTCGAGTCATCCCTTGTTGGGATATGGGTACCCTAAGTGTGTTGCAACACCTTGAAGATTCCCGAATGTTGGATCCTGATGCTTTGTAGACGCGGGCCTCATTCGAAGATGCTTGATGAGAGATCCCGAGCATGGATGTGGGATCCCGATGCTATGTGGACGCGGGCTTTGCTCAGAGTATAGGATCCTGATACTTTGTGGACGCGGGCCTTACTCGTAGTGTAAGATCCCGATGCTTTGTGGACGCGGGCATCACTCAAGTGTAGGATTCCGATGCTTTGTGGACGCGGACCTCGCTCAATGTTGTTGGTGTTATCTGTGTGGTGCTAGGTAAATGTATGAGGTTCTAGTATGAGCTATGTGCGTAATCATACATTCATAATGCCATGTGTTTAGGCAGTTATGGTAGCGCCATTGTTATCTTGCCATGATGTCATTCATGTTGCTTTGCTTTATTTATGATTTGCATTAAGCATGGTTGAGTGGCGGTGTATCCACTGAGCTTTGTTAGCTCAGCGTTCGGAATCGTTGTTTCCGTTCGCAGGTTAGTAGGTTTGGATTGTTCTTAGAGGAGCACCATCAAAGAAGGATTCCAGCGTCTCGTCTCATCAGAGTAAAATATTTAGGTCCTTCAGCTATGTATTCATAGGACCCTATTGTATTTTGTAATTCGTATTTGGATTTTCAAATGATCGAGTCAAAGGTCTATAATGTAATTTTAAAAGGAGCTCCATTGTATATGTTTTCAAATATTTATTATGTTTTATTGGGTTGTAAGTAAATGGATTTTCATAATGGATTTGCGGATTGGGCTAAACTATGTCAAAATTTTATGGTAATGGTTTGGGCTTGAGGCCCAAATGTGACATCCGGGTCGATGGTGTTACGCCTAAACCTTAAACCATAAACCTTAAATTCTAAATTCTAACCATAAACCTTAAATTCTACACCCTACAACCTAAACCTCTAAACTCTAAACCACAACCTAAATCTCTAAACCCTAAAATTAAAAGGAGTTTACACAAATTTGTGTATCAAAGTATTTTCCTTAATATAAAACCTTTTTTAACTTATAACTTGAAGTTATGATTAGGATACATTAGAAATATATTTAGAAAACACACTAAAATAAATCTAATTTATTTTGATCAAACTTACATAGTGTGAGGGAATGAGTTAAGATTTGGAGTTGGAGTGAGAAATAAACTCATAAATAATCCATTTTTTTAAAATTATATATAAAAATAAACATAAATAATTGGGGTGAGAGACAATTGACTCTCCCCGCCCCGATGTAATTCTGTCCCTACATAGTGTCACGCTCCAATTCTAAAAAAATTAGCCCCCACTCAATCTGTCCTAATAAAATTACCAAAAGAAGCATTGCGACCTTTGATTAAAAATATCTTATGAACCAATAATCAGTTGATCTGGTGGGATGAGTTATTAGATTCTTCAAGCAAGGTTAGATGTTTGAATTTATGAATGAAAAAAAATTAAATTGAGAATGTCATCACTATAATAGGCCTCTGTAAGATCCGATCTGAATTAATCGTCTAGTGAATTATATATTGGTGGTTAAACAAAAAAATATTTTATGAAACCCCTTTTTTTATAATGAAACCCAAAAATTTTAATGATAATAAGAATGATTAAAGTTATTATCATACCGGTTGTAAACTTGTAACTTGTAAACTACAAAACTATAAAGCATATAAACTAACTTTTTTTAAATTGAATGTAAGCGAACTTTAATGAATGTAAATAAATAATAATCCAATGTTCTTACATCCATCAATACGATGTTCATATATACTAATTTTTTATATTTATATATTGCGTACAGATATTTATTAATATTAAATTTTAAATATTTTATATTTATATAATTTTTATAAAAATAATAATTCCTATGGTATATTTTATTCATTTGTTCGTTTGTTGATAATGCAAGCGTACGTGTTTGGTTTTCATGTCGTTTCATACTTTAAGGAAAAAGTACATATTTAATATCTTATGCTCGTGTTATTATTTTAGTACTCTAATTATTATTTTTGACAAAATTTCACTTAATATTATATTTTTTCTGTTTTAGTACTCCGACTATTAAAAACTAACGAAAATAATCAAGTGACTTGGTATAATCATAATTTTAGTCCAAAATACTTATACATGTATGATCAATTTAGTCTAAAATCTATCAATTTAAAACACCATCTTAATTTTGGGGAATTTACAATTTTAATCTAAAAATTAAAATAATGTTTAAATTGATAGAATCTTAGACTAAATTGATAGATTGTATAAGTTTTTGGACTAAACTGTTATTAACTCAAGCAACGTCACTATTTCTATTAGTTTTTAACGGCTGTATACCGAAACAAAATAAAAACATAATATTAAATATTATTTTACTAAAAATAATAATTAAGTACCAAAATAATAATATCGATATAGTTAGAATACTAAATATATAGTTTTCTTTTTTTTAAATGGATGCTTTAGTATTGGCATGTCTGAAACCCAGCACGGAATCAAATTCGCATCATACTAAATCATTGGTGGCCCCTACCTGTCTTTTTAAATCTATCTTTTCTGCATTTAATAGTATTTGTTATATTAATCAAATTTAAAACCCACAATTATTCTTTTCAAAAAAAAAACCCTACAGTTATTAACCATTTATATAACACGTCGGGGTTTCACCAAATTACTTTTAGTTATTCAACTTTTTTTTTAAATGAATAAAATGATCTATATTTTCATATAAAAAGTAGGGTGATATACCTTGAGCTGTTGGTGGAAATTTTTGTTTTCTTAGTTGTCTTAATTTTAAGGGTTAAAATTTAATTTAAGGTTTATAATTTAAGAATTGAAATTTGTATATTTAGAATTTAGAGAATGTAGTTTGAATTTGTAGTTTATGGTTAAAATTTAAAAGTTTATATGTAAAAATATGTATGCTCAAATATTATTTTTATATATAATTTTTAAAAAAAATTCACCGCCAGTATATAAAATATTTTCTCTTAAAAGAATCTTGTGAGGGATTAACTGCATGACATCTGTTAAGTTAGATTTTTTATGGATCTCCTGTGAATTTCTAACCATCGAAAATGTGATTGCAAATTTGTGTTTTTTTTTATTTATATCTCACACTAAAAAATTAAGTTTAGTGTTTAGAGTTAGAGTTTAAGATTAATGTTTAGAGAATTGAAGTAAAATATATTTTTAGGGTTTAAAAATCTAAAGCCATGACTTAGAATTTAATTTTTTTTAAGTTAAACATAAAAACAAGTACCTAAAAGTGACATAAAATTTTTGTTCTGAAAATATGTTGCGCTAATATCTAATAAATTAACACAGTTTTAATCTTGAAATTTTATTTTATTTTCTACCTTTGAAAAGATTTTAAGAGCGTCACAACCGAAAAGAGCACATATTTATTATACTACTTGTGACTTATTTCAGTTTTTTTTTAACATAAATGACTTATTTCAGATGTCAAATTGATATGTGTGATTCACACAATAGTTTTGAACATAAGGCTTGCGACGTGTATCAAATTTCTCCGCAATGATAGCGGAGAATGGACCATGGGTTTCACGAAGAGCATGGAGATAAAATTAGAGACGTGGTCAGAAATTTTATAAGAGATTTTATTTTTTAATAGTATTTAAAAAAATAATTATATATAAAAGATGTCATTTATATATTTTTTGTTTTCTAAATACATATTATATATATATATTTTAAAATAGTCTTCATGTGGCTCTGCCCATGTTAATGAAGGATTATGTTGTGCATGGTATTAAGTTTCAACCGAGTGCTTGTGGAGTCCAATAGTAATGAAGTGGTTAAGTTGATCAATGATCAATGGTATTACTCTAATCGATTTACTTAATCTTAGATTTAATATGGATATGAACTTGATGTCCCAAATTTGCTTTGAAATCGGACACAACCCGAATTGAACTGAAATTGATATATACTTTAGCTGCATCGATATGGACTCGGACCGACTTTCACGAGAACTAAAGTAACTAAACTAAAAAAGCCTGAATTTAATTTATCCAAATACGATCTTAATCAAAGGTCGACCTGATTTTAACTCGATAATTGAGTTGAAGTGAACGAATAAAATATTTTTACTATTATCTATATTTTAGCAATGTGATAAATAATAAAATGATGTATGCTTTATTCTCTTTTTGTATTATATTATTAGTTATCCATCATCTTTGGTATTAATTCACTGGTTCAATATCATCTTTCCTTCTTTAAAAAAATATCTTCATATTTGATCCGACATAAGACACGTTTTTTACAAGAATATATCAATAATTATACATATACTCGATTGAATTCGTATCCAAATCAACTTGAATTGTTCTGAAGATAAATCGACTGATCTAATAATGACCCAATCCAAAAACCATCTAATTTGATTGACCCAACTTAAAACTCAATTGATCTAATATTAACTCAACCCGAAGCTACACTCTACCCTACTTATCATAGATTTATACTAAATTCAATTCAAATCTAATCTAAACCGAATATAGTCCAAACTCGAAATGACCCATCCGAGAAAACGATTGTCACCTCTACGCACGAGTAAGATTAGAATATTGTGGAAAATCTATTATTAAAGTCATAAATGGATTGGACACACTTATTAAAGACACGTAAATTATACGTCGATAATGCTGTGTTGTGATGGAACATTAAAGCGAGCATTTGTCTGTATGAAAATTCTATCGGGCACCATAACAAGAAAATAACAAATAATGCCCGCCTTTATGAAGTCTTACCATACCTTTTCATTTCATTTACTTATTATTTATTTTCCATTCATTGAGTAAGAAAATGCATCTTTTAATTTAATCAAAAAAATGCATCTTTTAATTGTTCATTTTCCTAGAACCGATTTTATACCAATGATGATATTCTTTTTCCATTTCAAACTGGCTTCTGCATATTAAACAAGTTTGAGTTTATTCAGATGATTAAATTCATACAATATTCTGGAAAAAATATTTTTTCAATTTTTAATTCTATCGTTGATAAGGAAAACCTTCCTTAATTTATGGGAAATGAATGAGAAATAGTAAAATCTTAAAGTTGACTTATTCTCCACTCTGTATCTTGGAGCTGAAGATTAAGCATTCCATTGGCTGCTGGGGTTAGGCTAATTCTATTTTTTTTTTTTGTTATTCCAGTTGTTCAGGATTTTATTTTGTCTAATTCGACTGACCCGCGGCGCACACTTAATTGTGGCGGGCTAGTCTTTAGCAGAATTTTTTTGCATACACAAGACCTCTTATTTAAGACCTACTTAAGCGATACCAAATTGCTTATTACTTAAACCAACTTCGTTGATAGTTAATTTTTTTTGTTGAAAATAATATATAATTGTACACTCACGCGCCAACCAAATTCAACAGAATCCGAATAGATTATCAACACCAAAGAAAAAAGTAGCAATCAAACTGACTAATCAGACACCGGAGTTCCTTTCCAATTTACTAGTTTCAAATTTGATCAGCTCGCTCATGCAAATCAATAAATTAATTAATCAGGAAAAAAAGGAATGAATAAAAACAAGCCCATCATATTTCGTGGAAACAATGGCACCACACCTTTTTCTGATAAAATGGCTGGTCCATATCAAAATCCCTGAATCTAAACAAGTTTCCCCCATCATTTCTTATATCTCAGTTGCTGTTTTATTTATATAATATTCTTCTTTTTTGAGGTTTCGGTTGTTATTCATAAGTGTCATCTTGTGATTGAATTCAACTGGAGTTAAATAAAATATTGAAGGCATCATAAGATGCATTTGACTTTGTTTATGTTTTTTTTGTAAATCCATGGATTTTTTTAAAGAAAACTTTATTGGTTTCACTACAGTTAAAGTACAGGTTATTTAGGTAATTAACAAATGGCCAAGTGCTGAAGAATCATTCTCTTGACCCTTTGCTAATAGTTTAATAGTATTGGAGGAGATCATAATTGTAGGCTTTCAAATGGTCAACCTTTGTGTATATATAGAGAGAGAGAACAAGGAGAAGGGTAGATAGTTCGGACTTGAGAACTTTGCCTACATTCATTTCTCTACTCTTTTCCTTCATTCCCTTCATTATTAGCTTTCATGGGTATTGGTGATGATGCATCTAACACCGGCCTCGTTCTCCGTTTAGGCCTCTCATCGGCGCCGTCGAAGCCTGACAACAACCAAACTCCATACAAGAATCCATCGTTTCTCAAGCTCGAAGCAATCAGCTTTGATGATGAACCCTCGCTGACGTTGGGGCTTTCTGGTGGTGGTGATAGTTACCATGTTACGGGTACTGTTACACAAAAGGTGGATGTGAAACCTGCCGCCGGAAGTGCCGGTGATTTGTATCGTCAAGCTTCGTCTGTTAGTGCTGTTTCTTGGTTTTCAAGCGGTAAGGCTAAGAGGGAGAGAGAGCTTAGCAGCGAGGAATTAATGGAGATAGAGAAGAGGAATAATTCCTCTAGACTCAGTGATGAAGACGAAGAAGGCGTTAATGGAAGAAAGAAACTTCGGCTCTCCAAACAACAATCTGCTCTTCTCGAGGAAAGCTTCAAGCACCACAGCACGCTCAATCCCGTAAGCTTTCAACAATTCTTTTATCCGATATACATATATATATATACTAGTAATTGATTGATTAATCTTTTGATACTCTAACAGAAACAAAAGCAAGCTTTGGCAAGGCAATTGAACTTGAAGCCTAGACAAGTTGAAGTGTGGTTTCAGAACAGAAGAGCAAGGTGAATTAAACAGCAAACATAATCTGGGATTTTTTCATATCTGCCAAATAATTGAAACTAATATTTGTTTTTAATCTTTCGTTGGGCAGGACAAAGCTGAAGCAAACTGAGGTGGACTGTGAGTTATTGAAAAAGTGTTGCGAGACACTGACGGATGAAAACAGGAGTCTGCAAAAGGAGATTCAAGAACTCAAGGCACTTAAACTGGCTCAACCCTTTTACATGCACATGCAAGCGCCCACCCTCACCGTATGCCCGTCTTGTCAAGTAACTAGCGGCGTCGCCGACGGCAATGGCAATTCCAACAACAACCCGTTTTCGATGGCTTCGAAGCCTCACCATTTCTATAACAACAATCCCTTAAGCAATCCTTCTGCAGCTTGTTGATTAAGTTTTTTTTTCCTAGTATTAAAAGAACGAAAGAAAATAGATCCCAACAAGCCACAACCCCTTTTATTTTTTGGTTGAGGGCTTCTAGTGAATTAAAACTAGTTTGATTGTTTAATTAATTAATTTGTAGAAACCATCAATCTTTTTTAAAATACATGTTTGTAAATGATCAATAGAAAAGATATATAGCACCTATGAAAGGATTACTGTTTTTGTATTTAGTATTGATTCTTTTGTTCCGTGCGTACTGTGTAATGGTATATTTCTTGTTTTGATCAAATTTTCCCTTTAAATTTCTTTACTTACCTTTATAATTAATTATATGGCTAGAAGAAACAATGAATATAAAAAAGATGATTTGATGACAACATTGCTTTGTTTTTTCTTTTTAATTTATCAATTTAATTGTAGAAAAAAATAGAGGAAAAATAATTATGTTCACATTGACTATCATTCATTTTTTTACAAGAACACTTGCTATGAAACTTCTTCTTTTTTTATTATCAAATGCTAAGTTTCATTAAAATAAACTGAACTGAACAATATAGAGGGCACCAGAGGCCCAAAGAAAAGGGGTAACAAGGTACCCAAAGAGCAGAGGGCCAACATGGCTTAAACTGAAAGAAAAAACAAAACCTAGAAGTAAACAAAGGGACGAAAAGCTTCCCTAAACAGCCAGAATAACAATCGACAAGAAACATCTCTGGTGGAGAGACGAAGTTGATCAAAAGGACCACCAGAAAGTCCACAAGCAGGCAAACAAACCAAACGACCGCCACATACCAAAAGGTCGACTCCAGTGTTTTCGGTAACCTGGAAGAAGAATCCGGGAGAGCTCCTTGATCAGAGATGACTGCTTGAACCCTTGAGTTCTCAGTCCGTATCACCAAGGGACCACTAGCAGAAATCACAGAGACAACCAATAGTCTAGGCAACATAGCTCTTAGAGACGGTATAAATCGTTATCGAGCAAACAAAAGTTATGCGCCACAGCGCAGAGAGTCAATGAGGAAGTAGTTAGAGAAACATCATGGAGGGAAGAGGGCTTTGGGGGCAGACGAACGGCAAATGAAAGCCTCGATGGGGGAAGATAGAGATTATGGATGAGCGTACCACAAAGTGACTCAATAAGACCAAGGTTTGATGAATCGACTGTCACTCGTCCCGTCCTTCCAAAGTCAGTGAGAGATTGCTTCAAAATCCAACTTGAAATAACAATGGTAGCTGGCACTATGTAACACCCCTTTCCGAGTCAGAAAGCATTACCAGTGAACATTACGATGATCAGATCGATGATTCCGATATTATATACAATAAATCATGTATAATTTATCTATAGTGCAATATAATAAACATTTTTAATCAATAAGGTTTACCCAATTTATGATTTGGGACCAATTGGTAACTTATTAAAGTTTAGGGGCTAATTTGTAAAATATAGGGACTTGTCTAAAATTTAGGTTACCCATATGAAATTCAATGCTTGAATATCTTACATACAAATTTTTGTCATGATTAGAATTCATTTATGTCCTCAATTAAGTCTTATAAGATTCGGTGACCAAATTATAACATTCTAAACCCTTTCTGAACATCTTTTAACCAATTTACTTACCTCGGTACCGATACTTGAAGAGGTCGTATAGGTACGTCTTCGTTATGGTCTTTAAAAATGATAATAGACATTAAGGGTAGTACTGATACGGACACATCTATATCGGTACACTATGATGTCCTAGTTAAACTCATATTCCAGAATCGACCAGCCGTACTGAAATGCCTAAGGTTGTATTGGTACGCCTACCTTGACCGTTAAAACGATTAATTTCTTTAAGCCCGTACCGATACCCAGTATCGGCACGTATGGTTAACGCTTAGAAGGTCAACCTTCAAGATCGATATGGTTTCAATACGGTACTTTAATATTTTCTAGTGGCTAAGACCCGTATCGATACGCCTAGGTGCGTATCGATACCCAGTTACGAAAGAAATTCCAGTGACTAAGCTCTGTACCGATATGCCATAAAGCGTATTGATACCTTAACTTTAATCTGACCAAAAATGCAAGGCCATACCGATACGCCACCACCCGTATCAGTACGACAAGGCGTGTAATGACAGATTTTATCTGGTTTTTAATCAAATTAAGGGCCTTAGCCTTGTTCAATTGTTACCAAATTTTACATGCAAGTTTTTAGCTACTTAATCTATACACAAGTAAATTGCATGCCATTTCGAATCCATTTACCATGATTTCACATGTTAGTGTGTCTTAGGCCATTTTTAGTACATTTCTCAACATCTAACATGCCATATTTCTTTCTTCAACTTTTTCAACATGGTGAGCATCACATACACACAAAATGAGGCTAAACTAACATGTCTAGACCCTATGCCACCATTTCTAGGAGTTTAAGGACAAAGTTTACATTACATGTGACTTGGTGACTTGCTTCAAAATGTTCTTGCTCTAATCCTTGATCCAACCAACTTTCAACCTGAAAATGCATGAAAATGAGATGCATTAGGCCTATATAGCCTAGTGAGGTAGTCAACAATAATAACATGAATGTCAATAATATCATTAACTTGTATAACAATGATGGTGCATCTCAAATTATGTTTTAACAATAATTTTGATAATTTAATTCATTGGATCGACATGTAAATATGGATACACGAATTTCTAACCAACATCGCCAACAATAAATGGTCAATATCCTCCAGCATCGCCAATAAGACCAACACTAATACATTCCGCCAACAGCGCCAAATAGAGCCTTAGCTCAAGGACCGTAGTCCACTCCGTACCAATGAGCTCATGAATTCTATGGCATGCCAATTGTAACCCATGTCCATTCGTATCCAAGGATTCAATACTTAGGCCAATACCAATACCAATACCAATAACAATAACAATATCGATAACAATAACAATAATGGTAGCCATGACAATATCAATGTAGCTTTAACAATATACCACGATCAATATGGTATTTCTCAATGCTTCAATGATATCAATGACAATGTAATGATTCAATAATCAACCTGACAATGTAATAAGCTTACCAATGATACCTTTAACAAGGTTTTCATATATCCATACCTTGATTCCAATGTTGGAGATGCAATAGACCAATATAATAAAAGTGAGATAGGCACCTAGCCAATCTCAAGACTCCGACTACACTCACCGATACTTTCAAGGCTTTCAGATGATAATTTCTTTGTTCTTGAGCTTGGTGGAACTAGAGGGATTTGGTGATTCTTCACCTTGATTCTCTTGAGCTACAAAGTAATGAGGATTTCAATACCGATAATAGATTCATAGCAACTTAATAGCTATGAAAAGCAATAAAGATTGAACTTGATATCCCTAAGAAATTTCTAAGGTTTATAGGATTCTTGAACTTAGATTTAGACATAGTTTTAGCCATGAAATCGATAAATCACTTTAGGGGTTTTGCTTAACGGATCAATATCTATAACTTGGAAATGGTAACTTGAAGAAAATCAAAGCTTCACTAAAGATTTAATGGAGGTGTGCGCTTGGTTACTAAGGAACAAGGTGAAGTTGAATGTGAGGTGTTAGCTTGAAACTTAACCAGGTAAGCTTTTCCTTTCTTTTTCTTTCCTATTTCAATTGTTTAGCTTTTCTTTGGGTGAAGAAACTTCACCCCAAATGCTCACGTATGTGGTGATAAATCTTGAGGAGGGGCTAATCACAAGGCTAGTCCCTAAACTTTTTACTTTCTATACTTTTGCCCCTAAACTTTCAATTTTCTCAATTTAGCCACTAAAACATGTTTTAATGCTTACAATATGATCCTTAATCAATATCAATACTTAATTGGGATTCATTAATCCATTAATTGACCAATTGGTCAAAGGTCTATACTATAATTTGACTTTTCGGTGTAAAATTTTTGGTTGCCAGAATTGAATTTCAACTAGGCCCAGTTTTAGGGTGTTACAACTCTTCCCCTTAAGAAAAATTCATCCTCAAATTTTTACTTGAACCGAAGAGATGTGGGTATTGATTCCTCATGGTCTCTTCCGGTTCCAATATAGCTTCTTTGATCTTGTGACTTTTCCAAAGTACTTTGACTAGGAGAATATTCTTGTTTCGAGGTCTCTTAACTTTCCTTGCTAATACGTGTACTGGTTCCTCCTCATACGTCAAATTGGGTTAGAGTTCTATTGATTTAGGCTCAACAATATGATATGGATCAGATCTATACTTGCGGAGCATCGATACATAGAATACATTGTGAATCTTGCTCGACTCCTGAGGCAAGGCTAGTCGGTAAGCCATAGGACCAACTCTTTCATTCACTTCAAAAGGTCCAATGAATTGGGGACTTAACTTTCCCTTTTTACCAAAACAAATAATCTTCTTCCATGGGGAGACTTTCAAGAAAACCTTATCACCAACTTCATACTATATATCTCTCCTTTTAAGGTCAGCATAGGCCTTTTGTCGGTCAAATGTGGCCTTTAAACGGTCATGAATGATGGTAACCCGTTCTTCAGTTTCCCAAAGTAAGTCAAGGCCCAACATCTTGCCTTCACCGAGTTTAGACCAACATAACGGTGTTCTACATTTCCTGCCATACAATGCTTCATACGGTGTCATCCCGATGGATGATTGATGACTATTATTGTAAGCAAAATCGATGAGAGGTAGAGACCTCTCCCAAGTTTATTCAAAATCAATGACATATACACGAAGCATGTCTTCTAATTTTTGAATTACCCTTTCTGATTGGCCATCAGACCGAGGGTGAAAGGCTATACTAAGATTGACTCGGGTGCCCAAAGCTCCTTGCAATGCTTTTTAGAATCACGAAGCAAAATGTGGATCTCGATCAGAGATAATTAACTTGGGTACCCTATGGAGTCTAAATCACTTCCTTGATGTACAAGTCAGCTAACTTGGGAAGACCGTAGTCTATTATGACCGGTGATCGGATCGATGATTACGATACTATATACAATAAATCATGTATAATTTATCTATAGTGCAATATAATAAATATTTTTAATCAATAAGGTTTACCCAATTTATGATTTAGGGCCAATAGGTAACTTATTAAAGTTTAGGGGCTTATTTGTAAAATTTGTAAAATATAGGGATTTGTCTAAAATTTAGGTTACCCATATGAAATTCAATGCTTGAATATCTTATATACAAATTTCTGTCATGATTAGAGTTCATTTATGTCCTCAATTAAGTCTTATAAGATCCAGTGACGAAATTATAACATTCTAAACCCTTTCTGAACATCTTTTAACCAACCAACCTACCTCGGTACCGATACTCGAAGAGGCGGTATCGGTACACCTTCGTTATGGTTTTTAAAAATGATAATAGACATTAAGGGTCGTACCGATACAAATGTGGGTCATATCGATACAGACACATCTGTATCGGTACGCTATGATGTCGTAGTTAAACTCAGATTCTAGAATCGACCAGCCGTATTGAAACGCCTAAGGCTGTATCGGTACGCCTATCTTGATCGTTAAAATGGTTAATTTCTTTAAGCTTGTATCGATACTGGGTATCAGTACGCATGATCAACGCTCAGAAGGTCAACCTTCAAGATCGATACGGTGTCGATAAAGTATTTTAATATTTTTTCCAGTGGCTAAGACCTGTACCGATATGCCTATGTACCTATTGATACCCAGCTACGAAAAAAATTCCAGTGACTAAGCCCTGTAGCGATACGCCATAAAGCGTATCGATACTCTAACTTTGATCTGACTAAAAATGCAAGGCCGTATTGATACGCCACCACCCGTATCAATACAACAAGGCCTGTAATGACATATTTTATCTAGTTTTTAATCAAAATAAGGGCTTTAGCCTTGTTCAATTGTTACCAAATTTTACAAGCATGTTTTTAGCTACTTAATATATACACAAGTCGAATTTCATGGCATTTCAAATCCATTTATCATGATTTCACATGTTAGTGTGTCTTAGGCCATTTTTAGTACATTTCTCAACATCCAACATGCCATATTTCTTTCTTCAACTTTTTTCAACATGGTGAGCATCACATACACACAAAATGAGGCTAAACTAACATGTTTAGACCCTATGCCACCATTTCTAGGAGTTTAAATACAAAGTTTACAGGATCAATATCTATAACTTGGAAATGGTAACTTGAAGAAAGCTTCACTAATGCTTTAATGGAGGTGTGTGCTTGGTTACTAAGAAAGAAGATGAAGTTGAAGGTGAGGTGTTAGCTTGAAACATAACCGGGTAAGCTTCTCGTTTCTTTTTCTTTCCTATTTCAATTGTTTAGCTTTCCTTTGGGTAAAAAAACTTCACCCTAAATGCCCACGTATATGGTGATAAATCTTGATGAGGGGCTAATTGCAAGCATAGTCCCTCAACTTTTTACTTTCTATACTTTTGCTCCCTAATCTTTTAATTTTCTAAATTTAACCACTAAAATAAGTTTCAATGCTTATAATGGGATCCTTAATCAATATCAATACTTAATTGGGATTCATTAATCCAATAATTGACCACTTAGTCAAAGGTTAATACTATAATTTCATTTTTCGGTGTAAAATTTCTGGTCTCCATAGTCCAAAATAAAAGTTGACACAATCCCCGATAAACAAGAAACTAGCTTAAAATAAGAGTATTTTCTAACGTTCACCACAAAGCCCAACACGTTTCCAATGGGGAAAAGTCATACTTAGCACGAGTCTTCACAAAACCACTATTAATGATGACAGTAGGCCAAAAAACCTAAACACTTCGATTAAACGAGGATAGCATGAACCAATCTGAAAGGGCAAGGGGCAAAATCCCTTGATATTTGAGCGCAAAAATAGTAAAAAGGATAATCCTCTAACCTGAATCTTGTAAAAGAAAGAGTAAAAAATCCAGCAGCCTTACCAAGAAATAATGACAGCTTTCCAATGGGGAGCTTTTCATGCACGTAAAAGTAAGAAATAGTACAAGCTAAGGGCAAAAGTGTAAAAGGCCCAGCATCCTTGCGTTTCTTCAAACAAACACCGACTAGATTCTTGTATCCATCTCCGGTGAGAAAAACACTGCCACAAAGGTCAAAGTGTTACTTTTGACGACCCTCAAACTCAGCCCTTGAAAACTTCTCAAGTCTGAAACAACAACTCCGCCAGGGTTCCAATCCCCCTCTATCGCGAGACTGCGTTCTCGGTGCAGGCTCACACTAAGTAAAGAAACATTGAATTTGGTGACTCTTACCTAAGTTGAGAGGAGTTCCCTGACCGGTGTCAGAACCACAAGCTCAATTTTACGTGTAATATCCCAATTTTTGGCAGTGACCAAAATGTAAATTTTGAAAGTTGTGGCTAAAGTATAAACTTTGGAAAAGTTTAGGGACCAAAGTATAATTTTAAAAAGTTTTGTATTTTAACCCCGTAATGAATAGTTTACCTCCAAGAATGACGTTTCCATGTTATCCAGATTTTTCGTACGGAGTTTGTATTTATGGCTATAAAGCGATAAAGTTCAAAAAAATATTCGGATAATCGGATCGAATTAAATATCCATGATATTTTAAAGGATGATAAGTAGATTAGGGCACATGCAAAATTTGGTTGAAATCCGATAAAATTGAAGGGGAGTTGAAGGTTAAAGTTTAGTGACCAAAATGACAATTTTTAAAAGTTGGTTGCTAAATCATAAAGAAAGGAAAAGTTTAAATCCATAATAGAGGATTTGCTCAATAATTAATTGTATCCTATAGATGGATAAATTCGGTTAGTGAGTAAAAATCTGATATAGGTCCCGGGAATGAAAATGCAGTATAAGGTATCGAATTTTGATCGACCCTATTATTAAGCGTGCTTAGACCATGGAAACACTAGGAAGAGTGACCTTCGGGAAGGTCCCATAAAAGTGTTTATGATCGATATTTTGGACTCATTAAGAGTAGAGAATATTCGTATAGATTTCAGATAAAGGATTTGTAAGAGAAATTTTACTCGATGAGGATTTTCGATAATTATCAGAATAATAGACTGAGTTAGGAAAAATCAGTCTAAGTCCTTAAAAAGGAAGTTTTTATGAGATAATAGTATTTATTTTCCGAATATGGAAATATAGAATTTTCAGAATATATCCGATAACTCGGTAAAGGTAAAATCGTAGTAGAAGTATTTAGTGAATATCGGGAAATCGGATTGAATTGAAAATTTCAGAGGTTGTTCCATAAGCCATGGAAAATCATAAAATGATATTTATGGAATAGTGGCTGGTTGAGAAGGAACTAATTTAGTTAGATTATAATGGAATGGCAATTTCGAAACAAACTAGTAAATAAAGACTAGTTGGAGGGCAAATTGGTCATTTGGCAAGGATGGCGATTTTGAAATATTTTTGAAATGTTGAGGACGTTTTTGGAAGATGAAATATACATGTATTTAATCTTGGCCTTTGATTTTAGATGAGATTAAATTAGCCATTGGATTTAAAGGCTAAATTGGTAATTTCACTATTTAAATGAATTTAAAATTCATTTAATAGTTACAAGTGTAAAATAATAGTAAAAAGATGAAAAAATCCAGCCATGTACCGTGGGAGCTAGAGGAAAGAAGAAAAAAATTTATAAGCTCGATTTAAGCCCAGAATCTCGGTTTTTAGGTAATATTTCGAACTACAAAGTTGTTCTACTCTTCGAGCTCTATCTTTTGATGCAAATAATTCATAGAATACTTTCTTGGTTGATGAGATTTGATATGAGGAAGAAATTAGGGTTATGTGAATTTTGGGAATTTTGAAGATTTAAGAAACTATGTTTGATTTTATGTTGTTTCCATGCTTGGGACTAAATTGGATTGATGTCTAAAGTTAAGGGATTATTTTGTCTAGAATTTAAAGGTTAGGGGCTGGTGTTTAAATCTGAATTTTTAAGAGTATTTATAGATTTGATGATAATTGAAGCTTGAATTTGATGTTTGGAGGTTGAAAATCTAGTTATTTCAACTAGTGACTAAATCAGCAATTTGGAAATCATTATGGACCTATTCGGTTTGATTGATTAATATTAGGGACTGATGTTTTTTGTATTTAATAAATTTTAATTGATTACATAAGGTTTTTCTAAGCATGAAATTGAAGTTGGAATGCTAAAATTGGTGCTATCTTGATTAGGGGCCATTTTAGCAATTTGTTAAATTGTAAGAACCAATTCGGCATGATGGAAATTGAAAAGGATCAGTTCTGATTTTTTAGTATAATGATGAGTTTGATGAATTAACAGTGATTGGAGGCTTAATTGCAAAGTTAGGAAGCTTGAATCCTTGGATTATATTTAGTGACCAATTCGGCAATGTGAGAAAATATAAGGACCAGCATGTAACAATATGGAAATCAGGGTATTTATGTGTTAGAAATGGGGTTAAATGCTGGAAATTACATTCAAATTAAAATGAATTCGAGTTTAGGGACCAAAATGGCATTTCGGCAAAATTAGGGATTTAGGGACTATAATGTACAAAAGTTGTAAGTGAAGAACTTATGATGAATGTTATTAGGTAAAAATTCTATTGGTGATAAATATATTGAAAATTCCATTGAAATGGAAAAGATTTTCATTTTAGTCCCTAAACCTTTAAGTGAATGAAAATCAAATGGAATACTCGAATTATGAAATTTGAAACATTTTGTATTTAAATGTTAGTTAGCAAGCTCGTGAGAATTATTGGAAGTTCAAATTGGTCACTAAGGACCATATTGAGTTTTTGAACAGTACAAGGAAGAAATGAAAAATATTTGGAAATTTTATATTCGAATGATTATATTAGACAACATGTTTAAGATATTGTTAGATTTGAATCTAACAAATATTTTATTTTATAATTGTGATTAATGAAGTCAAGTTCGAATCAAAGAAGGTTCGAGGTTCTATGAAAGAAAGGATCGAACTATGACTTAGTGAGGCATTGTGTTAAGTGGCCAAGGTGAGTGCAATGCATACATAACATGATACATGGATGTTTTATACATCATTAGGAAGACTCGCGATGAGTCTACCTTGTTTGTTTTAGCTTGATATTTATGTTATAATCATATATTTGACATGTTCTAAATATGTCAAAAGTTGAATATAAATGCATGGATCACTAGTTATATATGATGTTATATTTGAATGTTATTTCGGGTATGAACTGCCCAATGTTAAATTATGTTGATATACATTGCCATGGATGAAATAAATATGGAAAATATGCCCAAGTAAGTCATTGAGGGACATGGTATAGTTGGCATGCCATAGAGTCCAACGGTTTAGCACTTTGTGCGGGCACTATAGTGTATATAAAAGACACTTAGTGCATATGGTTAGCACGACCTTATGTGCGGATAAGGACGACCTTATGTCTATTATGGTTAGCACGACCTTATATGCAGTTTTGGCTCGCGTACTCAGGGTCCTCATAGGCTTATATATGGGCTATGGTTTATGGTTAATAAATGATAAACATGTGAATAAGCTTATGAGCTTTTGGAATAAATGTGGTAAGAAATTTATATCCGGTTTATATTATGTTAATATATTATTAACATGATGGATTTATATGTCTAGTGATCAGGATGCATTTATGCATATATGGCATATTATGACAAATGAACAAGCATGAAAGTCTTATGACATTAGCATGTAGTAAATCATTACTAATGCAATGTGGAAGTTGATTCTTTGGCATATATATCATGTTATATAAATATAGCCATGAAGTCGAATAAAGTTTAAATTATTGTTATTAACTTCCTTTATTGCCTCACTAAGTTCGTACTTAGCGTGTGTTTGATTGTGCATACGTAGGTAAATCAAGATGAGAGTGAGAAGAGCATTGCATCAATATTGGAAAGCTCAACAGGTAATCACAGTAATGACATCCTAATTGAGGTTTGATTATTATAGTGGCATGTATACTTGCTAAACCTAGTTGAGTTGTGATTGGCCTTTAAAGATCGTTATGGTTTCAAGATAATTAGCGTTTTTGGAAAGATTCAAAGTTAATAGTAACCTCAAGTGATGAGTTGCATGCTAAGATAATTGAGAGCATGTATGTTTTATAATAGTCAATTGTTCCTTATAAGCATACATAACATTTGAATTGGGAACTGAATTAGGATGAATTAGAAATATAAAAATGCAAGAATGTGCATTTTGGGACAGGGTGTACCAGTACTCAAGATTTGGGTTCAAAATTATCAAAACTTAAATTTTGTTTCAAATATCATTAATATTTAAGGATAATAAAGTTATGAAATTACTGATTCATATTCGTTGTATGGATACGAAAAGGGATGTTACATTCTGAGGATCTAAGGAGCCTACCTAGAACACCCTAGTTTTGAGCCTGGATGTTAATTACGTCAAATAGACGGTTCAGGGAACCGGATTAAAGGATTCGAGTTGATTTCGGGATTAATTCATAATAAATATTTTTAAGGGAGTTAAAAATATGGAAAATTGTTTTAAAATCTTTATTTAATATATAAAGATATATGGTGAAATCAATTTTGAAAAATAAGTTTTTGAAGTAAGACATTTTGTGGTAGTGACCAAAATGTAAAGTTTGTAAAATCTGTTTTTCTAGTGACTAAAATGTAAAGGGTCAAAACTTTGAATCCTTAAGGATCTATTTACCCAAAGTCTAATATCAGACTTTCTCCCTTAATTTGCCTATTTTAAATGATTTTAAAATGTAATAAATAGGCTTGGAGAATTAATTGTATAATTAAGGTTTTAAACAAATTTAACGTAACTAACTTTTCTCCAAAAGATTTTCTCTCCAATTCTCTCCAGCCAATACTTTTTCCTTATTCAAAATCTCCAGTTAATACCTTGTTTTAACTAATCTTTTGATTTCAAGTGAGTTTATAATGATTTCCTATCTAAATCTTATTATTTTCTCTTTGTTTTCTTATATAAATCCATCCAATTAAGGGGGAAGTCATCAATTAGAGGCGAGGTTCGTCCTTTGAAATTCCCAAGTTATTGGTCCTTTACATGTGTTTTCTAATGAGATTTTATGGTTATAATGGAATTAATTGGTTTAATTGAGGTTTAATTGTGGAAATTGATGAGATTTCAAATAGGATCTAATTTGCTATGTTCTTGATTGAATTGGAACATGATTTTGATGTTTTATGATGTTAACAATTGAGTTTTAACAATGAAATCCCGAAACTATACGAATCTTTAATTTTCTAGGTTGTTATTTATGAGTTTTTGAGAAGTTCTGGGTGTTCAATGTCCGCTGGAGGCATAATTGTAACGCCTCGATTTTGGGCTTAGGAGTTTTGGGGAATGGTTTAGTCGGTTCGGTGGATCGGGATTAGAGATTCAAGTCGGATTCGAGATTTAAATTGGATTAAATATTTTTATTGAAGATAAAAAATATGGAAAAATAGTCTAAAATCATTATTAAATATATAAATGAGTTTGGTAAAAACAATTTTGGAAAATGAAATTCGGAAATGGGACATTTTGGGTTAGTGACCAAAATGCAAGTTTGCAAAACTATTTTTAGTGACTATTTTGAAAATAGGTCAAAACTTTGAATCTTTAAGGAACTATTAATCCAAAAGGGTTTCATCAGATTTTCCCTTTAATTAACTATTTTTAATTAAGTTTTAAGAGGTATAAATAAGGAGAGAATTAATTAAACACAATGAAGGCTTTTAAAAGAATTTCACGTAACTAATTTTGTACTTCTTTTCTCCCAAATTCTCTCCAGCCAAACATATTTTCCAGCTTCAATTTCTTTAGGTAAAATTAGGATTTCAAAGAGTTTTTGATTTCCAATTGATTTCTAAAGCTTTTACATCAAATACTTATTATTTCTACCTTGGTTTTCGTGGTCTATAAAGCAATTAAGGGGAGAAATCAGCATTGGAGGTAAGGATTCGTTCTTCTCCTCTAATGAAAGGTTCTTTATTGAAATTCCTAAGTTCTTGATCCATTTTATATGATTTGTATTGGGTTTTGATAAATTAAACTCAGATTTATGGTTTAATTGATGATTTATGATGAAAAATTGTGGAAATTTGTAGTGATCCGTTTTTGCTGAGTTAAAGATTGGTTTATACCTTGATTTTTATGTTTAATATGATAGTGACGTGAGTTTTGATGATAGAATCCCGAAATCTATTGAATCTCTAGTTTGTTTGTTTGGTAGTTAAGAGATTTTGAGGTGTTGAGGTTAATTTTTGGTTGCTGGAGGTATAAGGTTGTTTTAGGTTGTTGTTTTGATGTTAATTGATGTTATTTGAAGGTTGAGATTCGTAGTTGTGGGCTGGGTTGAGGTTTTTGGTGAATCGATGATGTTTTCAGTTGTTAAGATAGAGAGTTGTGGAGGATTATAGTTGGGTGCTGTTAATTGTTGTGTTGATGTGAGTTTGGATGCATTGTAATGCATTGGATTCTCTGTTATGATGTGTTTGAAACAAGGGAAAGTAGTTCGGAAGCGAATCTTGGTGTTGAGGAGTTGCCGGAGGCTTGATATGACATCGGCAAGGAAGGCGATTGCTTTGTCGGTGAGTGAAACGGATAAGAATGGCTTTTCAAAGATTTGACAAGGTTTAATGGGAGTCTAGACTAGGCTTGATACGCTGGTCTAAGACTCGAAAGTAAGTAAAGTGGATTTCTCTCTCTCAATTTCGGTTGGCAAATGATTTATGAATGCACTTGTTAAATGATTGTTTACCTCCTGTTTTATGCATGGAATGAGCATGGTTTAATGCTGGAAATTGATATGAAATGATGATAAATGCGCTTGGAAAGTAATGCATGATTTTAAAGAATGTTTATGAACATGGCTTATGCGTGGTTTAATGCACAATGAAATGATTTGAATAATGCATAAGAAAACAGTGAGGTATGTTTATAAAAGTGGATTATATTGGCAAGTGATGAACCAAAAATGTTATAGAAATGTTATCGGATATAATTGGCCGGCCATAGGATTTAAAGTGCACTATAATAAGTCGCTCGTGGTTGTAGAGGTAGTACAAGAGGTACTTACTCCGATCATGTGAACCCCAATGTTGTTGAGGTAACACTTAGATGGCTTTTACTCTATCCATGAGCTGTAGAGGTTGATGCGTCGAATGTGTTTACTCCAAGTTGGAGGATTAGCCTTGTAGTGAAGAGGTGGTGTATGTGTTGCACGACTCCATGTCATTGAGCTGCAAGAGATTGCGAGATCTCTTGGGAAATCCGTGTATCCGATGTTACCGATATTAATGATGGTTTTATGGAAATGTTGTTGTTGATATGGATCACTTGTAAGCCAATATAATGTTTTAAATGTATCAAGTTGATGGATTGATTTGGAATAAAGTGTTTACACATGTTTTACTCCTTAAGCTTTGCATATGGGATGTTATGTATGGGAAAGGCTTAAGTAGATTATGCTGTGAAATCCATGATACATGTTGCATATGGTTTAATATGCTGATTTGGTAAAGACTAAGTGTATGTTTTGAAAGAATGGCATGATTGTTTTGAAATGGATTTTAATTGCATTGGATGATGGTTTATATTTTGAGCGTTCCTCACTAAGTAATGATTGTTTACGCCCTCTTTTATCATCAATGCAGATTGATTGAATGCAAGTGGCCTAGCAAGCAAGGAGGAAATTCCAAGACTTGATTTACCAAAGTATGTTTGGGTTTTAAAGTAGTAATAAAGGTAATGTGGCTTAAATGTTGTTGGGATGGTTTGAGTGGTTACTTCTCCGTTTGAGCAAGTTTATATTGTTGCTTTGGACTTGTGATAAGCTTGGTTTGTTGGATTTTGCACATGGTTCATGCTTTGGTTGCTTGAGTATAAGGAAGCATGCCTATAGTTTACCTTTAAAGCATGTTGATTGTTTCTTGATGTTTGGTTTATGGTAGTTGATGGTAAATGACCAATGATGATGTTATTTGATTGTTAGAAGTATGCTTAAGTGTTAGAATTCCAAAACGAGACTAAAAACTAGCAAATTTTGACATTTTTAGTTCAGGGAGTATCTATACGCCTGTGCCCGTATCAATACAGGTAAGTTTTTCTAGGCACAGCGTATCGATACACGGGAGACCATATTGATACGGGTAAGCACATTTTCAGGCTTAGCGTATCGGTACACGGGTGACTGTATCAATACAGGTCTACGATTACAGGCTTAATGTATCGATACGGTTTTGAGCTACTGGAATCCAGAATTTTGAGAAAGCTCAGGCATATCGATACACTTGCTCGCGTATCGATACGGTCAGTGGTTAAGTTAGTTAAAAGTATGTTTTAAGTTTTCTATTTTGTCTCGTTTTAGTCATTGAGTGATATACCTGCAATTAAATGAGTTTGAATGATCTTTTTGACTTGAAATTTCACCAATATGCATGTAATTGGTTTAATTGAGGATTGGTAACTTTAATTATGAAATTGGTCCTTCGAAATAATGGAAATTATAGTTGGGTCCTTGGGTGTTATGTATGTAATTTGATGAGTTCGGATGATCGTTTCAAGTTGAAATTTGGCATGTATACTTGTAACCTGGAAAATGGAAGATTGGTAAAGCAAATTCAAGTTAACCCGTATAGATTTGTATATTTATGTTTTGGTCCCTATTATTGTAAAGTGACCAATTGGATATCAATTCGATGCCCGATTGGGTTGGGTTTTCACTTGTTGTTTGTATGTACATGTAGGGTAATAACCAGAATCTAGATAAGAAAAAAAAAGAAAAAAAATGGTAGTATTTTCAGAGTTGTCTTCACGGTTTATTTTGGTAAACTTAATGTAGCTCGTTCGGTTCGGTCTTGCGATTAGGCTGGGTCGAGGGGGTTACATTTGGTGGTATCAAAGCCAGGTTATGATTGTTGGGGGTGGGTTATGGTTGGTTATGTATGTTGGGAAGTTGTTTGAAATGTATGTTGATTGAATTGACTTGATTGCTATACACAGTGATGGATTGTATGTTATATGCCATGTTGGGGTATGATTTGGGACACATTGCCTTATTACTATCGATGGAAAATGTTTTAATTTGAAATGGAAGTCATGGAACCTTGCTTGAAGATGGCTTAATCGTTTTTATTTTTGTGTTATCATGCCATAGATTCTTTGTTTACAATGCCACCGAGGAGAGAATTACGTTTTAATGCGAATGGGGGAGGCAATATGATGAGAATAATGTTGTGCCTGAGGGGTTGCCACCTCCTCCACTGAATCCACCTGCGGGTGTGGAACAAGTACCACCTGTGCAAACTGGGCCAGTACTGGGTGATATGACGCCTTTGATACAGGCAATGACGGGAGCGTTCCAGGCCACGATGGCTGGAGTGCAGGTGCCTGCACCAGCACCGATTGCTGCTGCTAATTTGGGATTACCCTTAGAGCGTTTACGTGGCCTGTGAGGGGTCGAGTTTAGAGGGTTGTTGCCTGAGGCTTCTGAGGAGTGGTTTACCAGCACGAATCATATTTTGGATCAGATGGGTTGTTCTGATGCTCGTAAGTTAGGATGTGTTGTATCGCTGCTGCAGGGAGATGCGTATAACTGGTGGACTACGGTGATTGTAAGTATGGAGGCCGACAATGTAACATGGGAAACCTTCCAGTCTGCCTTCCAGAAAAAATATCTCGGTGCTAGATACCAAGATGAAAATAAACGCGATTTCATGGCTTTGGTGCAGGGGGATATGTCGGTATCTGAGTATGAGATACAATTTGTGAGGCTGAGTCAGTATACTTCTGAGTTGATGCCTGATGAGAGGAGCCGTTGTGACCGCTTTCGTTGTGGATTGACGCAGGAGGTTAAGACATATATGTTGGCTGCTGAGTATGTTGATTTTGATGTATTGGTTTCGAGAGCCAAGGATATTGAGCAGAGTTTGGGTTGACATCCTGTGCTGGAGGATCCAGTCATGGCAAGAGAGCTGCTGATGCTAATGCTGGGGGTGGCCGATATAAGAGGCACCGTGATCAAAGATATTGACCCGAGCTTGGGAGAAGAGGTCAGCTAGGGCAAAGTTCAGGAGGTGGGATATCCGAGTGTGTTTAGTGTGGGAAGAAACATTCGGGGGTTTGCTGGAGGTCGGATAGAGTTTACTGGGGTTGTGGATCTCGAGACCATGTTAGACGCGATTGTCCTCAAATTGGACGAGCTAGGCCAGTTCCTGCGCCTGTTGCAGCTAATGCTTGCTGGAGTTATGGGTCGGATGATCATGTGAGGCGTGACTGCCCTGTGTTAGCTAGAGGTGCGCATGATCCTACACCTATTGTGGTTGCCCAAAGAGGTCAAGGGCGTGGACGAGTACATTTTTAGCCGAGAGATGGTGGGCGTAGGACTGTGGAACACACCATTGCTATTCAACCGGAGGGTGGTGGTCCCGCAAGGGTGTATGCGCATCGTGAAGGACACAACTATACCGATGTGATTTTAGGTACCTTTACTTTGCAATCTTTGCCGTTATTTTCTTTGGTTGATTTTGGTTCCACCCATTCGTATATTATTAGTGAGCATGCACAGTTGCTTGATATACCTGTGGAGATTTTGAATGTTGGGGTTCAAGTAACTAGTTCTTTGGGTGAGATGGTTGTGGTTAGGAAGTTATACCGAAGGTGTTCTTTGATGGTGCAAGACCATGTATTTGCTGTGGATCTGATGGAATTGCCATTCCATGGTTTTGATGTAATATTGGGGATGGATTGGCTATCCGAGCATAGGGCAGTTGTGGATTTTGAAACCAAACAGATATCCTTGTGTCTTGCTGATGATTATGAAGTTGTGGTGGTTGGCGAGAATGCAAAGTTCCTGACCAATGTTGTTTCAACTTTGGAAGCAAGTCGAATGTTAAAACTCGGATGTCGGGCATATTTGGCCTATGTTATGAATCCTAGATCCAAGGATGTACGTGTGCAGGACATCCGCACAGCTTGTGATTTTTCGCAGGATTTTCCCTGAAGAGTTACCGGGGTTGCCGCTAGATAGGGAAGTGGAGTTTAAAATTGAGACGTATGTTGATTCGGCACCGGTGTCCATTGCGCCTTATCACATGACACCTAAGGAGTTGAAAGAGTTAAAGACTTTCTCCCTTAAGGAGCTATTTACCCAAAGTCTAATATCAAACTTTCTCCCTTAATTTGGCTATTTTAAATGATTTTAAAATGTAATAAATAGGCTTGGAGAATTAATTGTATAATTAAGGTTTAAAACAAATTTGACGTAACTAACTTTTCTCCAAAAGATTTTCTCTCCAGCCAATACTTTTTCCTTATTAAAAATCTCCAGTGAATACCTTGTTTTAACTAATCTTTTGATTTCAAGTGAGTTTATAATGATTTCCTATCTAAATCTTATTATTTTCTCTTTGTTTTCTTATGTAAATTCATCCAATTAAGGGGGAAGTCATCAATTAGAGGCGAGGTTCGTCCTTCTCCTCTAATACAAGGTTCTTTATTGAAATTCCCAAGTTATTGGTCCTTTACATGTGTTTTCTAATGAGATTTTATGGTTCTAATGGAATTAATTGGTTTAATTGTGGAAATTGATGAGATTTCAAATAGGATCTAATTTGCTATGTTCTTGATTGAATTGGAACATGATTTTGATGTTTTATGATGTTAACAATTGAGTTTTAACAATGGAATCCCGAAACTATATGAATCTTTAATTTTCTAGGTTGTTAGTTATGAGTTTTTGAGGAGTTCTGGGTGTTCAATGTCCGCTGAAGGCATAATTGTAACGCCTCGATTTTGGGCTTAGGAGTTTTGGGGAACGGTTTAGTCGGTTCGGTGGATCGGGATTAGAAATTCAAGTCGGATTCGAGATTTAAATTGGATTAAATATTTTTATTTAAGATAAAAATATGGAAAAATAGTCTAAAATCATTATTAAATATATAAATGATTTTGGTAAAAACAATTTTGGAAAATGAAATTCGGAAATGGGACATTTTGGGTTAGTGACCAAAATGCAAGTTTACAAAACTATTTTTAGTGATTGTTTTGAAAATGGGTCAAAACTTTGATTCTTTAAGGAGCTATTAATCCAAAAGGGTTTCATCAGATTTTCCCTTTAATTAACTATTTTTAATTAAGTTTTAAGAGGTATAAATAAAGAGATAATTAATTAAACACAATGAAGACTTTTAAAAGAATTTCACGTAACTAATTTTGTAACTTCTTTTCTCCCAAATTCTCTCCAGCCAAACATACTTTCCAACTTCAATTTCTTTAGGTAAAATTAGGATTTCAAAGAGTTTTTGATTTCCAATTGATTTCTAAAGCTTTTACATCAAATACTTATTATTTCTACCTTGATTTTCGTGGTCTATAAAGCAATTAAGGGGAGAAATTAGCATTGGAGGTAAGGATTCGTTTTTCTCCTCTAATGAAAGGTTCTTTATTGAAATTCCTAAGTTCTTAATCCATTTTATATGATTTGTATTGGGTTTTGATAAATTAAACTCAGATTTATGGTTTAATTGATGATTTATGATGAAAAATTGTGGAAATTCGTAGTGATCCGTTTTTGCTGAGTTAAGGATTGGTTTATACCTTGATTTTGATGTTTAATATGATAATGAAGTGAGTTTTGATGATAGAATCCCGAAATCTATTGAATCTCTAGTTTGTTTGTTTGGTAGTTAAGAGATTTTAAGGTGTTGAGGTTAATTTTTGGTCGCTTGAGGTATAAGGTTGTTTTAGGTTGTTGTTTTGATGTTAATTGATGTTATTTGAAGGTTGAGATTCGTAGTTGTGGGCTGGGTTGAGGTTTTTGGTGAATCGAAGATGTTTTCGGTTGTTAAGATAGAGTGTTATGGAGGATTATAGTTGGGTGCTGTTAATTGTTGTGTTGCTGTGAGTTTGGATGCATTGTAATGCATTGGATTCTCTGTTATGATGTGTTTGAAACAGGGGAATGTAGTTCGAAAGCGAATCTAGGTGTTGAGGAGTTGCCGAAGGCTTGATATGACATCGACAAGGAAGGCGATTGCTTTGTCGGTGAGTGAAACGGATAAGAATGGCTTTTCAAAGATTTGAAAAGGTTTAATGGGAGTCTAGACTAGGCTTGATACGCTGGTCTAAGACTCGAAAGTAAGTAAAGTGGATTTCTCTCTCTCGATTTCGGTTGGCAAATGATTTATGAATGCACTTGTTAAATGATTGTTTACCTCCTGTTTTATGCATGGAATGAGCATGGTTTAATGCTGGAAATTGATATGAAATGATGATAAATGCGCTTGGAAAGTAATGCATGATTTTAAAGAATGTTTATGAACATGGCTTATGCGTGGTTTAATGCACAATGAAATGATTTGAATAATGCATAAGAAAACAGTGAGGTATGTTTATAAAAGTGGATTATATTGGCAAGTGATGAACCGAAAATGTTATGGAAATATTATCGGATATAATTGGCCGACCATAGGATTTAAAATGCACTATAATAAGTCGCTCGTGGTTGTAGAGGTAGTACAAGAGGTACTTACTCCGATCATGTGAACCCCAATGTTGTTGAGGTAACACTTAGATGGCTTTTACTCCAGCCATGAGCTGTAGAGGTTGATGCGTCGAATGTGTTTACTCCAAGTTGGAGGATTAGCCTTGTAGTGTAGAGGTGGTGTATGTGTTGCACGACTCCATGTCATTGAGCTGCAAGAGATTGCGAGATCTCCTGGGAAATCCATGTATCCGATGTTACCGATGTTAATGATGGTTTTATGGAAATGTTGTTGTTGAGATGGATCACTTGTAAGCCAATATAATGTTTTAAATGTATCAAGTTGATGGATTGATTTGGAATAAAGTGTTTACACATGTTTTACTCCTTAAGCTTTGCATATGGGATGTTATGCAAGGGAAAGGCTTAAGTAGAGGAAATTGCATATGAGATTATGTTGTGAAATCCATGATACATGTCGGATATGGTTTAATATGCTGATTTGGTAAAGACTAAGTGCATGTTTTGAAAGAATGGCATGATTGTTTTGAAATGGATTTTAATTGCATTGGATGATGGTTTATATTTTGAGCGTTCCTCATTAAGCAATGATTGTTTACGCTCTCTTTTATCATCAATGCATATTGATTGAATGCAAGTGGCCTAGCAAGCAATGAGGAAATTCCAAGACTTGATTTACCAAGGTATGTTTGGGTTTTAAAGTAGTAATAAAGGCAATGTGGCTTAAATGTTGTTGGGAGGGTTTGAGTGGTTACTTCTCCGTTTGAGCAAGTTTATACTGTTGCTTTGGACTTGTGATAAGCTTGGTTTGTTGGATTTTGCACATGGTTCATGCTTTGGTTGCTTGAGTATTAGGAAGCATGCCTATAGTTTACCTTTAAAGCATGATGATTGTTTCTTGATGTTTGGTTTATGGTAGTTGATGGTAAATGACCAATGATGATGTTATTTGATTGTTAGAAGTATGGTTAAATGTTAGAATTCCAAAACGAGGCTAAAAACCAGCAAATTTTGACGTTTCAGGTCAGCGCGTATCGATACGCCTTTGCTCAATCAATACAGGTAAGTGTTTCTAGGCACAGCGTATTGATACACGAGAGACTGTATCGATACGGGTAAGCACATTTTTAGGCTTAGCGTATCGGTACATGGGTTACCGTATCGATACAGGTTTACAGTTACAGGCATAGTGTATCGATATACGTGAAGGTGTATCGATACGGTTTTGAGCTACTGGAATCTGAAATTTTGAGAAAGCTCAGGCGTATCGATACAATTGCCCGTGTATCGATACGGTCAATGGTTAAGTTAGTTAAACGTATGTTTTAAGGTTTATGTTTTCTCTCGTTTTAGTCTATGAGTGATATACATGCAATTAAATGAGTTTGAATGATCGTTTTGACTTGAAATTTCACCAGTATGCATGTAATTGGTTTAATTGAGGATTAGTAACTTTAATTATGAAATTGGTCCTTCGAAATAATGGAAATTACAGTTGAGTCCTTGGGTGTTATGTATGCAATTGGATAAGTTCGGATGATCGTTTTAAGTTGAAATTTGGCATGTATGCTTGTAACCTGGCAAATCGAATATTGGTAAAGCAAATTACAAGTTAACCCTTATATATTTGTAGATTTACATTTTGGTCCCTATTATTGTAAAGTGACCAATTGGATATCAATTCGATGCCCGATTGGGTTGGGTTTTCACACGTTGTTTGTATGTACATGTAGGGTAAGAACCAGCATCTAGATAAGATAAAAGAGAAAAATGGTTGTATTTTCAGAGTTGTCTTCACGGTTTACTTCAGTAAACTTAATTAGCTCGTTTGATTCGGTCTTGCAATTAGGTCGGGTCGAGGGGGTTACAATAATGATGATGTTAATGTATTTTTGGATTGAAATTGATGTTAATTGATAGATGAGATCCATAGGTTGTGGCTGGATAAAGTTTGTGAGTTGTTTGTGATGTTTTCGGTTAGTATAGAAGGTAATTGTTGAGAAATTGATGAAGATTGTTGTAATTTGATGTTGCTGGGTTGTGAATGCATTTTGATGCATTGAAAACTCTGTTTTGTGATGGTTAAAATAGGGGAGGTTGGTCCTCAAGCTTGAATGAACGTTTCAGAAGCTTTAGATGCGTGATTACCGTATCGGCAAGCAAGGCTTTGCGTGTTGGTGAGTGAGAATGTGCTTTTAGCTTTTCAAAGGTTTGAAAATTATGTTTGGGAGTTTAAATTGAGCTTGAAACGCTGATCTAAGCTCGAAAGTAAGTAAAAGATAAATTCTCTCTCAAACTCAGTTTGGCAATTGATTTTATACAATTGTTTTAAAAAGTTTAATTACTCACTGTATATGCATGTTTTGAGCATGGTTTAATGCTGGAAATTGATTATAGACAGATGATGATGCATTGTGAGATAATGCAAGTGTTGTTAATGTTTTTGAACATTGGTTAATTCAAGGTTGATTGCATTGGTTTAATGATTTTGATAATGCATATGAAAACAGTGAGTTAATGCTAATAAAATGAATTATATTTGCAAGTGATGGTATGAAAAGGTTTTGGAAATGTATTGGATATAGTTGGCTGGCCATAGGATTTGATAGTGCACTATAAAAAGGTGCATTGAATGTGGAGGGGTTTATAAGGTGTACAGAAAACTCCATCCAAGTACCCTAACGGTTGAGAGGGTTATGTGTACCGAGAAATCTCATTAGTGGGCTATACATCTAACCGATGAGTGGTGTTGAGGGGTTTATGTGTACCGGAAACTCCACCATGGGTATCACAACGGTGGAGAGGTTTATGTGTACTAAAAACTCCTGTTGGTGGGCATTTCAGATGCCGGTAGATTGTATGTTAAGTGTTGGGGGAACACTTGTTAAATCCGTGTATCCAATGTTATAATTTGTAAAATGGAACTTGGAGAATGATCATTTATAAGCCAATATAATTGATGATGTATCATGAGATGGATTGAGTGGTTTAATATTGGACTAAACATGTTTTACTCTTTAAGCCTTGCATTGGTGGTATGCATAGGAAAGCTTAAATTGAGGCTAGCAATTGGGATATTGTTGTTAATCCATGATACATGTTGCATATATTTTAATATGTTGTTTTGGATATGTTAAGTGCATGGTTTTGATAAGGCATGATGTTGAAATGATGTTTCAAAAGTGTTTTGGGCACATGATTTACAAAAATGATTATAAAATGGTTTTAAATGTATTGATGGTGTTTTGTTTTAGAGCACTCCTCACTAAGCCTAGTGTGCTTACGCTCTCTTTTCCTGTCAATACAGAGAGAGAGTTAGAGGTTGGAGGCAATGAGAAAGCTAAAGGACTTGTAATTGCAAAAGCATGATTATGAAATAGACTTGTAGTAATAAAGACAATGTGGTCATTTGTTGTTTGGAAGGGTTGTTTGCTAGACTCCCTATTTTTACAAGTTTTATATGTTGGTTTGGACTTGTAAGAGGTTTAATGTGCTTGAGATGTGGATGGTTTTATGTTTTAAATGATGTATAGGGAGCATGCCTATAGACTTTATGGATGATTGTGTTAGATATGTTAGGTTTTTTTAACATGCTGGTATGATGTCGTCAAAGCATGCTTCTGATGTTCTAAGTTGTTTAGAGGTATGTTGAAGGTGTTTGGATTGAGCCAAACTGTCATATGTTGGACCTAGAGGTCATTACAAGCCTCTGCGTACCGGTACATGTACCTCAAGATCGGTACGTGGGGTCCTATTAAGGCTCAAAATTTTGATTTAAAGCTACGAGTATCGGTACGCTTAGCCACAGTATCGATACGCCTTGAGGAAAATGTAAGCTGGTACCGGTACACGGGTTTGAGTATCGGTAATATTTCTTTGATTTTAACACACCGTATCGGTATATATGGTGCCATATCGGTACGTGTTTTGGTCACTAGAATTCTGAGTTTTGAGAAAACGTAAAGGAATTCGATACGGGTCAAAGTCGTATTGGTACGGGTTGGTCAACATACTGTATCGGTACGAGCACTTGTGTATCGATACGACAAGCCATTATGTTCGTTGATCCGTATCGATACTGGCTTGCCTGTATCGGTACGCTATGTTGTTTTTGTGTAAACATGTTTGCTGATGTTTGGAAATCTGGCAATTTGGTCCCTGTTTGTTATGAATGAAATTGATTGAGATTGGATGATTGTTTCGAGCTGGATGTTAACCTATGAGCATGAAATTGGACTAATGAAGGTTTGGTAAGCTTGTTTTTAATTAAGACCCTGTAATTCGCAGAAATTACGTTTTGGTCCCTAATATTAATAATTGAGCAGTTGAACCCGTTTTGAAATATGTTTCTAATGTAACATTCTGCTGAAGTATGTTCACCTTAGAAGATTAATTTGATACATTTAGACAAGCTAAAAAGGAAAAAAATGGACCAGTTTAGGTTATTAGTTCGAGTTTGCTTCGGCAAACCTAATGTGACTCTCTTAGTCCGATTTCGGCTAGGCTGGGCTAAGGGGGTTACACTACCACCGAATAACGTCATCCCCCTCCCATCATCAAGAGTGAAAAATAACTTTAAATGTGAAACTCCTTTCCATGGAAGCAAGAAAGTTTCAACCCTCTAAAAGTAATCGCCCTCAATTCTGGGCACCACGCTGAGACAAACGTCATAGACACCGGTGAAACCGTGGAGTCGACCTTGGGGAAGACCCTAAACAAAGGAGCGGGAATCCATTCAACAACCCCCGAGCTAAGATCGACTTGCACCGTCGGGAACACTGGAACAAGAGACATGAAAAAGTATATGCTATCTTTTATTTGAAACTAATAGGGAAACTTTTCTTGGTGTTGTTTCCTTCTATTTTGAAAATAGGCTTGAGAATGAGTGAATGCTTTGAAACTTCTTACACACTTGTCAACAAATTCATGGTATGAGAATTTAATAATATATATTATCTTTGTTGACATAAATTAGCAATATAAAATATCATGTTGAGAGAATATTACAAAGGCTCGCCCCATTTTGATGGTGGAATAGTGTCCACCTTTTTGGGTGTCTGAGATTGGGATATATGAAATATGATTAAGTGAGAAAGGAAAAGGGTATGGGGAAGGAGGTTAGCTCACGTGTATTTGTCTCTAATTTCATTTGTTTCATATGCACGAAAAGTAGAATCCTTAATTTTCAATACGATATAAATCATATAATCAAAATATAACTCCATATAATATAATGTAAAATCACAATTTAACAAAATTTATATAAGTATAGGAGAAAACTAAAAAAAAGCAGAGTAAGTTAAAAAATACAATGATAAAACACATTGTTCTTTCAAAGAGAGAATGCAGAATCGAACTTTAGAGATGATATTATTGGAAAAGAGAACCCTGAATCCTGAATATAAACCATAAAATAGACATATATTTTAAATATTTTTTTAAAAAAAAGTAGTGAGAAGCGTGTAGAAAGAGAAAGGAATGGATGATTCACTTGAAAAACCCAAAAGAAAAAAAAAAGTCATGACCTGAAAGATGCTCGGTGTTTAAGGGAACTGGTGGGTAATGCATCATCCTTCCACGTGATGTCGCAATGGGCAATGGCTCAACCTCAACCCCTTTTTTCACACCAGAGGAGCCTGGTTCTATTACCATGGACCCCCCTTCAAATCCTCTACTTTTGATTAAAAATTCCTAAATCTCATCCCAAAAGCTACATATATATTCCACACTTTTACGATAAAAGGAATCTAATTATTTCTCTATCTATCTATCTGAGGTTTCATCACTTATCAAGTGGAGGTTGAGGGTGTTCCTTATTCGCAAGTTAAATGCCATGTATTCGTTACACTCACGCTATCATCATTGCTGTCCACTCGACATTAACAAGAATGATTGCAAACTTTTCCTTGTCAAATACTACTACTGAAAAACCATTGATTACGGTCACCTCACTTTCCTGGACAATTAGGGTTACTTTCCGGGAAACTATCTCTTCACCGTCATTATATCAAAGTTGTGAACTATTCATTTGAAGTTTGGAAAAATAATTGTTTATGAATCGATCGTTGCATTGGAGGTTTTGCCTTGCGTGAGTGCAGACGTAATTCATACATGAGGAAAGGAACAGCAAAAGACATGTGTCTTGAGTTGGATAATTTGTCGGTCCATGAGGCATTTGTTTTGTTGGACATGGCATTTTCGGACAAATCTCTTGCATTTGTTTTGTATTTATTTTTCTTTGATTATGGTCTGATGGAGTAGCGATTAAGCTGGGGTGTTTTCTTAATACAAGAAGAACCGGTTAAAAAAAAACAAAGCATTTACGTGTTGTTTTGTATTAAATATGCAACACTGTCGCCCTCCAATTATGGATACCTTGAGTGCAACTCTTTTGCTCTTCACCCTAATCAATCATGCTCTCGTCTTTCATTTTCAATTAAATAAAGAAGAAAAGTAAAAACCTTGTCAATATCAAATTATTTATAGTATTTGGTTTGTTTGATATATGTGCTTGTAAAAGAATTGGGTGCCAAGTGCCGAGCCAAATAATGAAATTATCAAATTTGAGACTAGAAGTTTGTTTTTTGACACTAGAGTTTAACCGTAAACGGATTTGGTAGTTGGTTTTGGTTAGGGGTTTGGTCATGACTCATGAGATGATTATAAATGGTTAACTTAAACTAGAGTTGACGCTGACTCATCCGTGACTAAAAAGTGGGAGTGATGGGCTCTTTCCGATTGGGGGGAAGAGCCGACGTGGGAGACTACTAGGAGTGTAAGACAAAAGCAAACATAATTGAAGGCTAAAATGACTTGCGGCCAAACTTTGTCAAACTCCCATTAAGATATTGCACCACAAAAAGTCAAACGTAAATCGAGGGATGAAGGTCCATGTTGCTTCAACAATAACGATTCCCTGCTCCAATGATATCAAACACATGTGATTTGTTGCCCTTCTTCAAGACATGAATGGAATTCGCCATTGAAACCCCCTCTATCTCAACTATTTTGGACGCTTGTATTTGATTTCGTCGGCAGATATATCTAAAGGTAAACTAAACCCGTTATCACTGAAGTTTAGATGTTGTATCACTAAAATCCAAACAGCGTGATGATATGAACAAAACAACGTCGTTTTGGTGTGGCTATTGAAGCCCAAAACGATGTCGTTTTAGGCACTGAACTTCAAGAGTGTATTGATTTTGTCACTAAACTTTACAACGATTCTATTTTAGCCATTGAACATTCAGACTGTCGTTGTCGATCAATCGACATCTGTCACTTGTCATTATTCACAACGAGATCGGTACTAAAACGTTCATATTCCACTCATATTTCTTATCCTTGAATTGGTTTTCTACGAAACTCACTCAAAATCGACGAAATTAAACAAAAAAATCATTTTTGAGGGTTTGGAGGCTTTCTTGAATTTGCGAGGTTTGAGGTGTTTGTTCGAAAATTAAAACGGTGAGAAGCATTCTTTTGAGAACACGAACAACATACCTCGAAACTAGCCTCATCGGGCTCACATTGGAGGAGATTGGAGTACTAGCATGCCAGACCTTTTGATAGATTTTCGTCGATTTTGAGTGAGTTTCATGGAAAATCAATTCAAGGAGAAGAAAGTGGGGGGAAATGCAAATGTCTTGATAATGATCCCGTCGTGAATGGAAACTGACGGGCAACAATTGGCTGACAGTGGCGGTCAACATATTTAGTGGCAAAAATAGAAATGTTTTAAACTTTAGTGGCAAAATCAATACACCCACAAAAGTTCAGTGCCTAAAATGACAATGTTTTGAACATCAATTTAAGCATTAAATGTCAATCCAAATATTACATAAAACATACTTAAAACAAATATATCAAATGTAGACAAATATGTTCCTAGCGCACGACAATAAACATTTCAAAAAGATCAATGTTAACAAAAATCAGGAAGACGGTTTTTTACAAGTCAAAATTAAGTTGTACATACAATTTTACAATCCAATGGGAAATGTTAAGGTGAGACAACTTAGGGTGAGGTTAAAATACGGCCAACATAAATTTTTACTAAAATGATAAGAATTTATGTAGGACTGAATAATAATGTAGGTGAAATTAAAATTCTTACTAACTGAGTAAGAATATTTGTAACTACATAAATTCTTATCAACTAGGTAAGAATTTGTGTAGATTTTATCTTAAATGGTAAAAATTTGTATTAAGAATTTGTGTAGATCCGCCTTATTTTAATTGCACTCTAAGGGTGCCTTATCCTAGAACTACCCAATCTAATCTGTCTACTTTAAATATACTCTACTTCAAATTTAAACTATCATTTAGTCCTCAAACTAATAACTAAACTAGCGAATGATGTGCAATATTGACATTTCAAGATTCAACAATTCACTCGCAAACAAGAATAAAAACCAAGAATGAGTAAACCTTGAATTGAAAGTGCAAACTCTTATTACCTAAACAAAATCCAATTGTTTCTCACAACCACAAAACACAATAACCTTAGCCAAATAGATTTAGTTCATGGCTAGGTTCCAAAGAAACACAAAACAAAGAATCCCTAACATAAACCTAATCGAACAAGAAAGAAAATAGATGAAGAATAGTTGAAGCCTTTGTCAAAATCTCTCCCCTTTTGCTCTCTTGGAGTTGACGACTTGGTCTCCTTTAAATAGGAGATGGCTAGGTCAAAGTCTCTCTTAAGGAAGAAGTTAAGTTGGAATTAAATACTTTTAAAATAATATAATTCTTTATTATTTTTAAATTCCTTCTAGATCTTCTCCTATCTTCTTGGGATTTAATTTCTCTTTGACCTCTTCATGGAAATCAAACTCCTTTGGGATTTAACTTTGCTCCACGTCATCTTGGACTTATCTAGTCATAAATTTCGACTACCATATCATCTTATCCCTTATCGATAATTGCCCTGGCAACTAGCTCGACATCTCCTTCATGTATTGCCCTGGCAACTGCGTCGGCATCTCCTTCATGCACTGCCCTAGCAACTGGTTCTAGCCTTGTTTAGGCAAGTGATTCTGTACACACACAAAAACAACTATCGGCAGCACCCTTTTCCCACAAAATTAAGCAAAATATGAAATCAAGCTTGTCCACCAAGGAAACAATGCAAACATGCATGAATGGCTAATAATGCAACTAATATGAGCCTAAGTCTAGCAATAATATGAATAAAAAGGGTGAACAGAATAGTACTTTTAGACACTTAACAAGCGTAAAGGGAAATTGAGTCTGAGGTTTATCGGGCCGTATGAGATTTTGGATCGTGTGGGTCTCGTAGCTTATCGGTTGAGGTTGCCTCTCGAGTTGGAAAAGATTCATAATGTGTTCCACGTTTCGATGTTGCGGAGGTATCGGTCGGATCCCTCTCATGTTATGCCGATTGAGGATGTTGAGTTGAGGCCGGATCTGACTTATGATGAGGAACCAGTAGAGATCCTTGATACCAGTAGTAAGGTTCTGCGTGGGAAGACGATAGAGCTCGTTAAAGTGTTATGGCGGCATCGAGGAGTTGAGGAGGCTACTTGGGAGAGTAAGTTGGACATGAAAAAGTAGTTTTCGCATCTTTTTCCTCCAAGTAAATTTCGAGGACTAAATTTCTTAAGAGGGGGAGAGTTGTAACGCCCCGATTTTGGGCTTAGGAGTTTTGGGGAACGGTTTAGTCGGTTCGGTTGATCGGGATTAAAAATTTGAGTCGGATTCAGGATTTAAATTGGATTAAATATTTTTATTAAAGATAAAAATATGAAAAAATAGTCTAAAATCATTATTAAATATATAAATGATTTTGGTAAAAACAATTTTGGAAAATGAAATTCAGAAATGGGACATTTTGGGTTAGTGACCAAAATGCAAGTTTGCAAAACTATTTTTAGTGACTGTTTTGAAAATGGGTCAAAACTTTGAATCTTTAAGGAGCTATTAATCCAAAAGGGTTTCATCAGATTTCTCCCTTTAATTAACTATTTTTAATTAAGTTTTAAAAGGTATAAATAAGGAGAGAATTAATTAAACACAATGAAGGCTTTTAAAAGAACTTCACGTAACTAATTTTGTAACTTCTTTTCTCCCAAATTCTCTCTAGCCAAACATATTTTCCAGCATTAATTTCATCAGTTAAAATTAGGATTTCAAAGAGTTTTTGATTTCCAATTGATTTCTAAAGCTTTTACATCAAATACATATTATCTCTACCTTGATTTTCATGGTTTATAAAGCAATTAAGGGGAGAAATCAGCATTGGAGGTAAGGATTCATTCTTCTCCTCTAATGAAAGGTTCTTTATTGAAATTCCTAAGTTCTTGATCCATTTTATATGATTTATATTGGGTTTTGATAAATTAAACTCGGATTTATGGTTTAATTGATGATTTATGATGAAAATTTGTGGAAATTCGTAGTGATCTGTTTTTGCTGAGTTAAGGATTGGTTTATACCTTGATTTTGATGTTTAATATGATAATGAAGTGAGTTTTGATGATAGAATCCCGGAATCTATTGAATCTCTAGTTTGTTAGTTTGGTAGTTAAGAGATTTTGAGGTGTTGAGGTTAATTCTTGGTTGCTAGATGTATAAGGTTGTTTTAGGTTGTTGTTTTGATGTTAATTGATGTTATTTGAAGGTTGAGATTCGTAGTTGTGGGCTGGGTTGAGGTTTTTGGTGAATCGATGATGTTTTCGGTTGTTAAGATAGAGTGTTGTGGATGGCTATAGTTGGGTGTTGTTAATTGTTATGTTGCTGTGAGTTTGGATGCATTGTAATGCATTGGATTCTCTGTTATGATGTGTTTGAAACAGGGGAAAGTAGTTCGGAAGAGAATCTTCGTGTTGAGGAGTTGTTGAGGGCTTGATTTGACATAGACAAGGAATGCGATTGCTTTGCCAGTGAGTGAAACGGATAAGAATGGCTTTCAAAAATTTGAAAAGGTTTAATGGGAGTCTAGACTAGGCTTGATACGCTGGTCTAAGACTCGAAAGTAAGTAAAGTGGATTTCTCTCTCTCAATTTCGGTTGGAAGATGATTTATGAATTCACTTGTTAAATGATTGTTTACCTCATGTTTTATGCATGAAATGCGCATGGTTTAATGCTTGAAACTGATGTGAAATGATATTAGATGCATTTGGAAAGTAATGCATGATTTTAAAGAATGTTTATGACATGGTTTATGCATGGCTTAGTGCATGTTAAAGTGATTTGATTAATGCATAAGAAAACAGTGAGGTATGTTTATAGAAGTGGATTATATTGGCATGTGATGAATCGAAAATGTTATGGAAATGTTATCGGATATAATTGGCCGGCCATAGGATTTAAAGTGCACTATAATCAGTCGCCCGTGGTTGTAGAGGTAGTACGAGAGGTACTTACTCCGATCATGTGAACCCCAATGTTGTTGAGGTAACACTTAGATGGCTTTTACTCCAGCCATGAGCTGTAGAGGTTGATGCGTCGAATGTGTTTAGTCCAAGTTGGAGGATTAGCCTTGGTAGTGTAGAGGTGGTGTATGTGTTGCACGACTCCATGCCATTGAGCTGCAAGAGATTGCGAGATCTCTTGGGAAATCCGTGTATCCGATGTTACCGAAGTCAATGATGGTTTAATGGAAATGTTGTGGTTGAGATGGATCACTTGTAAGCCAATATAATGTTTTAAATGTATCATGTTGATGGATTGATTTGGAATAAAGTGTTTACACATGTTTTACTCCTTAAGCTTTGCATATGGGATGTTATGCATGGGAAGGGCTTAAGTAGAGGGAATTGCATATGAGATTATGCTGTGGAATCCATAATACATGTTGCATATGGTTTAATATGCTGATTTTGTAAAGACTAAGTGCATGTTTTGAAAGAATGGCATGATTGTTTTGAAATGGATTTTAATTGAATTGAATGATGGTTTGTATTTTGAGCGTTCCTCACTAAGCAATGATTGCTTACGCTCTCTTTTATCATTAATGCAGATTGATTGAATGCAAGTGGCCTAGCAAGCAAGGAGGAAATTCCAAGACTTGATTTACCAAAGTATGTTTGGGTTTTAAAGTAGTAATAAAGGAAATGTGGCTTAAATGTTGTTGGGAGGGTTTGAGTGGTTACTTCTTCGTTTGAGCAAGTTTATATTGTTGCTTTGGACTTATGATAAGCTTGGTTTGTTGGATATTGCACATGGTTCATGCTTTGGTTGCTTGAGTATTAGGAAGCATGCCTATAGTTTACCTTTAAAGCATGATGATTGTTTCTTGATGTTTGGTTTATGGTAGTTGATGGTAAATGACCAATGATGATGTTATTTGATTGTTAGAAGTATGCTTAAGTGTTAGAATTCCAAAACAAGGCTAAAAACCAGCAAATTTTTACGTTTCAAGTCAGGGCGTATCGATACGCCTGTGCCCGTATCAATACAGGTAAGTGTTTCCAGGCACAGCGTATCGATACACGGGAGACCATATCGATACAGGTAAGCACATTTTTAGGCTTAGCGTATCGGTACACGGGTGACCGTTTCGATACGGATCTAGGGTTACAGGCATAGTGTATCGATACACGTGAAGGTGTATCGATATGGTTTTGAGTTACTGGAATCCAGAATTTTGAGAAAGCTCATGCGTATCGATACACTTGCCCGCGTATCGATACGGTCAGTGGTTAAGTTAGTTAAAAGTATGTTTTAAGGTTTCTATTTTCTCTCGTCTTAGTCCCTAAGTGATATACATGCAATTAAATGAGTTTGAATGATCATTTTGAATTGAAATTTCACCAGTATGCATGTAATTGGTTTAATTGAGGATTAGTAACTTTAATTATGAAATTGGTCCTTTGAAATAATGGAAATTACAATTGGGTCCCTGGGTGTTATGTATGCAATTGGATGAGTACGAATGATCATTTTAAGTTGAAATTTGGCATGTATGCTTGTAACCTGTCAAATCGAAGATTGGTAAAGCAAATTACAAGTTAACCCTTATAGATTTGTAGATTTACATTTTGGTCCTTATTATTGTAAAGTGACCAATTGGATATCAAATCGATGCCCGATTGGGTTGGGTTTTCACTCGTTGTTTGTATGTACATGTAGGATAATAACCAGCATCTAGGTAAGATAAAAGAAAAAAAATGGTCATATTTTCAGAGTTGTCTTCACGGTTTACTTCGGTAAACTTAATGTAGCTCGTTCGGTTCGGTCTTGCAATTAGGCTAGGTCGAGGGGTTACACCTTTAACCTAAAAATACACGGAAATGAGGTGCATTAGGCTTATATAGCCTAGTGAGGTAGTCAACAATAATACCATGGATGCCGATAATATCAATAACATGTATATCATTGTAAATGCATCTCAAATCATGTTTAACAATAATTTCAATAACTTAATTTCTTGGATCGATGTGTGAATGTGGATACGCGAATTCCCAACCAACATCACCAACAATAAATGTTCAATATCATCCAATATCGCCAAATAGAGCCTTAGCTCAAGGACCATAGTCCACTCCGTACCAATGAGCTCATGAATTCTATGGCATGCCAATTGTATCCAATGTCCATTCATATCCAAGGATTCAATAATTAAGCCAATAAAAATAACAATAGCAATAACAATAACAATGGTAATGTTAACTTGTCAATAACGGTGTATCATGATCAATATGGCCTTTGTAACCCCTTTAACCCAGTCTAGCCGCCAGACCAAACCAAGGAAGCTACATTAGGTTTGCCGAAGCAAATCGGAGAGTTACATCAAAACCCAGTCCATTTTTTTCCTTTTTATCTTGTCTAGATGCCAATTATTAATCCTACGTGTACATGCAACACTCAGGTATAACCCCTACTCAATCGGGCATTATTTTGACATCCAATTGATCACATTTACAATTTAGGGTCCAAATTGAAAATACAGGAAATTTGCAGGATTTAAGCCACTTTTTAAAATACCAATCTTTAATTAGTCAGGTTCTGAACATTCATCTCAAATTTCATCTCAATTTGATCATTCAAGCTCATACAATCACATGGACAACTTTCGGGGACTAAAATGCAATGAAAGCAAAACTGCCAAGCTAAAATTACAGAAAATGGCCTTAGGTATCAGTACGGGTGTCACTGTACCGATACGCATAAAACTGTCCCGTATCGATACACCATAACGAACTTACTGAAATTTTGAATTTTTTAACAAACGTACTGGTACGCTTACATGGGTATCGGCACACGGGTTTGGATTGAAAAAGTGAAATTCTAGAGGCTAGAACGTGTACCGATACACCATTGCCCGTATCGATACACCAAGCCAAAAATGCCCTGGCATACCGATACTCCCTTTCGTGTACCGATTCCCCAGACCAAAAAATGTCCAACCGTACCGATACGGTCCCTCGCGTATTGGTACGCCTGGACCTGTAATGTCACAAACTATAGGTTTTTCATTCCAAAAGCATTCTCAAACCATTCTAACATACTCATAACATAACCCTAGCATACGAAGCATACCACAGGCATTCAGGCTTCACAGATTCAACATCGTAATATGACATCGTCCATCGAAGAGATTCTATAGGCATGTTTCCTAATTCACATCCAAGCAACATGTCAAAAAGGTAAACCAGCATCAAAACAATCTTTAAAGGCCATTTACAACCCAAAAGCAACTAAAGAAACATGCTCAAACAGGGAGTTCCACAAAACATCTCCCAAAACACAAAAGGTACCCCATTGCCCTTATTCATTATAGTCTAAACCAAGACATACTTTGGAAACAAGTCTTGCCAAGATCCCCTTGCTTCTTGCTACCTTCCAAGACCTCAATTACTGCATTGATGGACAACAAGAGCGTAATCACACAAGGCTTAGTGAGAAGTGCTCAAAACAACCATCATCAATGCATTTAAAACCATTTATTTAACATCATCCTTTCAAAACATCATCATCATCATGCCCCTTTTGAAAACATGCACTTTATATCATTAAAACCAGCATAATAAACCATATGCTACATGTATCATTAATCAACAGCAAATCCCATTGCTAACCCTCCACTTAAGCCTTCCCATGCATTACCACCAAATGAAAAGCTTAAGGAGAAACATGTATAAATCACATTATACAACATAAAACATTTCAATGATACATTAACAATTATATTGGCTTACAAGTGATCAATAACAAGTCCATTAACAAAAGAGTTCATCGGATACACAGATTCAACAAGTGTTAACCCAACACTTCAAGCCATCTGAACCGAAATAGCGATACAATTACAATCGTGGTACATTAACAACCAGGTACAATAACAACCCACGAGGACATCCACCCCAATCATCGGTTAGACGCTTAATCCACTAACGGGAGTATTCGGTACCGTTTAACCCCTCTACCATTAGGGTACTTGGATGGAGTATTCGGTACACCGTATAAACCCCTCGACATCCAAGGCGACTTATTTACAGTGCACTCAATCCTATGGCCGGCCAACTATATCCGATAACAATTTTAAAACCACATCACTTGTCAATATAATTAACCAAATAACATTTACCTCATTTTTTAACAAGCATTAAACCATGCCATTTCCAAAGCAACAACCGTGCTTTAAAACACAAGTATAAACCACATACTTACAAGGATCACTTACCATGTGCATCCTTCAGCATTTCATGCTTAAAAAGAGTATATCAAATACCTTAAAACATGCTTAAACAGTAGGTAACATGTAAATTAGAACAAGTGCATAAAACCATTTCAAACTAGCATGACCGAGGGAGAAAACCACGTTATACTTACTTTCAAATCTAGGTAAGCGTTTCAAGCTCTACCTTAACTCCCCAAACTCTGTTCCAAAACATCAAAATGCTTTAAACCACGTTTTCACTCATCGATACGTGAAACCTCGATTTGCCGACGCTAAAACAAGAGTCTGAAGCCTCCAAAGCTTCCCCGATCACTTCTGGATCCATCTCCCATGTTTTAACCACATTACAACAGAGGATTAATGCATCTCCATGCATTTAAAACACTGCAACAACAGATCCTCACGGATTCACACATTCAACTCACAATTACCCAATCACAACAACCGAAAACACCATCTAATCCTTTCCAAACACAACCCAACCACAACCTATCAATCTAACATCACTTTTATCATCAAATAACAGCTAAAACAGAATCAAAACAACCTAACACCTCCACCAACCAAATAGCCACCACAACTCCACAAAAACACAATTCTAACAACCTAAATAATTAAAGATTCTAGAGTTTTGGGATTCCATTGTTAAAAACGACTTATCAACATTATTATACATCCATAATATGTTTAAAATCAATCTAAATCACTGGAAAACAGATCCAATTCGGATCTTTTGTTATTTCATAAATTTTACCCAATTAAATCAATTAATTCAATATAAAAACACAAAATCAGATTATAAACCATAAATCAAGGATCAAATACTTGGGAATATCAATAAAGAACCATTCAATAGAGGAGATCATGGACCTTACCCCTATTGTGTGATTTCTCCCTCAATTGGCTTGTTTAAAGCTAGGAAAACACATGATTTCAATGAGGTTTTGTAAATCAAAGTCAAATAATCAATTGTAGATCAAGAATCTAAGTAAAAAGGATCCCTCACCTCTGGTTTTTGATGAAAACTTGGGTGTTTGGCTGAAAAGAAGTGGAGAGAAAACATCACCTTGCAACATGGATTCAACACATCCCAACTTACGGGCACCAATACACCCTATTTGATCCAAAACCTTAACAAAACTGGCCATCCATGTCTCAGATGCCTCAGCTGACAACCCACAGTACTCAACTCCTCCAAAATTACAGAGATATTCCAACGGCAACCTCGTTTTCCCAACGGCTAGTGCAAACACACGCACTCCAGCAACAACAGCTTACAAGCTCAAAACATCGCCTATAACAAGGCATCAAATCACCCAACTCTGGCTCAACCGACACATGTGGTACATACTTTGAGGTGACAAACCCCTAGGAAACACAACACTTTTCTCAACTCACTGCCTAAAGGCAACAGCATCTCGCTAGATCTCATTTCTCTTCTCGGTCGTAACATAACACATTTTCTAAGGCATGATAATCATTTCAAAACAAAATTGAATCAGGCCAGCTTCAAGCAAGGATCCAAGACTTTTATTTCAAAACCATACATTTTAGACTATAATAATAAGGCAATGGGTACCCCCAAGCTTCCCCAACATGGCATAAAACATTCAGTATACATATATCAACCACCGTGCATAGCAATCAACCTACCAATAACAATCACCGTGCAAATCAAGCAACAAGTATAACTCACAACAACACAACAACCTCCCAAACGAACCAAACCTGGCTCTAATACCACTAAATATAACCCCTTAACCCGATCTAGCCGCCAGACCAAACCAAGGAAGCTACATTGGGTTTGCTGAAGCAATTCGGAGAGTTACATCGAAACCCAGACCATTTTTTCCTTTTTATCTTGTCTAGAAGCCAATTATTAATCCTACGTGTACATGCAACACTCAAGTATAACCCCTACTCCATCGGGCATCATTTTGACATCCAATTGATCATATTTGCAATTCAGGGACCAAATTGCAAATACAGGAAATTTGCAGAATTTAAGCCACTTTTTAAAATACCAATCTTTAATTAGTCAGGTTCTGAACATTCATCTCAAATTTCATCTCAATTTGATCATTCAAGCCCATACAATCACATGGACAAGTTTCGGGGACTAAAATGCAATGAAAGCAAAACTGCCAAGCTAAAATTACAAAAAATAGCCTCGGGTATCGGTACAGGTGTCACCGTACCAATATGTATAAAACTGTCCCGTACCGATATGCCAAGGCAGGTATCACTACGCCATAATGAACTTACCTAACTTTTGAATTTTTTTAACATACGTACCGGTACGCTTACATGGGTATCGGTACACGGGTTTGGATTGAAAAAGTGGAATTCTAAAGGCTAGAACGTGTACCGATACACCATTGCCCGTATCGATACGCCAAGCCAAAAATGCCCTGGCATACCGATACTCCCTTTCGTGTACCGATTCCCCAGACCAAAAAATGTCCAACCGTACCGATACGGTCCCTCGCGTATTGGTACGCCTGGACCTATAATGTCACAAACTATAGGTTTTTCATTCCAAAAGCATTCTCAAACCATTCTAACATACTCATAACATAACCCTAGCATACCAAGCATACCACAAGCATTCAGGCTTCACAGATTCAACATCGTAATATGACATCGTCCATCGAAGAGATTCTATAGGCATGTTTCCTAATTCACATCCAAGCAACATGTCAAAAAGGTAAACCAGCATCAAAACAATCTTTAAAGGCCATTTACAACCCAAAAGCAACTAAAGAAACATGCTCAAATAGGGAGTTCCACAAAACATATCTCAAAACACAATAGGTACCCCATTGCCCTTATTCATTATAGTTTAAACCAAGACATACTTTGGAAACAAGTTTTGCCAAGATCCACTTGCTTCTTGCTGCCTTCCAAGACCTCAATTATCTGAATTGATGGACAACAAGAGCGTAAGCACACAAGGCTTAGTGAGGAATGCTCAAAACAACCACCGTCAATGCATTTAAAACCATTTATTTAACATCATCCATTAAAAACATCATCATCACCATGCCCTTTTGAAAACATGCACTTTATATCATTAAAACCAGCATAATAAACCATATGCTACATGTATCATTAATCAACAGCAAATCACATTGCTAACCCTCCACTTAATCCTTACCATGCATCACCACCAAATGCAAAGCTTAAGGAGAAACATGTATAAACCACATTATACAACATAAAACATTTCAATGATACATTAACAATTATATTGGCTTACAAGTGATCAATAACAAGTCCATTAACAAAAGAGTTCATCGGATACACGGATTCAACAAGTGTTAACCCAACACTTCAAGCCATCTCAACCGGAATAATGATACAATTACAATCACGATACATTAACAACCCATGGGAACATCCTCCTCAATCATCGGTTAGATGCTTAATCCACTAATAGGAGTATTCGGTACTGTTTAACCCCTCTACCGTTATGGTACTTGGATGGAGTATTTGGTACACCTATAAACCCCTCGACATCCAAGGCGACTTATTTACAGTGCACTCAATCCTATGGCCGGACAACTATATCCGATAACAATTTTAAAACCACATCACTTGCCAATATAATTAACCAAATAACATTTACCTCGCTGTTTTTAACAAGCATTAAAACATGCAATTTCCAAAGCAACAACCATGCTTTAAAACACAAGTATAAACTACATACTTACAAGGATCACTTACCATGTGCATCATTCAGCATTTCATGCTTAAAAACAGTATATCAAATACTTTAAAACATGCTTAAACAGTAGGTAACATGTAAATTAGAACAAGTGCATAAAACCATTTCAAACTAGCACGACCGAAGGAGAAAACCACTTTATACTTACTTCCGAGTCTAGGTAAGTTTTCAAGCTCTACCTTAACTCCCAAAACTCTGTTCCAAAACATCAAAACGCTTTAAACCACGTTTTCACTCACCGATACGTGAAACCTCGATTTGCCAACACAAAAACAAGCGTTCGAAGCCTCCAAAGCTTCCACGATCACTTTCAAATCCATCTCCCCTGTTTTAACCACATTACAACAGAGGATTAATGCATCTCCATGCATTTAAAACACTACAACAACAGATCCTCACGGATTCACACATTCACCTCACAATTATCCAATCACAACAACCGAAAACACCATCTAATCCTTTCCAAACACAACCCAACCACAACCTATCAATCTAACATCACTTTTATCATGAAATAACATCTAAAAACAGAATCAAAACAAACTAACACCTCCAGCAACCAAACAGCCACCACAACTCCACAAAAACACAATTCTAACAACCTAAACAATTAGAGATTCAAAAGTTTCGGGATTCCATTGTTAAAAACGACTTATCAACATTATTATACATTCATAATATGTTTAAAATCAATCTAAATCACTGGAAAAACATATCCAATTCGGATATTTTGCTATTTCATCAATTTTACCCAATTAAATCAATTAATTCAATATAAAAACAAAAAATCAGATTATAAACCATAAATCAAGGATCAAATACTTTGGAATATCAATAAAGAACCATTCAATAGAGGAGATCACGGACCTTACCCCTATTGTGTGATTTCTCCCTCAATTGGCTTGTTTAAAGCTAGGAAAACACAAGATTTCAATGAGGTTTTGTAAATCAAAGTCAAATAATCAATTGTAGATTAAGAATCTGAGTAAAAAGGACCCCTCACCTCTGGTTTTTGATGAAAACTTGGGTATTTGGCAGAAAAGAAGTGGAGAGAAAAGTTGAGATAAAAGTTACGTCAATTTTCATTAAAACCAAATAACTAACTTTAATATCTAAAATCCCTTTTAATTAACTTTTAAAACACGTGTTAAACTGGTTTAATTGAAGGGAAAACTTGGTAAATTATCTCCTTAAGGATTCTAAGAATTTGACCCCTTTTTATTTTAGTCACTTTAAAAATAGTTTTAAACATTGCATTTTGGTCACTATCCAAAATGTCATACCTCCAAATCTCATTTTCCAAAATTGATTCCACCAATATTAATAATATATTAAAATATGATTTTTAACCATTTTTACATATTTTTATCTCACCGAAAAATATACAGTCCCGAATTTGACTCGAATCTCTAACCCGGTCCACCGGACCGTTTAACAAACCTCAAAACCGCTAGGCCCAAAACCGGGGCGTTACATCCTTTCACAATATCCCAAGATTATCAATAGCAATACCATGAACCAATAATCAATATATCAATGCAATAAGTTTACCAAAGCTTACCAATACTACATTCAACAAGGTTTTCATGTGTTCATATCTTGATTTTAATGATGAAAACGCAATAGACCAATACAATAAAATCGGGAGGGCACCTAGCCAAACTCGAGACTCCTACTACACTCACCGGTACTCTCAAAGCTTTTAGGGCTCCTAGGTGACGATTCCTTTATTCTTTGACTTATTGGAATTTGATGGATTTGGTGATTCCTCACCTAGATTCTCTTGAGCTACAAAAGAAATAGAAATCACAAGGATTTCATCATCAATACTAGATTAATAGCAACTTATTAGCTATGAAAAATCAATAGAGATTGAGCCTTGATATCCCTAAGTAATTCTAGGGTTCTTGACTTCTTGAGCTTGGATTTAAGCATGATCTAGCCATGGAATTAATGATTAATTTGAGAGCTTTAGCTTACCCGATCGCTAGCAAAATTTTATAACTAAAAAACTTGAGAAAATTCAAGCTTTAATCATCCTCTAATGGAGGTGTGTGCTTGGCTAAAGAAAGGAAGAAGATGATGAAGGTGATAGAAAAAAAAGTTAACCAGTAAGTTTCCTTCTTTCTCTTTCTTTCTTATATTTTTTTGTTGACTAAGCTTTCCTTTAATTGAAGGAAGCTAACATAAACATCCCACGTATGTGGTAATGAAGCTTGAAGATAGGCTAATCACAAGGTTAGTCCCTCAATTCTTCTATCTCTGCACTTTTGCTCTCAAACTTTCAATTTTCTCAATTGAGCCGCTAAAGCAAGTTTCAAGGTTTGTAATAAGGTCATTGATCATTAACAATACTAATTTGTAATTAAATATTCCAATAATTGACTACTTGGTCAAATGTTAATGCAATAATTTGACTTCTCGATGTAAGTTTTTCGGTTGTCGGAATTGAATTCTGACTAGGCCCAGTTTTGGGGTGTTACAACTCGAGCGGATGCTGAAATAAAGTTATTAAGTTTTAAATGTATATAAAAAATTAGAAAAACATAAATATTGTTTATAATAAAATTTACTTTTAAAATTTTGGTCATTTAAATTTTTTAATTAAATTGGTAGTTAATTAATTCTTACTATCAATTAATTCAAATATTTTTTGATTAACAAAGGATTATTATTATATGCCTCATTAAAAACCTCTCTAAACCTAAATAGAGAAAAAGAGTATAATAATAATAATAATAATAATAATAATAATAATAATAATAATAAATGTTCATAAACAAGGAACAACCTCGGCAAAGAGAACTAAAACACAACCATAACCAACTCAAACAGAATAATCTGAAGTAAATAAAAGAAGCATATCAGTCGGTGGATCAAAATATCGCCGACAAACCAAATTATCAAACGTTGCGCGTCAAGCCATACCATCAGCAACCTTATTTTAACCACGGAAAATATATTCCAATTGAACCTCCCAAGACCGGGACATTAAATCCACTATATGTGGCACAAGGCCAATCGATGAAGCACTACCCTTGAAAGATCTTATAGCCCGGACGACATCCAAACAATCTGATTCAGTAATCAAACGCAAAATAATGATAGACCAAGCATCCAATAATCTTTAAAAAAATTCCCCAAATTTCCACCTCTAGAACCGAACATATACCAACTCGTCTCGAATAACCAATAATTAAATTCCATGTTTCACCCCTTATCACTCCGCCGCAAGCCGCAGCCCCTGTCAAACGGCAACATGCCCCGTCCCCATTCAATTTATGTCAACCCAGAGGTGGCAACAGCCAACTCTCCACAATCGGTTGTGATTGCCCCCAACCCTAGGGTGCATAGTCAAAGCATTTCTGCTGCATCCGCAGACTCGCGGCAAGTAGGGATTCACGACGCCAAACTTGTGGATCAAAAATTAGCTCATTCCACCTCCACCATAAATTCCATAGCAATAATCCAAACAACACATCACAGTTCGAGCTGGTAATAGCAAACTCTCCAGAATTTGTAAGATTCACATGAATTCACTCTTTAAAATGAAGACCAAAGAACCCATCCAATTTATCATCTTTAATCACTCTTCGCCAAAGCAGAACCGACCCCTGACAATGGCAAAGGATATAATCACTGCCCTCTTTTAAAGCACCACAAGCCAGACACCTACTATCGATAGTCATATGTTGACGGACACGCTCCTTATTCGTTAGGAGTTTCTTATGGCAAGCTAGCCATAAAAATGTGCATACACGCGGCAACCCTTATAATGCTCAACTAATGTTCAAATGGGTTCAAATGGGCCAAGTCAAATATCGAAACAAATCCCATAAGCACTTCGAACCTAAAAATGCATATCCGACGATGATAACCACCCTAATGTATCTGGCACATGTTGCAACAACAAAGGCTTCACTGCCGCAATTCGAAGGTAGACCTCCTGGGTGAGCAAATATTCAAACGAGGACCATTTCTACTCCCAATTCTCGTCAATCAACTCCTACACAAATGAGTCAGTGTCTCCAAGAACCACCCCTAGCCGCATATGGTGCACAAGGGGATCAATCCCTCCAACCCAAGGATCTAACCAAAAGTTAATCATATCACGAAACATGCTTCCGCACATCCTTCCAAACCAAACAAACTCCACGCCACAAACATGAACAATTTGGACGTAGAACCGGGTCTTCTACATTAGTTCGCCACTTATACTTATCGCGCAACAAGCGAACCCACAACTGCTCCCCATTGGCCATTAATTGAAACGCTACCTTCATAAGAAAAGCCTCATTTTGACGATGCAACTCTTTGAGACCTATCCCCCCTTCGTCCAAAGCTAAGCCTAAAGTATCCCAATTAAGAAAATATATCACAGTCCTATCAATACTGTGACCCCAAATAAAACTCCGAATAATCCGTTCAATCTCAGCGCAAACCCCTTGAGGAAGAAAAGTCGTATGTATGGTATACGAGGGTATCGCAGACAAAACCGTTATGGCTAAAACAACACGACCTACAAGAGATAATGATTTGGTGGACCAACCAGATCACTTGTCCACCTTCTGAATCAAATAATCATACGTGGTTACAGTCGCACATTGATGTAAAATTGGGACACCAAAATATTTCTCCAAGTCATCAATTTCAGTAAAACTAAACATACCATTGATTTGGGCGCGTAAATCCAACTCAACATTTTGAGAAAAGTGAATTGTGGTTTTAGAATATAAATGATTAAAATATAATATTAATTTGTATACTTACTAGAAAAATTAAAATCATAATAATAAATTTTAAAAACTTTTTAAGTATTTTATTAGGGTATAAGGATAATTTTAGTTCTTACCGTTTACAATCTTTGTCATTTTAACCCTCATTTTTTTAGATAATTTTAGTCATTAACTTATATCTTTTTGTCAAGCTACGTGTTTTCTAACTAACATGTTATAAGATCGTTAAGAATTTAATGGTGATGATATGACACATACATGTAATAATATATTTTTAAATAAAATGACATTTAACCTATCATATGTTTATATGTAAAATATAATTTCATTTTAATATTGAATATAAAAATAATTAAAAGCCAAATAAAATATTTAAAAACAATTGAAATTAAAAGAAAAAACAAATGTGGGAAAGTTAAACAAATTTTACAGTAAATAGGAAATATAATTTTCAAACCCCATAACTAGTTTAGGGTTTTTTATTAAATGTATTCGAAATCTTGAACATAATATTCAAAATCCTTAATTATTTTTTTCTAAACACTGTAAAATTTATTTAACTTTTTCACGTTTGTTTATTGCTTTTATTTTCAATTGTTTTCAAATATTTTATTTAACTTTTAATTATTTTTTGACAAAAATTTTAATTATTTTTATATTTTATATTATAATAAAATTGTATTTCACATGTAAACACGTGATAGATCTTAGATGTCATGACATTTAAAATGTATTGTCATATCATTGATATTAAATTTTTAACGGTCTAATTATCAAGTTAGTTAAAAAGTGAGTAACTTGACAAACAATATAAGTTGAGGGTTAAATTTATCTTTAAAAAAATAAGGGTCAAAATGACAGATTATAAAAGTTAAGGGATAAAATTATCCTTATGCCTTTTATTAGATTTGCCAAAGATTTCTTTAAAATTTTAATAAGTAATTTAGTTAAAAATTAATAAATATCAATCACACTTATTTTTTATTTTAGAAAAAAGAAACTCAATACGCAGCGTTCCAATAAGGAAAAGCTGGTACAGCCACAGGTGCTTGTATAGTAGACTAGTACTCCGTAGCCCAGTACTTTCCCGCCTAAACCAACCAGAAAACGGTGGCAAAAGATGCAAAGCAGAAACACCTGAAACCGCCGCTACAAACGCCACTCAAGTTTCAGTCACCATACCTAAATACTAAAGCATCAATTTTCATTCTTTCTTCTTCTCGGAGAACAGGAGCCAATGGTAATTTCATTTTCTGTCAGCGCTTTCTCATGCCCGCTTGTGTCGCTCGATCTTCACAATTTCTGACGAATTGTTTGTGAAAAATGTCTGAAAGAATTTAGGGTCTTATAGTTTGTGGAATTTAGACTTTATTATTTAATTTTTATTATGTAGAAATAAAATAATCTAAACCAATTGGTTGGATTGAAATAACATTTTCTTTTTATTTTCTATTAACCCCTTTTTGCTTACAGGAAGTTAATCAACAGGCTAGATGTAGAGAGTTGGCTAAGTCGTCCTCATTTTACAGTACAGTTTACTCTGAGGTTATTTAGACATTTTTTTTCTTTTTATTTATTCTGATGTCAAATGCATTTTGTGGGTTTTGTTTGATTTGTGGTGTTATTTTATTTTTACAGATAGAAGAAGTTGGATGGGAGCATTTGGTGAGGGTGGGAGGAGATCTAAATTTCCTTATTTTTCGTGTTCTGTAAGTACCCTTTTGATTGCATTGGCAAATCATCTAATGTCAGTTTCCTAAAAGGAATGGAAAACCTTTGGCATTTCTGAACATAGTTGCTAGAAATCAATATCTACCTAGCAGTTCTCAAATTGGTACACACGTCCCGAATTTGGGAACACTAGCGATTCAGTTCAGTAAACCTATCGATCTGAACAATATAGTTTATTATAAAATTATTGAATAAAACAAACAATTAATAAACTTTAGAATTTTTTTGTTTAGAATTATATGATTATATAAGAAATTTCTTATATATTTAAGCTCTAAAATAATGTTTTATAATCTAATAAATCGCATTTCATTCACCCTAAACTAGTTGGAGAACACTACTATCGAATTACGTTCCATAGAAGTAGCAAACTGCGTTCCGATTTTCATTCCTCGTACCGGACAATTTGTGTTCCAGGTAACATAGTTTCTGAATATGATCTACGTCATCATATCTGGCACAAAACTTGTCAAACAATAGATGGACTAATCACTTGCATTTACGTTAAAGTTTGCTTGGTTCCGTGGTTTTCAAAAGGTTTAAGTAGGCAGTTTAACTGAAAAATGGTGAGTTCATTTCGCTTTTGCTGAATCTGAAATCAGATGATTACTGAATGATTGAGCATTGATTTTGTTGGCAAGTTCTACCGCAACTACCGGTGTTTAGTCTTATAAATCGCGATTATCCTTTGGTTTTTCCAAAACATCAATGAAATCTATATATTTTCTTAGAATGGCGAGGATGATCCAGTGTAATGTAACAAACCTGCAATATCCAGTTTGCTGATGTCTTTAATTATTCTTGTTGTACCAATTAATAGCTCTTTTGCGTTCTATTCTTATCAGTGTTAATAATCATGTATTTAAATATCTTTCATGTGGTTTTCACGCATAAGTGGCCACATCTGAAACCTGGAGGCTTGGATATATTTTTCTCAAAATTGATAAAAAAAATTCGTATCGGTGTTATAAAATCCTCAGTGCACATTTCAGTATATATCAATTATTTGTTCCTTGTTGCTTATCGAATTATCCTTCTTGTGAATTTCTGTGCTAGAGATACAAAGGGAAGAGTGCATGTTCTGGAAATTGAATTGGATAAAGCTTATCCTAAAGTTCCTCCAATGGTTTCTGTGGTTTGTCTCCTATCCTTTTGGTCCAAATTCTTCCAATGTAGGCTTAGATGTCTTTTAAACTTCCTCTGTTCTGTCCTCAGGATGTTCCCTATATCTTCAATTTAGAATGGTCAATGAACTCGAGACTGAAAAACTTGGTACAGCAGTTTGAGGAGGTATTTCCTTCAACATTTTTTAACCCAAATGTAGTTCTTTTTTGCTTCAATTCATGTTTTGGTGCGATGGAATTTTACTATTGTTAGAACTTAAGAGTTCTCCTTCCTATCCAGCATCTGGAGAAGCTTCAAGGATTCTTGTCTACTTTGGAAGAGATTGACAGGTCTCTTCAGACTGTTGATTCAAAGCAGGCATCTCGTGCTATTGTGAGTTGCCAAATTCAAGTAGGTGAGTAATTTGTTCATTCCATCTTATGTATGTTTGTTCTTGCCCCTTCTGTTATACTGAACACAAGGTTTAACTATTTGCTACTCAGGAAAGGATTGCTTCATGATATTGTCTATCAATATCAATGATCCTAGATCTTTACCAGAGTAAGAATTCATATAAAATTATATTAAAAGCATCTATCTATTCCTTTTTTTAGTACGGATAATGAATATTTAAGTCTGTGTAGGTGTCGTTTTATGGGTTCAGGTAATGTTGTGAACTCCTTGAGAAAGACATGGAAAAGAAATGTTGATAGATGGTATGCCCTCGAGTCTCGGATTTTAAGTTTTGCACTAGTGAAGTGAGCGTGTGGTTAACAGTGGAGAGAAAAGTACAGAGTTGTGTCAATTCCTTCTCTGGTAACACAGTATGACTCGATTAGAATCTTGAAGTCTTCTATCTAATTTAAGAGTAACAAAGCTTACAACATCATGTTGTGTAAGGGATAGGTTTCATTCGACTGTTGTAACTTTTATTATTGTGTTTAGTTTATATACATATTATATTTATAGTCTGATTAATTGTGTAGGGTGAGAGACAACGCCTTCTTAGAAAATCTTGAGTGTCTTCTGAACATCCAGTTGCCAAGGCCCGCTGATAAAGAGAAGAACAATCATCTAGATGAATGTGGAATCTGTTATGCTCAATATCTCCCCATAGGTAAAGCTTTACATGCTTTAGATGTCTCTGAACAATCGTTTGCAGACTTATCTCTCAAATGTCTTGTAGGTGATGAGCATGGACCTAAGACTGGAAATGCAACTGATTACACTTGTGAGAATAACAGTTGCAGTAAGGCTTTCCACAGCATGTGCCTAGTGGACTGGTTGCATTCGATCACAACTACAAGGCAGTATGTGGAGCTCTAGCAAACTTGTATATTTTAATCTAGTTCCTGTTGGAACATAATTTCATTTCCCATTCACCATGTGTTGCTATCAGTTGAAATTTAATTGCTTCCGTAGTTTCCGGCTTCTAGCATTGGTCTACCTCTCTACCCACATGATTCAAACCTGCAAACTAGTTGGGTCACTTGAGTCCTCTTTATCTCCTTTATGTCTTATTGGTCTAGTACTCCTAGTGCCCTTGCATAGAGGTAGGATCAACCGTTACTGGCCTCACATTCTTCAGTGGCAACTAGGTACGAGAACACTACTTCTTAAGTCTGATCAAAAGGGACCTACGTAAAAGTTGAAGGGGCAATGTAGATTGCATGTAATTTAGATGTTTTCTGGGATTTAGATGCATTTGCAGCATTTACCAATCTTTTAAAGGCATAAATACATTATCCAAAATGTTGTCCAATAATTGTTTGAGCTGCTTTAGTCCAGTAGAGTGAATGGTGTTAAGGTTTGCTAAGATGATGATTCAGGGCACCAGTCTTTTCATGCATGGTAAACAGAATTGGCTTTGATTGTTTGTACATACTCCCCTCTAATTAACTGATTATCTATTAAGCGGAGCATGTTATGTTATGATATGTTTTCCCAAGAAAGTCCAAATTTATCTTTTCACATTTTGATGTCTAGATTATTTGCAAACAGTAAGCAAAAAAATATATCTTCGCTTTCTGTTTTTCCTTGGCAACTTGGTTTATGGTTGTGAGCGCTCGTGTTGCAGATCATTCAATGTTTTGTTTGGAAATTGTCCCTACTGTTCAGAGCCAATTGCATTGAAAATCAATGCCACAAAGAATTAGAGATGTTATGAGTCTTAATCTAGGACCCCGAGCTGATTCATCCTGTCCCGGAGAACCTTTCATGAGTTGAAAAGGCGGGCCTATTTCTTAACGGCCAAAACAGCAAAACTTCTGAAGTCTTTTCAGTATAAATTGTGAACATTAAAGCTTCCCTTGTCCATGCAGCTGTTGAAAATCAATTCCATTTTGCAGAAATATGAAGCATTAAAATAAGAGCAACACATTATTCAATGTGGGTTTGTGGGCACTTGTAGTCTGTTACCGACAATGATTTGTGGTTTTCCCTTCATTATGTTTTATCTTAGGCTCCCATTTACTTTGATCAAAAGTGTTTCACTTGAATGGTTATCTTTCCTGTGCCCCAACACATTTCATTTATATGACGTTGTATGCCATATTCCAACACTATTAAATGGGTGTTTTAGCTGGAACTCGAACTTGTTTTTGTTTCACACATTTTTTTCCAGGCATATTGATTGCATGGCAGAGCACTCGGTTCAAACTTAGAGACCCACAGCAAAGTTTGCAAATTACTAACTAATTCACATTTTATGCCCCAAAGATGGTCGGCTCTGCCTAGTCGGTTACTTCCTTGGCCTTGCTGTGTTGAATGACCCTACAGGAGGGTATCTAAATTTCAATCTTCCCTCTTCTTTTTTCCATCTAGAAAGCATTAAATTATCAAATTAACTAACCAAAAGCTTAAGCCAATAACATTCCACTTTTTCCTCTCTTGACCCATGAGCCATTAATGCAAAACTTTATGTCTTTGTCAGCATCAACATCTTTCTTTCCGCCCTCTGATATGATATAATACAACCCATAATCCCGACTATAAAAGAAATGAATTGTTAACGTGGAATATTACCTTTTACAAATAATTGTATTGATCAAGCTAGAATCAGAGTGGTAATTAAAGGGACAAAAATAACAACAATACTAAACTTTGGGTTCTATTTGTCCAGCTATTTCGATGTACGGGCTCTCCCTTTTCAAGGAAATAACCTGGACCTCACAAGGAGACGAAGTTCCAAAGGAAAAAAAATATGGATGAGAACTCAAGGAAGCACGACTACTTCGTCACCCGGGGACCATCGTCCTGGCAGAAATGAATCAAATTTTGCCCAAACATTCAACCAAAGATGGGACCATTCTCAGATCAAACACTTGTACTCAATCTTGTTTCTACCAACTCAAAATTCAGAATTGGATGTTGTGATGATGAAAAAAAAAGTTAAATTAAATAATTATATATTTGACTGATGCTTTTTATTGGGCACAAAGTAACATGCACCACATACAAATAGGAATTGACTTTTGCCCAATCCAGTTCCACAAAAAAAAATTGCACACAACACTAATTTATTTCCCTTTTTATTACGCTAATTTCTGCATGTTCCTCTTATGGCATATATAACACTATTATGGTACAAAGGGAGAGGCATATACGTCACATGAAAACGTAAACGTACGGTAATATCAAATATTCTGGACAATTGAGTTGAATACGGAAACTTTAGATGGTATTTCAGATGCCGGCAATGCACTCCGGTGGGGTAACCGGGTATCGGGACTTGTCGGTGCAGTAATCATAGATCACGTGGTTCATACGAACCCACCTGTATCTCCTAGCTTCTAAGGGATTGAGAGCTTGATAAGCAGTGCCCTCCCACCAGTTCCCAGAATTAGTGGCACAGTTTGCTGGTCCAGGAACCGGACATCCTTCAATGTCAAAGTCCTTGTAGTAAGCCAAGAAAGGAGCTTTGCTCCAATCAATTTTCTCTAGGCCTCCCCTTGTCGCCCAATCGTCGGCTTCCCACAGCGTTGAATACACCCCCATTGGCTGCATTTTTGGGTATGGGATATTTCTTGCTTCATTGTTCTTGTAAACTCTGATCGGCACGTCATCCACATAAAACCTATAAAAACACACGCCCAAAGGTCCATTTAAAATTAACACAATTAATATACTTCGTGTATCATCAACACAATTTCACATAGTGTCTTGTCAAAACTTACACAATATGATGATGGTTCCACATGATTGTGTAAGTATGGAAAGCTGCAGCCGGATCGAACCAGAGGTTAACCCTTTGTTCCCTGTCACCTTTTCCATGAGCATAGATGTTGGTTTGGACAGTATAAGGCTGCCCGGTTCGGTTTCCCAAGAACTCGAAATCTAACTCGTCTCGTACAGTGTCTGTATCAGAATTCATCTGCAATCCCGATTATAATGAAAACCAATTATTTTCAGTGTTTCTATACGTCATTGAAGATTATGTCGATAACTTTACATACATAAAAGGCGGTGACCGTTCCGGCGGAATCACCAGGGATGAGCTTGATCTTCATACTGACCCGTCCAAATAGGTACTTGCTTTTGGAAGCAAATCCACAACCTAAAGAAGCAAGAATAACAACAGATCATTAAGAGTAACATATGGTTTAATTTTAGAGTTGCAAATTTGTACTTAAAAGTAAAGCAAAAAAAAGTGAACCTGGAAAGTTTAACCTGAATTTTGGTCTAGAACAAGTTGGATGGCCCTCCCTCCATCGATTTGCCTGATGTGGGATTCGGACCAAGTGACTCTAAAATCCTCGAGAAAAGTGGCTGGTCGCCCCGAGACTGAGAGCAAAATGGCAAGAAGACAAGTGAGGATTAGATCAAATGCATTGCTTGAAGACGCGATAGTGAGCATGTTTAAGGCAAGATAAAAAAGAAATTTAGGGGGTTTGATTTGGAGATGAAATTGAAGTGTACATATATATACATATATATAGGCGGGCGAGATTAGATAGAAGAGTGAGGTTGATGTAGACCGCTGCATTGAAATGGAAAGAGGCATCATCAGCTTAGCTTTCGATCCAGCTAATGGCAAGCCGTCTCCAGGGCCTACACCGTGTTCTTATTTCTCCCTTTCGGGACCGTGATCTTTTTCACCATCTAACTTGACTTCTTTCATTTTTCTCTTCCTTTTTGTTTTTACTAGTGACATTTTTTGAATTGTCTAAAGGTGATTACAAGGTAATATCTATTCATAGATATTCTTAATCCTTTGACAATGCTCATACACCTTGTAGACAAAACGATTTGAACTCATGTCTCTTGGGATAAACATCATCCGTTTTTCCACTGTGATATTTGTTGGGTTCCAATAATGACCTTATATTCTTGGTCTATTCATGATTTTTATTTTTTTATCTTATAATAATGTGAAACTGTTAGAAGTAAATCGATTTCCGTTTTGTTTCGGCCGAAAAAATCCGCAATAAGACTAAATTGATAAAAAAATAAAATTGGAGAAAAAAATGGGGTCGATAGTGATCTACGACTACAAGCCGCGGGTGAAGGGCCCTGCACCCACGCTATGGTGCTCATCTCAATAGTGAGTGTCATTACATGTATATACTTCTACAATTATACTTTGCTTTAAAATTAGAAATTCAGTTTGATTAGAATTCTATTCATCTCTATAAATAGTATTAAGAGTTAGAATATAGAGTTGAATAACTCACAAATCATACTACGTCACAATCCTTGAATTCTTTTTTTAGACATTAGTAAACTTTTCCTCCTCTTTACTCGTGATTTTTTCTGAAAAGATTTTTCACGTAAATTTGAATGTCTTTTAATTATGTGATCATATATACGTCGTTATCCTCTTACAGAAACATGTCATTCTAGTTTAATTTTATTCAAGTTATTACGGTAGTTAATATACTGATTTTTTTTAAAAAAAAATAGTATGATTTTAATTAAGGAAATCACACAATACAAAACAAAGACATGATCCTAATTAAAAAAATCTTTCTAAACTTAAATTAAAGAAAAAGAGTACACCATATCCATGTCATTACAATATGGATCATAACCAGTTTCAAAAACGAAAATATCCGCAACCAATTCACACTAATGAATCACAAACATGGCCCCATGCTAACAACCAGTTTACTTTTTCCATTAAAAAGACGCAGCAGCCAACTCCAAAATTAAGCTCCAATCAAGCCTGGGAAGCACGGCCAGGCTGCAACAATTTTCTAATTGTTGGTTTTTATTAATTCCTTGCCGAATTAACGATTTAATATAAATAAATAAATAGTGCTATTCAATTGGATTAAATTCTTCAATTTTCTAAAATATAAAAGATCAAATTTGATTGAAGTAGAAATTAATTTCTCAATTTTTATAAAGGGATAAAAATCATAATTAGACTTGACATTCGCTTAACAGTTTACCAACTCTTTTAAAGCTGCAACAGAAGTGATTGATCAAATTTATGGTTCCATATTTCAAAAATGGTATGAACCTAAAAAGGACCGAAGCTGTATACCAATGAAGACTAAGAGTGCCTAAAAATATTGGTCAAATACTGTATGATTAAAGAATTTTTTGTCCATTCAGTTATGAACACTTTTAAGCAATTTTTAATGTTTTACTCAATTATTTTTATTCTATATAATTGTATTTACTATCGTTAGATGAATTACCATATTTAAATTTTTAAATTCATTCCTGTCAATTAGGTTTTTGACTTAAATTCCAAAGCCAACCTCATTCAATAACATATTTGCGGACAGCTTAGAGATGGTGATTGATATGGGATCCGCCGAGTCCATGCCCCCACCACCAAGTTTTTGGCCCCTAAATCTCTAGATTCCGACACGTGGCAAATTAAATACCAATTAATTACAGCCAGAATATTTTGTAGTTGTAAGACAAAATTATAGTTCACATCAAACTGGGGATTCACCTCAGGAAATGAAAGACAGTGAAATCTGAGAATTCGAAAACATCATTCTTTCACTATTTGCATAATTGAGAGTAGAGGATTCTTGGGATTCGCCAAACATTGGCTTCCACGTGGCGGTGACCTCAATTATTTTACAACTTTTTCCTCACAACCAATAAAAATGCCTCGTATCGTATCCCGTAGATATTAATATAATTAATTAAGCTTATAAATTTCTTTTACAATCAATTAAATCTCTGAATCAATAAATTAAATTAATTAAATTTTTGATTAATTTTAACTATTAATTTTGATAATGTTTTTGAGATATTATTATTATGTGACACACTACAGTTATGTCATGTGATATTTACAGATTTTTTAAAAAAAACTATTTTTACAATTTTTAGAATTTTAAAAAAATAAAAATATTTTTCAAAATATAAAATATTAATAAATTACTCTACTATATTAAAAAATATTAAAAATTTGTAAATAATATTTTAAAATTTCTAAAATATTAAAAATGACTAAAAAATCACAATTAAAAAATCTAAAAAATATATCTAAATACTTTTATGCAACAATATAGTAGGAGTGTGAGTTATCTATGGTTGAATAAGTTTTAGATATTTTGTCAATAAATTGTGTGATTACTGCTTGGATTATAGCTTAATGTCTTAAGGGTGCCTAAGAGTATTTATAAAAGATAAATTAATTTTAAAATACCGTACATTGTTCAAAAAAATATCATACATTTGTTAAAAAATTCATACGAAATGAATCGTTGTGTTACGACGTCATGATTCATCTAATATTTTAACAATTTTTTTAATAAATTTGTAATGCTTTAGATATTTTTTAAAATATTAATATTTAAAATCTTATAATAATTTTTTAAATATTTACTTATTATTCTTAAAATAAATTTGTAATGTTTTATAGCTTTTAAAATATTTTATTTTTTAAAAATTTTAAAAGATAAACTTTTTGTTATTTTTAAAAAAGTTTTAAAACTTTTAAAAACAATTATTAATATTTTTATTTTTTAGAATTTTTCAAAAAATTTATAAATATTTTAAATATAGTTCAAAATAAAATTAAAAATCCTAAAAATATACATGACAACACCCTATCACGATGCGTGATAATTTAAAAAACGTTACAATTAACCGCTAATGTTGGCCAAATGATCAGATTGATTTTTCTGGGTTTGCGAACTTAATTTGGCGTAAAAAATTCAAGGTTGAATTATTTTTTTCCTAAATTTAGAGGTTTTTTTGAACCCCTAATTTTATTCTTTTCAAATAGATAATTTTTTTTAAAAATAATGTTTAGACTATTTAGACTCTTTCTCGCCCTTAAATTAAAAGATTTTAAATATTTGAGTATATTTTAACTTCGCGTCTTTATATTATTGTATCGACAACGATATAAAATGAGGTCCAAGATGCTCATGGATTTGATTTTCCCCTACCCAGTTCACCTTCAATTTTAGAGGGTTTTCACTCGACCCGACATCGGACTCAAAATCTGGAATAAAACCCCAACCCTGATGCAATCCTATAGGATTCAATCCTATATTTTCTTATTTTTTTCATCAATTCTTCTACTTTCTCACCAATCAAATAAATAAATTTAAAAATAACAAAGGCAAATAGTCATGTAAAAGAACCATCTGGGTATTTCATGAAATACTCATCCAAATCAAGTACCAACAGAGTATCAGTCATGCATTTCAAAAAATAAAATAAAGGATTTGTTACCTAAATCTAACATAAGAAAGAAAATTAAACTGAAAAAGGAAAGAACGACTGAAGCCCCGTTCACTATTGCTTTTGAAAAGTATTTTTGGAACCATAAGCAATGTTAAATAGACAGCTTTTGGAGGAAAAATTGTGTTTAAAAAGTGTTTTTCAACCTAAACACAAAAATTTAGATTTCTAGCTTTTGCGGTTAAAAAAGTAGGTTTTGGAAGCCAAATTACAATTTTTAACATTTATTTACTATATTATGTTATGTTTATTTTATAATTTATAAACTTATAATTTTTTTACCAAAGACATAATTATATGATTATTAAATTATTCATGAGTTTAAATATTATGTATATATTTTTCGATCAAATTTTTTAGATAAAATTTATTTATTTACTATTTAATATATTTTTATTATAATTTAAATTGATATTATAACATTAAAGAATTTGAATATCATTTAAATATATATTTTTTAACTTATAACATCATGTCTAAAATAATTATTTATATTCTCAAAAGCACTTTTTAACAGCAATAATAAACATCTATATCTCAAACCAAAAAAATCAAAAACACTTTGTAAAAGTACTTTTCCACAACATTTTTTCACAACAGTTTTCAAAAGTAATACAAAACTGACCTTGAGACAAAAAACAAAGCGAAAGAAAATCCTTAAAAAGTTGAAACCCTAACAGAGACGAATCCATAATTTTATATTAGAATGTATGAACTTTTATACTTAATAAAACTATTTGATAATTTAAAATTTTTAAAAAACCTAAAATTGGATCATAATATAAAAACATAATACTTTAAAAATATATAAAATTTTAAAATTTTCTTATAATGAGACGGTCACTAACACTCGTCTATTTATCACTGCTTAAATATATCCCAACGAGGAATGATGGGAAAAGAGAATGAGAAATCAAGAATTATGACCTAAATTATGTATATAATTGACAGTTAAATAAATATTCCCAATGACATTTTTTAAATATTTTATGGTCAGGTCGAGGCAGATTTTCGACTTAAAAATATTTAAAAACTTTGATTTGTGCTTATAAATATTGGTTAAGTGGATGCTTTTATTTTAAGTTCAAGTATTTAAATAAGTATACTTATTCTATAAACTGGAAAAAAAACTATAACCTGATTTGAGATATTACTATGTGTATTTTATTATGTTTTTAGAATATATAATGTCCACTAAAAATATATAAAACAATTACCCTTTAAATAAATGATTGATACATGTTTTTTCCACTCAGAAGAAACATTTTTCACTGAAATTTATTTCTAAGCTTATAAGCTCCTCTTATCTAATAGTAAAATTTCAACCTTTTCATACCAAGGTTGAAATGGAAGTGAATATTATTTTGTGGGGAATATTAAATATATGATGTCGTAATGATGATAACATATAATGGGAATTGGGGTTGCATGCATGGTATGGTATATATGTGATTGTTATGAACTTATGATAAGCTAATAAATGTGCGCAGTCCATTGCTATTCAAATTTTACCTATTAATTATAAACCATTTCAATATACATTCACAACCAAGTTCGGAACGGGTTTAAAATTTGAGTATGGTTAAATTATTTAATTTTTTTGGTTGTTCTTCCCATTTTCAGGGCTCCGTCTTGACGAATCGACTCGCGTCGCACACTTGATTTTGGTGAGTGACTCTTCCGAGGGAGGTTTTTTTTATGCACAACGCCTCGAACTTGAGACCTACTTAAGCGATATAAAGGTAATAGATTAATGTTTATAAACGCCGCTAAAAGACTTTAAAAACGCCGGTAATGTCCCTGTTTGCTGTAGTGTGTGTGTGTGTTTTTTTTAAAAAAAAACATTTTACAAGGTAATAGATTTGTAAGTGCAAGCCTAGCTCTTCCCAGTCCAATGAAGTCATTATCACATATGGTTTGATTGTCAAACTCAAAATTAAGGACAGCCTTTATTAAGTATTAATGGAAAATATATCAAAAAATTTAAAAGCTGGTTCTTTCTCGATCATGCAATGGATCTAACATATATTATTTGGGTTTGAGGATGTTAGGATTTAATCCTAACTCAATTATTTAAAACATACATAAAAGCTTAGGTAGACAATCAGGTTTAATGTATTTGTTTTTGCCGGTAATTGAGCATGCTGGAATTGACAAACCAACAATAATAATAAGATGTAATTTTAATTACAGGCAGACTATGGACTCTTCAATTCCCCCCCTTTCATTTTCACATAATTAATTTGGATTATTTATTTTTATTTTTGATTATGATTAAACATAAAGTTTTTTTTAAAATATGTGGATTGAATTTATTAGAAAATAAAATAGAAAAACATTTCAAACGAAATGAAAATGTACCAGAAAACTAACAAAATAAAGTAAACTAAATTAAAAAAAAAAACTAGAAAATAAAACATCAGACCAGCAAACATGCGTTCAGTGAGCTGCAATAACATGATGAGATGAAACACTAGATAAAAGAAACATAAAACAAAACTTTTTGTCTCTATTCACCTACACGCTTAAGGATTGAAGTATGAGTGGTAAGCGAAACCAACAATCTTGTATGTTGCTTTGCAAAACAGATCTGATTGATTTGACAAACGAACCACAAAATGAAATCAAACCAGGGATGGACTGAGAGGGGGCCGTCGCCCCCTAAAAATTTGAAATTTATATATGACATAGAAAATTTTATAAATGTTCTATGTATTTTCTATTGAAAATCTATTTTCGCACTCCCTAAAATTATATAAGTTCGTCCTCGAGAATTTTATAGCTTCTCCTCCTCTAACATAAAATCATGTGTCCGTCCCTGGATCAAACTATTGAAAGACCACTGACAACCGCAAACTAGAGTCGAACGTCGTGAAAAAATTATTTACGAACGCAAATCTACCACACATGTGGGCGAAAACGTGTCATAAGACACATTTATATTTCTATATTTTTTAGTTTCCTAACAAAATTAAAAAATTAACCTTTTAAGATTAAATTTATCACATAAATTATTTTACAACACACAACTTATATAATTTTTTTCTTAAAACTCAGTGTTAACGTGTGACAAGTAATTAGAATAGAGAAAGTACATTAGATGGGTATAATGTCAACAACGGCCCAGGTACATGGTTGGGTATTACTATTTACTATTTACTATTTATTCCATGAATTATTTTATTATTATTTTCTTCTTTTAGGTTAGTTTTACCCTTTTATGTTTCTGGATTGAAAATTATTATCTTTATAAAATTTAAACTTTAATTTTTTTTAGGATCGTAGTGCCTCTCGACTTTACATTCAATACTTTTTCTTTTAACAATTTTTATCTAGGGAGAAAGAGAAGAAAAATTTTGCTCGTACTAAGTCTTGAACCTACAATTTGGGGAAATGAGAGGGTGTTAACTGAGAGCTTTAACCACTTGCTTTAGAGACTGTTGACAAATTTACATTTAATACTTATTACTCCTTAACGTTATACTTCATAATAGTACTTCGGGTTGTATTTAGTCAACTGCTGAACAAAATATTAATAATTTTTAAAGCATGTGGTTAAAAAAATTTTAAGTTGACATTCTCTCCACTCCTTAGGCCTTTTTTTGAACAATTACTACTTAAGTGAGGGAAAATTTGCTCATAATGGGTATTGAACCCACAACTTATAAGAGAAAATATGGTGTCAACTCAAAGCTTTTAACCACCTACTCTAGAGATTGTTGACAAATGATAGTTAATCTTTTTTTATAAAAGGGGAATACTATCATGAGCCTCGTTAAAAAACTTTCCCAAACTTAAATGAAGAAAAAAGAGTACTTGTGACAATATTTACACATAGGTGTGTGAAGTTAGTTTCGGGTAAGTCAATTCAAAATTTAAAATATTTTGGGTCATTTTAGATTTGAGCGTCGAGTTTTTCTATTGGATCATTTTAGGTTCAAATTATTTTTGAGTTATGATCGTTTTATGTTTAATTACTTGAATTTAATTTAACATACAATTTATCCTGAAATAAATCATTTTAGATTTAAGTTATTTGTATTTTTATATTTTTTCTTATTAATTATTATTAATTTTAAGTAAATACTTTTATGTTCTAGTGGGATAAGGCATTAGATCCCTTAAGCAAGGTCAGATGTTCAAATCCTGACGTTGTGAATGAAGATTGAGATAATCGCCTCATAATGGGCCTCTGCAGTATCTTATCCGGATTAATCTGTCAATTACCGACGGTTAAAAAATAATATAGTTTCAAAATTGCATAACTTATTCTTAATGAAATATGCTTATTTTATTAGATTTTTATATATTTTCGTGCATTATTACATATAAGATATAATAAATGTTGTATAGTTTAAATTATAGTACTTCATGATTTATTCCTTCTATTATATATATGAACTTTTATATAAGAGACAATTAAATATTTATATAAAAATACTTTTTTATTATATGTCATGCTTTTAATTTATTTTAATTTAATAAAAATGCATTTTTTTTTGTTTAGTGTACATATTATACATATTTTTGTCACGCAAGCTTGTATTATGCTCTCTCGCTCTATTATATACTCCATGGTATGATTTCTTAGGACTATTATTTGGAGTATTTTTTGAACCCAACAAGTGTCTCAGTGAAAAAATGGATGATGTTTATCCTAGGAGATACGGGTTCAAATCGCTCTGTCTATATGGTGTAAGTGCATTGTCAAAGGGTTAAGAATATCTATAAACATATACTACCTTTTAATTACCTTTAGACTATTTAAAAAAATATATATATAATAAATAAACGGACACTTATCACCATTTTAATCTTACTGGTGAAAATATTTTTTACCAGTAACACGCGATAGTAATTTTTTATATTAATTTGAATTAGATTTTTATTTAAAACTTATTTCATATAAAGTTTTTATTTAAAACTCGGATAAAGATATAAAATTTAAATAAATTAAATGAATTTTTTAATTATCAAAAAATTTAAACTCTAAATTAATTCATTAAAAAATTAAAAGAACATCTTCAACTATTTTAAAATTATCCATGATAAATTAAAATGAATTCTTTTTTAAAAAATGATCTCAAAAGTTTTTTAATCATTTTTTTTTTCAAAATCAGATGAATGTAAAATCCCAAAAATTGTTTGGTTTTGATTTTGGACTTTTGAAGTTGGAATACTTCATTTCTTGTTTTTTTTCAAAATAGCTTTAATTGTTTAAGGTTTACTTGTTGTATGATTGATCGGAGGGCAGGACCGCTCACGATATAACAAATGGGAACGTTGAGGATGCGACGTTAGGCGCGATTGCTCCGACCTCGTCTTATGCAGGCGTTGTTTCTGGGGCAGGCAAGACAGTGGTGGTTGATCCGGTGCCGAGCCTTGACGATGTAGTTGTGGAAACGGGGGACGTCACTATTGATAAGAGTGGTATGTTTCCTTCGGTGACTTTTTCTAAAAAAGTGCCTGAGCGAATTGATCATAGCATGCGTCGCTCAATCATAGTTTGACTTTTGGGTCGTTTATTGGCTATAAAACGTTATTAGGTAGGATTAAGGTTCTTTGGCAACCACAAGGGGCTTTTCAGGTTGTTGATCTTGCTAATGACTATTATCTGGTGTTGTTTGAGAATGAATATGACTATGAACATGTCTTGGCTAGCTGACCATGGACTGTGTTTGGGAGTTACCTCACGGTTCAACTATGGACAATGGAATTTTCAACGTCAGGGGCTTTCCCTGCACAGATTATGGTTTGGGTAAGGATTCTTGGCCTTCCTTATAGATATTACTCTAAGGCGTTATTTCGATACATAGCAGACATTATAGGGAAGGTCGTGAAAATTGATTATAGCACTCACACAGGGGATCGGGGTCGGTTTGCAAGATTAGCGGTGATGGTGTCGCTTAAGAATCCGTTAATATCTGGTGTAAAAATTGATGGCACAGTATATCGTCTTGAGTATGAAGGGTTACAGCAAATTTGCTTTAAGTGTGGGTTATATGGCCACTCTTCGGAGATGTGTGTGAAAGGGAGATCGATGGATACTGCTAGTGATGGTTCGGCCCCTGCTGGTGCAAATTCTAGGGCCAAGGCTAAGGCAACTATTAATGAGGATGAAGTTTATAGACCATGGATGCTTGTCGATACCAGGCAAAGGCAGACGCGTAAAGATACTGATTGGTCAAAAGGAGCAGGCTCAGATGGGAGGCGCATTGACGACTCTTATTTTTCTATTCTTCGTAAGGGGGAAGACACTGCTGAGGTCCTAGTTGTTGGTGATAGTATAGCGCAGGATCTGAGTGTTGTGGGCGCTGATATAGGGCAAGTTAGAAAGAGCCAGTCGAGGGGGAAGAATAATTCCGTAGTTGGGAGTCGTGTGACTCAAGGTAAGACTGATATCAGTAGCAAAGACTCAGTTGGAGTGGTTTTAAAGGAGACTAGTGTTAATGCTTCGAGTTCTGCTCAAGTTGTTTCATCAGGAGGGAGTCAAGAACTACAAGTTATTCTACATGTTGTGCAGAGCGTAGGGGGTAGTCATATTGTAGTGTCGATTCTAGATGTTGTGAATGAGAAGAGACGACAGAGGTTAGGGGTTAGTAGTAGTAAGCAGGGTAGTGCTCGTAAGGGTGTGAGTGATGGTTTAAAAGTTGGCTTGGAAGTTCAGAAGGGTGAGGAGAATAAACTACCTACAAGACCGATTCTTACCTATTGGTTACCACCAGGTTTTGGCAATCCAGGTGCTGGATCATCGGGTGTTTCTGTATCTGATAAACCACTGGGTGTGAAGGTTCATGATGAGGCGAGTAGGGAGATTGGGGTCCATTTAGATGTTATAGATGTTGCAGATTTTGAAGCTGGTGCTAGATCGGATGCGGTTGATCGTAAGAAGTAAAGGTGTTTTCGTTCTCTTACTCTTCTTTCTATCATGATTAAGTTTCTTTTTTGGAATTTTCAAGTAGTGGCTAGCTCTGAGTTTTGCTGTTATTTTAAAGATTTTTGCTGGCACCAGCGTCCTCATGTGGTTGCATTTATAGAACCTAGAATTAGTGAGGTTCGCGCTGATCGAGTGAATTCCAGTTTTGGTTTCTCTAACTCGTTTCGTGTTGAAGCGAATGGGCTCAGCGGCGGGATTTGGATTCTATGGAATAATGACATTGTGGTTGAGATTCAAAAGGTATCTAATCAGTTCGTACATGGACAAGTTCAGTTTTGGGGTCTACTCAATGGGTGGTTTTCACAGCTGTGTGTGCGAGTCCTAACGTTACCATCAGAAATGGGCTTTGGAAGTGTTTATCGGACATCAACCCTAGGAATGATGTAGCTTGGTTATTAGGTGGCGATTTTAATTCCATCCTACGACATGATGAGCGAGATGGTAGTGTCGCTCGGGATAATGGGATTAGTTCTTTATTCCATGACTTTATATTTGACAACGGACTTTTAGAGGTGGAGTTTCGATGGGAAGAATTCACTTGGAAGCGTGGATTGGTTCGTAAGCGGTTGGATTGGAGCCTGTGCAATGAAAATGAGTGAATGTTTTCCCTACCTCACTAGTTTACCATTTGGATCGTGTGGGATCCGATCATTGTCCTTTGCTTCTGCACTACCCGCATCAAAATAGTAATCGTGAATTTAGACCCTTTCGCTTTATTGCAGCCTGGCAACAACATCCTCGTTTTGAAGAGTTTCTTCAAAATACTTGGGATATGAGTACAGATGTGAATCTAATATTAGTATGTTTACAACCAAGGTTCGACAGTGGAATGAAACAGTGTTTGGGCACATTGGGAAGAAAAAGAAAGAACTCATTGCACGTATACGGGGTATTGATAGGGCTTTACGAATCGCGCACTCGAAGTTTCTTGTTCAACTGGATAGCAACCTGCGAACTGAATTAGAGGAGGTGATACGTCATGAGGAAAGTCTTTGGGTTCAAAAATTACGGGTGCAATGGACAAGTTTCGGTGATAGGAATACTTCATTCTTCCACGGATACACTATGCAAAGGAGGAGGTCGAATTATGTGTTTGCTTTACGAGGTGAGAATGGGGAGTGGTGCTCAAATCAGTCTCGTTTAAAGAATATGGCAGTTCAGTTTTATAAAGACCTTTTTCTGAGCAATGGCAATGAAAGTACTGGCTATGAGATTAGGGGGCGATTTTTGAAATGTACTGAGGCAATATGTCGGGAGTTCTTAGCACCGGTTAGAGATGAGGAAGTAAGGTTTGTAGTGTTTAACATAAGGCCCCTCAAAGCTCCGGGAGCTGGCGGATTACATGCTTTGTTCTACCAAAAGAATTGGTCTACTGTGGGACTGTCGGTATGTGAATTAATACGTGGTGCTTTTGAGGGGAAGCTTATTTTCTGTCTTTGAATCGTACACTTCTAGTTCTTTTACCAAAAGTTAAATCGCCTGAGATTATAGCTCAATTTCGTCCGATTAGTTTATGCTCAGTTTTGTATAAGATCATCACCAAAACTATAGTGAATCAATTGAATCCTTACATGTCGGGTTGGGTCTCAATGAATCAAACAAGCTTTGTGCTAGGGAGAACTATTACAGACAACATAGTAATTGCGCAGGAAGTGATTCATTCCCTGCGAAGCAAAAAGGGTAAAACTGATTGCATGACACTTAAAATTGATCTTGAGAAGGCCTATGATAGGCTTGAGTGGGCCTTTATAGACGACACATTGCAAGATATTGGTTTACCAGATAAACTTCAATGTTTGATCATATGTTGTGTGTCTTTTGTCTATATGCAGGTACTTTGGAATAGTTCTGCTTCAGATACTTTTCTCCTTTAGAGATATCAGACAGGGTGACCCGTTATCGCCATACTTTTTTGTTCTTTGTATAGAGAGGTTAGCATAGTCGGTGCATCAAGTTGTAACCAGTGGCACGTGGAAGCCCGTCCGACTTACTCAAAATAGACCTGCTATATCTCACTTGTTTTTTGCGGATGACATGTTTCTATTTGCTGAAGCCTCGGCAAGTCAGATGATTGTGATTGAGCAAATTTTGCGTGATTTTTTTGGAGCCTCTGGTCAGAAGGTGAGCGTAGCTAAGACTAATGTCTTTTTCTCTAAAAATGTTGAGTCGTCTTTACGTCTGAGTATCAGGGGTAGCTTTGGGTTTTGTGAAGTTAGTGATCTGGGATGGTATCTAGGTGTTTTATTATTGCATTCAAGAGTAACAAAAATCATTTATCAGTATGTGATCCAAAAGGTTCGGGACAAGTTGACAGGTTGGTCTGCAGAAATCTTTCTTTTGTGGGGTATGTAGTACTTGCTAAGTCTGTACTTTCATCTATTCCGTACTACTCGATGCAATCCACTCTTTTGTCAATGGGTGTTTGCTTGGAAATAGAGAAAATTATTAGAAGTTTTGTCTGGGGTAATACAGATGGTCGACGTGGGTCAACCTCGTAAATTGGGAAAAAGTGTGTTCGCCAGTTTTGAATGGTGGTTTGGGTTTCAAGATTCTGGATCAGTAGAATGCAGCTTTTTTGATGAAAATTAACTTCAACCTTGTTGCTCGTCCAAACCAATTATGGGTACAGGTTTTAAAGACAAAGTATAAATGGGAGGGTTGTATCCCAGAGGAGATTCATCGAAATAATTGCTCTCATCTTTGAAGGGGACTTAGACTGGTTTGGAGTAATGTGTATGTGGGGAATGGCCGAGCTATCGACTTTTGGAGGGATGCGTGGTTAGGGGATATCGGGCCATTGGTGCATAAGGTTCTTGATCCATAATGTGTACCGAATCTTTCTAAGGTATCTTTTGTGAACATGATTGATGAATCGGGGAATTGGAAGTGGAGTGGGTGTGTAGAGTTCCTTCCTGATGTGGTATTACATAGACTGGTCGGCACTATGCCTCCCAGTCATTTAGGTAAGAAAGATGGTGTGGGTTGGAAATGGACGGCTTCTCGTGATTTCACTGTGCGATCTGCTTACGATTTACGTACTTTGTCAGTAAATTCAGAGGAAGACAATCTGTGGAAGTTAGTCGTAAATTTTAAAGGTTTACCGAGGATTCGTATGTTCTTATGGCTCATTGTGAATGGCTGAGCACTCACGAATGTGGACGGTTCGGTGGCACATGACTGATAACATGTCTTGTGAGACGTGTGGGGATTTGGTAGAGTCCATTGATCACATAGTGCGGAGTTGCCCTGTAGCCGTTGCGATATAGGTTGCAACAGTGAATGCGAATAAGCTTTCGGAGTTTTTATCTATGGATTTCTGTGACTGGATTAAGATCAATTTGGTGAACCCATCGTATTTTGCTATGCATATACCGCATTAGGACTTATTTTTTGGGTCGGTCTTGTGGGTTCTGTTGAAGCATAGCAACTTGTGTATTTTTTAGCCGAAGAAATATGAGACTTTAGTGTGTAGGAAGAGTGTCACAATATGTATGATTAGTGTGTTTTATGGCTAACTAGAGCAACATCGCAGGTGCATCATGGGCGGTTGTTGATTCGTCTGGGGAGTACTGGCAGTTACCCTCGTCGCAATGGTGCAAATTGAACATGGATGGGTCTCGTTTATCCCCTACGGGGCTTGCTTCGTGCGGTGGCGTGATCCGTAATAGTGATGGGGATTGGATTGTTGGTGTAACACCCTCGACACGGATGTCACACTAGGCCTCAAGCCCAGCCCAAAAGTATAAAAAATTTAACTTGGTTTAGCCCAAATAAAATGCTTCCCAAAAACATTTAAAAGCCCATAATTCAAAATAAATATTTAAACGATTAAAACGTTACAAAGGAGCACCATTTAAATAAAACATTTAAACAATTGACTTGATTAATACAAATTCAAAATAAGAATTACAGACTCATACACGTAAGGTTCTATGAATACTCAGCCTACTAAACACATGTGTCATACTATAACGACGCCGCTTGCTAGAATCTCATTCCGAGCGCTGAGCTTACAAAGCTCAGTGGTACACATCTACTCTACTATACTTCATGCTAATCATAAACATAAGCATGCAAGCTAGTACGAGCAATAAGAAGAGATAGACAAACATGTGGCGCTACCGCTAGTCACCTAAACACATGCTCTCAACACAGTAAAACATTATACATGGCCCACGAAGCCCAAACATGCTTGGGATCCCACCAGATTATCCGAGCAAAGCACAAAGATATAACCATAAATTATGGAGTGATGCCCGCGTCCACAAAGTATTGGGATTGTACACTCTAAGTGAAACCTACGTCCACAAAGTATCGGGATCCTACACTACGAGTAAGGCCCGCGTCCACATAGCATCGGGATCCTGTACTCTGAGCAAAGCTTGGGTCCACATAGCATCGGGATCCTATACTCAATGGGATAAGGCTCGCGTCCACATAGCATCGGGATCCTACATCCATGATCGGGATCTCTCATCAAGCATCTTCGAATGAGGCCCACGTCTATATCACATCGGGATTTAATATTCGGGAATCTTCAAGGTGTTGCAACACACTTAGGGTATCCAATCCCAACAACAAGGGATGGCTCGACTACTTAGGTGTCCCCTCAGCACATAGCAAGGACCCTAACTACCACACAGCCTCGATTGATCCACCTAGGATCCCTATGGGTTACTACCTCACACGGTTTGCACAATATTTACAAAGTCATTAGCCAATTATTTCACATACGGGGTTAAAATCTCTATTTCTCAATTTTAGTATTCATTTTACACTTTAAAAGACCCATAAGGTCATTTGTCTCGAATTATAGAACCCCCGAATGTAAACCTAAATTTCTTAGGCAGAATGCCCAGTGAGTATCAATACTCTTATATGGGTATCGGTACTCCCCACTAGGTACCGATACTCGACCATGAGTATCGATACTCATTTTAGGTTCGAAAGAACTGAACCCTTAAGCCATACCGATACGCCCTCAACTCATATCGATACTCCATATCCCTACTAGGATTGCCCCGTACCGATCCACTATCGTACCAGTACTCATACTCACGCGTACCGGTACGCTAAGCCTCTCCCAGACAATGCAACAGTGGGTACCGATACACCCCTTGCGTACCGGTACTCAAAAACGCTATTGGAATCCTTAACATGCTAGGGGTACCGTTACACGGGGAGGCGTACCGGTACTCCCCTCACAACCTATCTCCCTTTATTACTAAAGCGTAAATCAATTTATTAATATTTCTTATTCACTTCCATCACTAACGACATCCCCGATTATTCAGTTCAGTGGGTAACGATACCCGAGTACGCTTATTCGGTCGCTAAAGCTTATAAAAGTTATTTAAGTATGTTGCTAGCGTACTTAATTAATTATTACCCTTTACTGACTTTTTATCCATTGAATCGAATAATTATCATTATTGTCTCTAACCAATATTCAATCGAACATATTAATTTATTCGGCTAATACGCAAGGCATCTTCATATATCAATCAGTCCACCAATCACACAGTCAGATGATCATGCGGATATTCAGACAATCATATACAGTCTCTAAAGATCATAACTGACTCGAACATTCTCAGGCACATTAAGCATCCCAATAATCGTCAAGCCTCGATCTAACAGTATCAACGCATGCTTAATACTCATCTCCTAATTTGCAACCACTAACATGCAAGGCAATCACACTTATGATGCTCATGAAGCATATCGGAGTTTGAGGTGTAATATCCTTAAGCCGATATCGCTAAAATCCTCATTCAAGCTTCCCTAGAAATCCACTCAATCTGATATCCAAACCAGATCAATCCTTGTATATCAACAAATACGAACAAACATTAATTCGTGTATCCCCTATTCAAAACACAAGGTCAAATGCGTAAAAACAGCTTACCTGATTCGAATTGGCAAAACGGATTGCGCCATTGGATCCAGAACATCGAGAAACCCCTAGGTAGGGTCCCCAAAAAAAGTCAACGGGCGATCAATGGGTCAACTGTAATAACCCGTTTTGACCCAAGCCTTAAGCCCACTAACCAAACCCAAACAAACAACCCAAACCCGTTTACATGCCTAAACCAATACCCAAACCCGGGTCTAATGACCCGACCCGAACAGAACAAACCCTAGTAACCCTCAACCCTAGCAGCCACCCCCTACCATTAACTCCTGTCGCCGTCATCGTTATCCTCGCCGGCAACCATCAAATCCTGAACACACAACCACCGAAACCCTAGATATTAACCCTAAATCCAATCTTGGAACCCTAAATCTAACCCAAAAAATAAAATAACCGAAAATTAAATCTAACCTTAAACCTAATCTAACCAAACCCATACCATGTCATCCCTAAACCAAGCCATACCCCCAAAATCTGGCCATCCATCATCATGTCAGATCTGCATCAGAATAAACAAATTAAGGGTTGTTATTAGATGAAAAAATTGGGTTTATAAAACCAACATCAAATGTAAATCAATGGGAGAGTTCGGTAATAGAGAAAAATGGGAAATTTGAAGAAAATAAAAATTTTGTAGAAAGAGTTCGAAATCAATACAAGTAAGTTGAAAGGTTTTTTTTTAATCAAAATATTTTTTCTCATTATTTTTATTTCGAAACAAATCAAAAAAAGAGAGGGGAAAGGGTTTCGAATCTCACCGTGTTGTTGAGAGTTGCCAGGCACCGCTGTGATCCTCGCCGTGACATTGAGCCGCTGTGGGACGACACATAATGGTCGGTCGAGCAGGAGGGGTGGTTGCTGTAGGTTGAAGGTTGAGAGAAAGAACTTAAAGGTTGTTATGGTTTTGGTTATGTTCGAACAAAAAATTATCCTAAACCTGTTTTAAACCAATCCTTCTGATACGACGTCGTTTTGGCGTGCCTAACCCGCACAGTGACCCAACCTGAGGGGAGGATCCGTGCATTTTTAGGGGTTAATTATGAAAGAAGCCCTTCCTCTTCTTCTTCGTTTACTCTCCTGTTCAGGGGATAATTCCCCTTTCGGTCCCTCTTCCTCTTTCCTGCCTCTGTTTCTGTCTCGTTTTTCATTTTTATTTTGCATCTTTATTTCTCATTTATTTCAGTTTAGTCACTGAATTATAGGCTTTAATTCCCATCATTTTTTAGTTCGCATATATTTCCTTATATTTCGTTTCCATTTCATTTCAATCTTCTTTCTGTTTTTATTTTATTTAAATAGTTAATTATGTTGTATATTATTTGGGTGATTATTTTTGGCATGTTTTAGTGTTGGTCATTTTGTGAATATGGTCATTTTATATATTATGCTTGTTTTAATTCATATATTCGTATCCATGTTAGCATGATTTCTTTGTTTATTCATTTTGTACATTATGATATGTGTTAGCTAATGGCATGTTTAATTGTGTTCTCTTACATTTTGTTTTTTATATGAGTTGCCTTGGTCTTGTTCATTCATGCATATTTTCTTTTATGTGAATCACCATATGTTTAGCTTTGTTTGGTCACGATAAGTAATCATTAGTTTTGTTAGGTTTGCTTTGTTTCTTAGGCTATTTGTTAGTGTGAAAGTTTGTTAATTTTACCATGACATATTTATATTGTGTATGCATGTATATTGTGTTACATATTAAGTTCTAGTTTCTATGTTTATAGGATATTATGTTAATTTAGTCTCATGCTTTGTCATATGTATATGTCATGCATGTGTTATAGTTGTGGTATCATTAATGTATTTAAACATGTTAGAATTAATTAGTTAGTTTTGGAAGCGTGTCTTTTTTGCATGTTTATATTTATATTTTGTTTTATCATTATGACATGTCATGTTATTTTTGTTCATGCATTTCATTTTAATATTATTATTTATGTTTTTATGTTTGGATATTTATTTATAATATTTTGTAAGTTGCATTTCGGAAATATTATTATCAATGCGGTGCCCTTTTATCCGAGCGTAAACGAGGCCAGTATCAGGCGTAATGATAGTGGTTGGGCGTTTACTCTCGGATAACGGGGCTTTTAAAATTTACTCGCACTTATAACCAAATTTTAACTTAATCGTCACTTTAATCCAGAAAGTCTAATATTAATAAAGCGGTAATTATTAAAGTACCAATTTTGGGCGGTGTGGGGGTGCTAATCCTTCCCCATCCGTAACCGACTCCCGAACCCACGATTTTAAAATCTCTGGTTTTATGGTGTCTGACCTACCTAAGTGGCCGGTGGAAACTCCATTTTTAAATAAAATACATTTTTTCTAAAATCCCAAGGATGATTTTTAAAAAATACCCAAAAAATAACCAAACACCTTAAAACACTCATTTTTTAGATCGTTACATCAATGGGCCAGTCAAAGTCCTTGGTGTTCCAGTGCGGCGTAGGTGCAGGATAAGCTGCATGCACCCGCATGCAGGAATCCGTGGCGGTGGCGCACAGGCACACCTGCACCTGAAAAGCAGTGTGCACTTGCCCTGCCTGTTAGCCCATGCCCACGCTCAGGCGGTGGCGCGTGGAGCGTCTTTCGGTGACGAAAAACTCCAGACTGACAATTCTCGGATAGGCGGTCCAAATGGTGGCCTTCGTTCATGGTTTTAAGCACTGCTTCATGCCGTTCTAGCTCCTTTGAATCATTATTTCTTCTTACCCCGGTGTGTGGCGACGGCGACAGAGCGACCACTGGATGACTCCTCTCGTCGAGCTGAAGGTGATGGTAACGGCGGTGTAATCCACGGTGGCTCCGATGGTCGTAGATCGAGGTTCAAAACCTCTTTCCTCCCTTTCCTCCCTTTCTCTCCTTTCTCTCTCTCTCCAAAATATCTCTTTTATTTCCCTTTTTTTCTTCCACATTAAATCAGCCACCTTTTTAAATTTTTAAATCTCTTCCCTTTTTCTTTTCTTTTTATTTATCACAAAGCCCAATTCAAATAACCTTGTTTTGGGCTTTCCAACACAAGGCCCAATAAATTGGGTCCAAGGACCAATTTTACAAAGCCCAAGATTCGGGTCGTTACAGTTGGCTTTAGTAAGTTTGTGGGTATTTGTTCTATCCTTGAAGCTGAGTTTTGGGGAGTTGTTGAGGGTTTAAAGATGGCTTGGGCTAAGGGAATGCGAAAAGTGGTACTCGAGGTGGATAGTTTAGACGTGGTTCAGATCTTGAATAAGCGGACCCTGGTTAGGAGCATGACGTCGTTGGTGCAGGTTGCGAATGAATTAATAGACAGGGATTGGGAGGTGCAAGTAAGTTATGTACGACGGGCGGCAAATAAGGTTGCTGATGGTTTAGCCAAGCCGGCTCAGCCTCATGATGTTTTTGCGTTCAGGGTGATGGATTTCGTAACTCGTTTGTATCAGTCGACACCGGTTAGCTTGCTTGCTTTGGTACATGATGACTTATCGCCTGAGGTGGACATTATTTAGTATCATGTCGATTATTTTTGAAGTCTTTGTTTCTGTAAATACGAACATGTGCACTATTTTTCCCTCATTTAGGCTAAGGAAGGTTTTTTAACGAGGCACTTGTTCGTATGGTTTCCTCTCTATATTTATGTAAAAAAAGAGTTTTGTCCTTCAAATGTTTATTATATTTGTAATTTTTATCAAGCAAACATTTGATTGGAAAATAAGTTATATTTTGGTTTCTTTTTCCCCCTCACTACAACAAATTTGCTCATTAGTGGCATCTAAAATGTTGTCACTAAAAGTTACATTTTACGACACTATTATATGTAACGTAAAATATGATGTCACGATGTTCATCACGTTGGGCGCGTCGCTAAATGTTAATCGTGACGATGTATTTTTTGTCACGTATTTTCGAACGTATAGCGACGTTAATGCATGGTGTCACCTTATATTTTGTATTAGTGACAACTAATTACGTCACCCAATGATATAAAATTTTGTCATGAATCATTCGCATTGTCACCAATAATACCATAATTTCATTGTATAAGTGACAAAATAAAAGGCGTCACATTTTTAGTGACGTAGTATATCGTCACCTAATAATAGTATTAATGACGATAATACATTATATCAGTTTACAATTTATATTCAATGACAACTAGTTGCGTCGCTGGATTATGCAATATATCGTTACTGATAATTCTTATCGTCACAAATAAAGCACTAACTTCAACTTATAGGTGACGAAAAAGATATCGTCACATATTTAGTGACACAATATATCGTCACACTACAATAGCATGAATGACAATAATACATAACGTCATGTTATAATTTATATTAGATGACATGTGTATGTTTTTCCTTTACCAAATGAAAATTCATGATAGGTTTATGTTGCACAGAGATATTCACCCATCGCCATTGTCAGATAAGGAGCACTTCGAAAGGCAAATAAGTTTGAGTTGGTACAAGGGCTATTGTCATTAACCATCTTCGATTGTGGCTTATCGTCATCCATGTTTTTGCATTGAACATTATGATACTTCAATGTAAAAGCTAGGGGATAGATCCAAGAATGTACTGTGATTTATTTAATAGTATTTTTTATTTATCAATTAAAACATCAACAAAGTTTAAAGCATCAATTCATAAACTCAATATCGCCTTGTTTAAAGCTTACATTTGCTAGTAAACATGAACGGAACTTCATAGATATTAATAAAATCGAACAATGATTTCAGTAATAATATATGCCTTGATAATATTCCTGTTATAGTCTGCATGTGCTCCATATTTGTGATTCCTTAGCCTACCCTGCAAGATTTGATGTAATTCAAAATTTTACTAATTTTAATTAGAGTTGTTCGGTTTGAATCATGCTTTAGACCATACGAGGTATGTGCAATATCTTACTTGAAATAACAAGAACTAGTATTCTCGTTTTTATTTAACCAAAGAAAGATTTATAAGCCCTATAAACTTAATGAGTATTTTGTTTTTTTAAACCACAGGTATGTGTGTATGATGCATAGATACGATACAAGCATTTGAATTTTCATCGAGATTTCTAAATGTTTATCCAATAAGCATGTTGGTGCAAAGAAATATGGTTATTTAGTAAATAATTTTCAAGTGTACCAGGAACATAACTTGAATTTCTACCAACCACACAACAACTAAATAAGTGATGATCAAGATTATAATGTGTAACACACTTTTTTTGACAAAAATAAAATTATCTTCTTTTCTTCTAAAATATGATAAATTAAAGTGTTACAAATAAATCTTATTCGTGACGAATTTGCATCGTCACTAATTAACATTGAATTGTTATAATAATGATAATCTGTCACTAATATTTTCATTTAATAGGTGACGATTTTACAACGTCACGGTTTTCTCTAAACCTCACTGAAATATTTCCCTCTAAATTTTTTTTAAGGCGCCAATTATATAGTGACGAAAACAATAACCTTTTTTAAATTGTCAGAAAAGATATATCATTATTCACTAATTGTGACGAAAATAAAAAATTATCACATTTATAATATATTTTTTACGTTAATTCACAACGTCATATAAAAATTTCGTCATAAAATGAGAACTTTGTTGTAGTGCCTTTGGTTAGAAAATAAATTATATTTTTGGCTTCTTTTTAAAATTAATAACTTAATTTAAATTTTTGGGTAACTTATTTCAATTATAATTTAGCTTTAGAGTTTGTATATAGTTTATATCGATTTTACTACTGAATTTTAAATTGAGTAAATTGTACCATTGGATTTTAGTTTTAAGTTCAATTATAGAACTAGATTGTTAAATCATTAACGACGTGGTGGCGTAGTTTTTGTTTTTCATGTGAACTTTAGTTTGTGTACGATTTTGTCATTAAATTTTGAAACACTTCAATTTTAGACACTGAACTTTTCGATCGTGACTGCTAGTCAATTGTCATCTGTCATTGATTGTTATTTGCGGCAAGATCGGTATTAAAGTGATCGTATCTCACTCATGTTTATTCTCTTAGTATTGATTTTCCACGAAACTCACTCAAAATTGACGAAATTCCATATAAAGGTTTGACGTGATATTACTCTGATCTTCTTTGACGATTGTTCAATGAGACTAGTTTTGAGGTATGTTGTTCATCTTCTCAAATTTAAAACGAACATCTCAAAGCCCTCAAATCCGAGAAAGCATCCAAAACCAAAAAATAAAGTATTTTATGTTTAACTTCGTGAATTTCAAGGAGATTTTTAAAAAATTTCAACTGAGAAAATAATAGATAACGATAAGATGAATTCATTGGTGTCTAGGGCGGTTGAAAAAAATATCAAAGAAGGTTGGTTTTCAGCTGTGGCTAAAAATGTATAAAAATCCTAACTTTAATGAAAAAGATGAAATGTAATAAAAATAATAATGTTGACTTCCACGTCAGCACAAGTCAACACCAAACTTCACGTCATCTAAATGATAATGGATTAACGGCTAATACTATAATTGATTTCAAAACCAAAGTTTAATGATACAATTCAATCAATTTAAAATTAAATGGTAAAATGAGTGAGTTTATTTGGCTGGTTGGCTAATCTATTTATTTGGTTGGTTGGCTAATCAATTTATTTTTGTTCCTCATATTCTCCTAGGTCATAGGTTCTAGATTCGCTAGGAGTATCACTTTTCTCCCCTTAGAGTCTATAATTAATATTAGAATTAAGATTTATCAAAAATAAATAAATGATAAAATAAATAAAAACCTTAAAATTAAACTATATTTAACGTGGTTTACCCAGAATTTTCAAGCCAAAAATTGACGGCCTCCCAAAAAAGATTAACAATTTTATCTCTATTACTAGCATAAAATTCTTGATTTCGTCTCTAATTTATTTATTATATGATAAAACTTTTGTCGATAGTTTCCTTTTGTGTGCTAAAACTTTTGCCGACATCAATTTTAGAGCAAATCATACTTCAATTTCCTTATTACTTATTTCAGGTCTATTCCACAGAAAATAAATAATTTGTGGGGTTACGTTGGGAACGAGGGAGATTGGCATTATCCCCCCAAAAAAGAAGTAATACATAGCTTATGGCTTGTGCGATTTTGTCATCTGTAGTTGGATTTGAATGCTTGCTTTGTTGCATTGTGCCCCACATATCTTTCTCCCTTTAAAACGTGGACATGGGAAATGGGTGCCCACTTGCTCCTAACTTGATAACAAAAATTTATCTCCCACCCGTTTAGTTATTTATTTAGAAGATAAACACTGTTGCCTATTATCATGATGTGCATACTATAACCACCATCTGATTAAATAGCTTGCACCTAGGGGTGTATAAAACTGATCCAACTTAGTTATAATATGAGGTGATGATGACCTAAATTCGACTCAAGTCTGACATGATGTTGGCTCGAATTTAAGTTGGACCCGATTATTTTGAATATAAACTAAAATTGAACTCGATAATGTGATAACAAAACCTGACATGATGTGAACGCGAACCCGAAATTAACCTGATAAATATCTGATATAACCCGACTTGAACGACCTGAGATCCGACTTTAGCCGACAAGTTATCAATTGGACTTGTTGTTAACTCGACCTTTAAATGAGTAGAGTAAGAGTGAAATTATCCACTCAATCTAAAATTCAATTTTCATTTTTCCATTATTTCATTACCCTAAATCCTATAACCCCAATTTTTAAACCCTATAGCCCTATAATTTAAATCTTAAACCTCAAACTCTATACCCTAAAATATATTATAATTATTAAAACTAAAAATGTTGTTATTAATTTATTATTATTCAAAAAAATAAATACAACTTGTTTTTGCTTACTTCTTAATTTGTTATTGTTGTTAGTTAGTGTCATTATCATTATTAGAAGTAAAATATTACTTATTGTTAAATTAAGATTACAAATTTACAATTTACAAATTATGTAATTATATAGCATTCTCTTACATAGATGACTAATTTGAACTTAATGAATATTAAAAGTTAGTAATTGTTAATTTGTTGTTACTATGTTAGAAAATAGTTACTATTAATTACTAATATATTTTTACTTTTTGACCCGAATTAACCAGATTCGAATTATACTCGAACAAACTATAAGTCGACCAGTTGTCCCTAATAGACCTGAGAAAATGAGATTCGATCGTAAACTTTACCGAATATCTGAGAAAATAAGTTAGGAAATTTTATTACAGAAAGAGCTACCTAAAGTAAAGCACATTGAATGTTTGCATGACAATTGCACGTGCATGCATATATGTGCACACGCCCGGAGAAAGACGGCTGAAACATCTCTCCTTTTTACTTTTGGTTCGAATGAAACATCTATCAAATACAAAGACTTTTTGGCTGACCAATCATTTAACCTCTCCCCCTTTTTAACTCCCTCTTTTCACACACACACATATTAGCAAGATGGGACTAAAATTAGCTATTAAGAAGGATAAAATCGTTTCATTTCAAAATATTTAAATTTAAAAATTGAAAAAAGAAAAAGATTTAATTTTAATAAGCATTCCAACTAATAATAAATAAATTTGATATTGAAAAAAAGATTAAAAATACAAACCTCTCCCATTTCTTTAGTAGTTTTGTATGTGTCAGTCAGGCCATTGAAAAGCCATAGAATCAACCCATCAAACATATAGGGAAGTCCTTTGGGGAAATAGAAGTAAGAAATATAGGAATGTTGTAGAATAATCTAACGTGTTTCAATTCTAACCTGATTTTTCAAACACCATGTCTTCTTACGGACAAATGTGGTTAAGGATCTGGGTTATGGGACCCAATGCCTTAAATAAGAAAGCTACGGCCTAAACAATGAAGCCTATAGGGTCGGGATAAGTGGTCCTCTCCATTTGGTTAATTTGGGTCACTGAAACCTACTTTCTAATTCATTTCAAATACTATTCACCATATCAATTCCGTCAAAAAAAATCTCCAAAAAAAAGAAAGAAAGAAAAAGGCCAGCGATTTTTATTTCCTTTTGCATAGTTAACAAATTTGATTATCGCTGCATATATATAAGCTAATTATATAGGTTGAAAGTAAAGATAGCGAGGTTTTTAGATTATATTTTTCTCCTCTTGAATAAAATTTTGAAGATAATGTTAAGAAAAATATCATAATTGCTATGTTTGACGTTTGGTAGGAATTGTTTTGAAACAAAAAAGAAAAGAAAAGAAAAGGTAGTCCTGTCGTTGCTGTTGGTTTTTCACATCGAAAACAATGGAATTGAAAAGGAAGTTGAAGTTGAAATCCAATGAAGATTGAAACCTTTGAATGGACAGTCGATAATATCCTCTTCCATCTATATAAACCGTTCTTAACATTCGTACCCCAAAAAAAAAATTCTAACATCAACGTCTTTCTCTGAAAATTACATTTTATATATATCCTTCATCAGCTCGTTACCACACATTGAACTATGATTTAAATTCATGTCTAAAATTTTGGGCTTTATCTCGTTATCATTTTTTATTTTGTTGGTTTATCTCGTTATCCTTTCTCTGAAATTTATTGTCCTTTTTTATGTCCCTATCTATATCCCATACTGTAAAAATATATTTAAAGTTTAGGGTTAAAATTTAAAGTTAATGTTTAAGTTTTAGGGTTTAAGGTTAGGACTTAAAATTTAAATTATTAGTGAAGGCACATGGGCAGAGTCAGTAATTTATTTAAATGTGTCATTTTTTAATAATATTTAAGAGGAATTACTTATTTATAAAGGAGTGTCATTTTATTTACAAAGGAGTGCCAATTATATATTCTTCCATTTTTTATACACTAATTATATAAAAAATATAATTTCCAAAAAAGTTTGAGGTGCCAACCGACACCCCAAAAATCAATGTGGCTCCGCTCATGGTTGGGTATAGAAAAAAATACCGAAAGCGGCTAAAGATTTTTGTTCTAATCAAATCGCCTTAATATTGGTTGGTTTGATCGTTTATGTCGGGTTAATCAACCTTTTCTATTATGCCTTTATTTTAGATAGGGTTGGGTTTAATATAATTTACATATTATAAATATATTTAAATAAATAATAATAATAATTATTAATTTAGTTAAATCAGTCGTTTGATTACACATTTTAATCATAGATAACTAGCCTCCTTAATTATCTCGACAAATTGAGCAAGCACATTTGGTCGGTTGGTCAAGCTGCTCATCTTTGTTCTTTTATATCCCCTTAAATTATGAGTTTTAGACCTGCTAGAAGTACTCTTCTTTTTTTTCCCTAGAGTCTCATTTCTCTCCCCTCTAAGTAATTTTTTTTTTGCTCGGCAAGGAGAACTTTTATTTATTAAAAACCACTAAAAGTGGTTACAAAGATCATAAAGACCAACGCCCTTTAAACCAAATTGAGTGTCTCATTAAAAACCTCCATAAACTTAAATGGAGGAAAAGAGTATACTTCAACCTGATAATGCACGAAATAAGATAACAATTCTCACCCATACAAAAAAGAGATTAACAATGCGCACCATCTAACGACTAGACTCTTCCAAAACAATACTAAGGCTAAGGTAAAGGTAAAGAAGGTTGATCAAACAGCTCCCCAAATGATCCGTCCCAGGTTTACAATAACCACCAAAGCAGCATTGACGAACCTTGCAATTAGAAGAACTAAAACTTCCCCTACACCTATTATTGGTCATGATAAAATCACTCAATCTCCGCTGCCCTGTTAGAACATGGTAACATTCAAAACAACTCCTACCATAGTCAAAATCCTTACATCTGCATACACCTTTTACTCTAGTTTCAACGGTTTTCACAACTCTCACTCTGAACTCAAGCAACTCAGAGCAAGCCATCCTCACTCCAAGAACAATTGACTCAAAGCTCCACTTTACAATCAAAGAAATCAGCCCATCAATTCAATAGAGAAGAAACTTCCAACGATTTGCCTCCACTTGAGCAGACTTGATACTCAGAAACTTGCAAGTCTACTAATGCAATCATACTTTGATCCACAACTGCTCAAAAGAATAACTTACCAAGAGGACATGTACTAATTGCAACCATATTTCCCGTTCTCTAGTTACACCTAATCACGCGATCTCTCTTTTTCTTTTCCAATTGAATCTTCTCGGCTTCTAAACACGTCAAAAAGAATCGAATCCAACCCAAATTGCTTCCTCCCGCTTCTAAACACATTGATTCCAATCCAAAAGAGCTAAATCACGGACTGCCTCACTTTCATCACCCTCGATCTGAACCCCAAGGCTCTTGCCGAGCTCAAGAGTCTTCCTTGCTTCCTTAATCGCAACGTTCCACCTAGCCGTAAGATCAGAATCAGAAAGAGATCTCCCAGAAAGCTCCGACGATTCTAAATTCTTCTTAAACTTTTTGTCTATCCTTAATGCCCGATCCCTCTTCTTTCTTTCCCGCTCCGACAAAGCTTTATCTTGGAACTCTATCAAAGAGCCATATCTCTTTTCTTTCCGACGCTTTGTGGCCAATTCGGGGAAGAAACCCTTGGACTCCTTTAAGGTGCCAGACATCTCCCGTAAACCAGTAGAATCAGCAAAATCCACTTGTGCATTATTCTGATTATCTACAGAAGCCTCCCAAGAAGATTTACCCTTAGTGGGTTCAAGGGATTTGGGAGTTTCACCCACCACAAGTTGCAGGCCCATACACTGAATATCCTCCAAGGCCCGAGAGTTCGCACAAGCTTTTAGTTTTAAAGATTAAAAATTTAGTTTAAGGTTTGGAGTTTAGGGGTTTGAGTTGTAGTGTTTAGAATTTATAGTTAGTATTTAGAATTTAGGGTTTAAAAATTATGGTTTAGTTTTTTAGGGTTTAGGTTTAATAATTTAAGATTTGAGTATAATATAAATATACAGCCTTGTCTAAAATAAACTTTACACAGTCTATATATTAAAATTAAACCTTTTAATTTTTCGGTCAAAGTAGAACTTGGGGTATATATCCGAAAAGAGAAAATTGGCGTAGGCCCATAACCGATTCATGCGATTTTCATATCCTATTTTCTGATGGGCTGCGCTTGCAATGGACCGAACCCGATTCATACAAAAATTCCTTCACCTTTCCAAATTATAAATTCAACAATTTAGGCCTATATACCCCCCCTCCCCCCCCCCCCCAATTAGATTTTGTTATTCTCTTTAAATAAGTTTTTTTTTTTGGTATAAGTTGAAACTTAAAGTTTACCTTGAAATATGGTGGTGCATGAATTCACCTACTGATGTAGCAGAGCAAGGCCTAAAGTAACCGATTGTTTACCCAGAAAAGGGCCACCACATGTCCCCTGGTGGAAGGTTATACCTTCTTTGCTTTCTCTTGATGAGAATGAAGAAGAGGATCCGAGACAGGATAGATGGAAGGAACAAGAAAATACGCTGGGAGTCGGGCATTGTGACCAACAACATAATTTAAATAAAACATGTTATCAGCACATTGAAGGGTTTGGCCTAGTGGATTAAGCTTCTGTTCTAGGTTGGCATAAGTTCAAACCCCATTATACCCAGTCTTCTAATATTTATTTGTTTCACTAGTAAACTCTTTCAATCAAAACGCATGTCACAATCCCATTAGATGGTTAAATTTATTTAATTTAATTATAATTATGATTAAATTAATATAATGTGTAAATAACATGATCAAATATGTAATTGTACTATTTCTTTTAAGGTAAAGTTCACAAATGGTCACTAAACTTTGTAAAAAAACTAAAACGGTAAATTGAAATAATGTGTTAAGTTTAGTGAAATTTTTTCAAATTAGGACTAAATTGATTGAATGTGTAAATATAAAAGATTAAATGTGCTATTATAAAAAGTTTTATAACAGTCAGGTTAAGAACTTAACGACCGAATTACCATTTTATTACAAAATATAAAGTTTAAACTTTGTAAAAAAATCAAAACGGTAACCAAACTTTTAAATATTATAAAATGACAATTAAACTTTATATTTTGTAACAAAATGATAATTCGGTCGTTAAGTTCTTAACGTGACTGTTATAAAACTTTTTATAATAGCACATTTAATCTTTTATATTTACACATTCAATCAATTTAGTCCTAATTTGAAAAAATTTCACTAAACTTAATACATTATTTCAATTTACACATTCAATTAATTTAGCCCTAATTTTAAAAAAATCGAAGTTATTCCGCTACATTCCAGGAAATTTTTCTTTAGCATACTCTTTTCTTTTGCGGAGCGTCTTCCACTTGGGCATCATATTCTTTTCTTTAATTGCAGTAGTCTGTAAGTTCTTTGACTTCGTCAAGATAATATACTTACCCAGTCCGCTTCCATGAATGCAGAAACAATTGAAACCCAAAATGTAGTTAATAGCAGAATAGACCTTGCATATCACACAAAGTACTCTGTCAGTGAACTATTTGAATAAGCAGAAACTAGCTAGCAAAGCCTATGAGAAAAGCAATTTTCCCCCGATAGCAAATAGAAACCTAAAGACTAACAAATTTTGTATGGCATGAAACTTAACTAGTAGATGCACTCGAAAGCTAACCAAAAATCAGTGTAAACTAACAAGGAATTAAAATGCATGGAAGGTAGTTGGTAGTAGGGTAGTTTTAGTCTGTAAAAATCTAAATAAATAATCGAATTAACTCCTCATTACAAAAAAGCCCTTTTTCCCCTCAAAAAACTAAAATAAATCAGCCAAAAAACAATACCTTACTACAGAAATCAAAATTATTAGATGCTATAGAAGAAAAAAATTCCAATAAAAACACGGAAATTTAGTACCCATCTTCACAACAATTAATTTTATGAATCAGTACGAACAACTAGTTCTTCCTTTTTTTCTCAGATTTTAATGAAAGATTCAAAATAGCCTAAATTGTAACTATCGCAGCAAATTCGAACTTATTAACTACCAAATAACATAGCATTCAAAAAATTTCTCTAAAGTTTCCACATTTCCTCTCAAAACAACTAATCTAATACTAAAAGCATAATTAAAGTTCATCAACTCAAAACAACTAACTAAAAATTCATAGAAATCTACAAAACAAAGTAAGATAAATTATTCATAGATTTGATACAGACCTAGGGTTTCAACAAATTCGATTCTTGTCCTAGTGGAACAGCTTTGGAATTTTGCTCTAAAGACCAAATTGAAAGAATGTGTAAATAACGAGGGTTAAATTTAGTCAACTTTTTGAATTAGAACTAAATTTATTGAATGTATAAATATAGATGATCAAATGTGATATTATACAAATTTTTATAACAGCCACAATAAATACTTAACGATCTGAGTTACTATTTTGTTACAAAACGTAAAATTTAATTGTTATTTTATAATATTTAAAATTTTAATTATTATTTTATTTTTTAATAAAATTCAGTGAGTATATGTGAATTTTTTTTCATCTGCACGTCAGTTTCTCCTTTAGTATTTAATCATCAGTTTAGTTTACCCTTATTATTATTTATCAAATTTTGCCGAAACTCACGATTGACACGGATGCGTGCACAACAAGGGAAAGGAGCGCGCAACCCACGAGGAAGCTTTAGATTTTGAGTGGAATACAGTAAATTCTATGACGTGTGATTGCATGAGTCAAACGACAACCATTATGTTGGGACAAATTATATTATAAGTTATTCTTGTTACATTATTTATAAGATTAATTAATTAAATATATTTATTTTATTAATTTTTTATTTTATTTTTTTATTAATATTTATTGTAAATTAAATTTTAAAAATATTTTTTATTAAGTAAAGATTCATTTGATAAAAAAATAAGATAAAAAATTAATAAAATAAATATATTTGATTAGTTAGTCCAATAAATAACATAGCGAGAATGACTCATAATATAATTTTTCTTATATTTAAGATTATATTTAAACATTTAAAAAATCAATATATAATCAGAATTTGCTTGTAAGATTTGGTGATGTAAATAAAAAAAATTATATTATTTAAATATTAATTTTTCAAGTGTTTAAATGTATATATTTTTTTACTCAAAAGCTGATACAATAACATAACTAAAGCAAGATTAGGAAGGTTCATGTACGTCCAATTATTTTGCCTAACGTTTATTTAAGTCTCTGTTAATTTAAATATTTATCAAATTAAACATTAATCTCACTCAAATTTATTTTAAATATTTGTTAAGCCCCTGGTAATTTTAAAATTATACGACTTGACTCATCTTAGTATTTATTTCTAGTTTTTCGTCCCTGGACAAACATTCCGACAATTGTTGGCGGCAGCTCCGAACCCCTTGTTGGTTGAAATGCTCTCTCAGATTTATAGTAGACCGGTCAATTTTAACTCGTAGCTGAAACCAACCCAAAATAGTAACTTGATATGATCTGACATCAAATTAAGTATAAATTTTAGGCTAAAGTACATAAATGGTTATCAAATTGTCCAAAAATATTTAAAATAGTCGTCAAATTTTTAAAAATTATACAATGGATATTAAATTTTAATTTTTGTTATAAAATGACCATCGATTTGTTAACGGCCATTAAATGGGTAACGTGGTAGTTATGGAAATTGACAGATCAGATCATTTCAAGAAAGTTTGGAGACTATTTACTTTTTTTTAAATAGTTTAGTGACCATTTATGTACTTTACCTTAAATGTTAATATATAATTTAACTTATAACATATAAATTTGTAATTATCAAATTTATCAACATAAAGCATGTATTTTAATCTTTTATTTTTTAAATAGTAAAACAAATTTATCAAATTGTCTCAGTTAAGTTGGTTGAATCGGTTGCAATTGATATTGGTTAAACCGATTTTTTTTAAAATACAAATAACTCTAAATTTAATATTGTGAAACTCAAAATAATCCATGCTTTAAATTAGGGTGAATATTTAATAGACAGTCGGTGTAATTTTTTTTTACATAAACATATTTACTTTCAAATCAGAATCTAAAATTTTAACCCTAAAACCTTAAAACTTTAACCGAAAACCTAAACTATAAACTCTAAATTCTAACCCTAAACCTTAAATTCTAAATCATATAACATAAACCCCTAACATCTTGTAGTTACCTATTTTATCTGCCCTAGGATCTAATTCATGCGCAGTCGGCCCATGGTTGTTGGATCATCCTTTGATCCAACGGTCCATATTAATGCTCAGGAAACCCTAGCCCCTTCTCCATTGCGCCGCACCGCCTCACACCATTGGATTCAACAGCAATCAACGATCCAGACTGTTTGAGGAGGAGAGTAATCGGATCACCACTCGCCCATGCGCCAGACGGTTCCACCCTTTATCCGCACATAAGAAGCCATACGCTCAACCCTTCGACTGCCTCAATCGCTCAGCTCCCATAACCTTCATTAGAACCAACATCGACTGCCACGCCTCACCACAGTTGTCGATGCGCTCATCCATTCCCTCGGCCAGTTGTGTCATGCAAGCAAAAAAAGAGGGTGAATCAAAGGCCAAATTGAACAAAAATAAAAAGGGATCGAAGATTTGAGTCAAAATCAAGGTAAATTGGGAAGGGAATCGGCCAAGCATGGGAACAATGGACCAAATCCGATCAAGCCAATATAGGGAAACAATCGCATAGATTCCACTGTAATTCGAGAATGAAATCAAAATTTCTTTCCCCATCTCTCATATACCATTCATGTAATCGACCTATAAAAAGCCACGAATTTTACAATTATAACACACACAAATTTTACACGCAATAACAAGCACTCAAGCAAGTTCTAAAGGCTTTATACTCGACCCAGACCTGATACGCACCATACACGACCCGCGCTCTTCTTTCACCGGATTCACACTTCGACCCCACTGCTTGAACTTTCTTCACTTTAGTCCTTTTGCATTTGCCAATGTGGGAAGTGGACTCTTAATTAGGAGGGGCCATATGTGGTAACGAAAGCCTTTTTTGGAGGAGCTTTGATCTTAGCTGAAATGGATGGAGATGAACTACAGAATCCCGTAAACTCAAATTTGATCAAACGATATTGTGCTTGAAAAAAAGAAAAGAAGAGAAAAGAAAAAAAAGAAAGAAAAGAAAAGTCAGAGTGAAAACCCGAACGAACACTTAGACTTAAGAAAAAAGAAAAATAAATAAAATGGGGTTCAAGATGAAAACCATCAAAGAGCGTCTTGAAACCGAAGGTGGATTCAAATTGAAAACCTGTAAAGGACATCTTGAATATTTGAGGTTTAGGCGTTTGGTAATGGTAGGTGACCATCTCAAAAGACCAAAAGTTTTCTCAACATCCTCATCATGGTATTTAAAATTTTCTCCACAAGGGTTGCATTTGGAAGAACTTTCGAAGAATTGACTCAGAGCGCTTTGGCCCTTGATATTTGGACACTCTGTTACTTTTCTTTGTAATTACCCTCGTGTTTGCCACTATAAATAAACCTTATGTTAAGTGTGAAAAAATACTATATTTCTACCCTTTTTACTCTCGATTATTGTTAGACTTAGGCTCATTTTAGTTGCATACTAGGCATTCATGCATAATTTCATAGTTTCTCTTACCGTTAAGCTTGATTACTCAATTTGGTTGATTCTGTGGAAAAAGATACTGCTTTGGTGTACTTTTATGTATAGGAACTAATTGCTCAAGCAATCGGGAAATTGCCGAGGCAATGGAGGATAAGATGAAGTGGGAACCGATTTGATGACTGGATAAATCCAACATGTTTGAGATAAATGGCGTGAAGCAAATGAGTTGGAATTCCATGTAGAGATCAAAATGAGATTAAATTCTAAGAGTTTTGGAGAAGTTTTTGGAGGAATAAAAATATAATAATAAAATAGATTTATTTCTTTTATTCCTTATTTAATTCCAACTCAACTTCCTCCTCAAGAAAGACTTTGACCTAGCCAACTCCTATAAATAAGAAGACTAGCCGCCAGCCTTAGGGGGAGTCGAATTTTAGAGAGAAAAATAGGGGTTGTCGACATCTTCTTCTTTCTTCTTGTGTTTCTTTTGCACCAAGCCATGAACTAAATTTAATTGGCTTGGGTTGTTGTATTTTTGTGGTTGTGAGAACAATTGGATTTGTTTAGGTTTTGAGTTTGCAATTTCAATTCAAAGTTTGTTCATTCTTGGTTCTTAATTTTGATTGCGAGTGAATTGGAAGAAGATCTCGTGAATTCATCCATTTATCTAATATCGAGAGAGTTAGATTCAAGAAACGAATGAGCATGGTTTTCATACAATCAATCGATGGTGAAGACTAATTCAACTTAGGGATAAGTTGCGGATTTTAACGGCTAAAAGGAATGCAAGATTGGTTATTGTCCACCCTTGGTTCATACATGGATGTATTATCAAGGCATACACAATTGACAGTGTTTCGAGTTAGGGATAACAAGAAACCATTAAAGAACGTTTCGCCGAACTTTGAAGATTATCGCCCAATTACCCAAGCAATCGTTCCATTCTCAATTGCCCAAGCAATCGCAGAATTGCCCAGGCAATCCGACTGGATCCAATTGACGAAACAATTGAGGCATTCTAGCACTCAATTACCACGACACTCTATTCCATTATCACTCAATGACTCACAATAACCCGACCTACTCTCTCTTATTTGATTACATCCCACTTTACTTTAATTGCTTTTTTACTTTACTCGTCAAAATTAACTCCTATTATCAATTGTGTTTTTATTTTTACAGTGCGAGAAGTTAGATTCCCGAAGTAGCACCAATCACTGTGGAGACGATATCTAATCTATACTATTACTTGGGACGTGTACACTTGCACCATTTGTGTTGCATTCAAAACACGCAACAAGTTTTTGGCGTCGTTGCTGGGGATTGGCAATTGCAACTTTGTTTTTAATTCCTTGCACTTTTATTTTTATTTTTATTTTTGTTAATCGGTTTCAAAGGACTTACAATTTTGGCTTTGCATCTGTGTATGACCAGGGCGAGACCAACATCACCAAAATACCCGTTTGAACCTGAGATAGAATGAGTTCTTCATAGGAGAAGGCGTGAGCAAAGAATAGCGATGGTAGATCCTATTGTCCCAGGCAGCAATCAAAATAATGTGGCAATAGGATGAGGAGTTTTAGTCAAACAACAACCAGTTCCTGTCCGAAATAGAGCTATTCAAGATTATCTAGAGGAAGATCTCAATGGTCTAAACCCAGGAGTTGTCACACCTGAAATTGAAGCCGCCCACTTTGAATTAAAGCCAGTGATGTTAATACGATCAATACAATTGGTCAATTTGGCAGTTCAGCAACTGAAGATGCCCGACAACATCTCAAATCATTCCTGGAGATTTACAATTCATTCAAACTACAAGGAGTCCATGATGATGTCCTAAGGATGAAATTATTCCCTTATTCACTGAGGGATATGGTGAAATCGCGGTTAAATAGTATTCCATCCAGATCTATAGGATCTTGGACTGATTTATGCGTGATTTCCTTGCCAGATTTAGTTCTACAAATATGACTGATAAATTGTGTGACGAAATTATCACTTTTCAGCAGGCAGATGATGAATCCATGTACGAGGTTTGAGAGCAATATAGAGAACTTTTACACAAATGTCCCATGCACGGATTCCCAGTATGGACACAAGTGATGATGTTCTACAACTCAGTAAATACACCGACAAGGATGATGCTAGATGCCTCAGCAAATGACATACTCCTTGACAAGTCACCTGAGGAAGCGGTAGAGATTCTGAGCCATCTTGCCAATAACGAATATCAGTTCCCAACTACCCGAAGGGGAATAGTCAAACGAAACATGACAATCAATGAGCTTGATTCATCAAACTCAATTTCCGCACAATTGGCTACTTTAACCAATTTGGTTAAAAATATGCAGCGACCAAGCAACACACAGGAGATCAAGGTAGTAGATTCTTTTTATGATTTATGTAGCAGTAACCATGATTCTTCTGAATGTCCGCAGAACCTATAGTCTAGCTTTTACGTTGGAAACTATAACCGGAACAACAATATGATGTCCAACACATACAATCCAGCCTGGAGAAAGCACCTAAATTTTTCATGGAGCAACCTAAACAATGCCCTCAATCAGAACAATCAAGATGTACAAGTATCAAGATTCCAGCAGAATCTGCCTCGGCAATAGATGTTGCAGCAACAATCGACACTATCTAGTTCCTTGGAAAATTTTCTCAATGCTTTTATGTTAAAAACTAAATCTTATATGGTTGAGACTAGTAGTTACATGAAAATGACTGAGATGAGACTGCAGAATTAGGAGGCAACCCTGAAATCATTGGAGACTCAATTTAGGCAATTCACCTAAAACCTGAATACAAGACCGCAGAGAGGTTTACCCAGCGATACTAAGGTCGCTAAGGGATAGGCTATGAGCAGTGTAAAGTAATTACCACTCAGATGGGACGAAAGCATAATGATGCACTTGTTCAGCCTATAGATCGCCCAGAAGAACAGTCATCCGCTCAAAAATATGTAATTGACGAGGACACCTCATCCAAAATTGGTGAATCGAGAATTACCCAGGCAATTCCAGATGCCCAGGTAATTTCAATTGCCCAGGCAGGTTGCGATGAAAACCCCAAATTGAAGAAGAATGATGAGGAGATTCGAATTCCACCACCATTTCCCACAGAGACTAAAACGGCAGAAACAAGACTACCAGTTCAAGAAGTTCCTTGACATCTTGAAGTAATTCCACATCAATTTGCCGTTGGTGGAAGCAATAGAGCAAATGTCGAACTATACTAAGTTCTTTAAAGACATTTTCTCTAAGCGAACAAGACTATGTGAGTTTGAAACAGTAGCCGTGACAAAAGGATGTATGCAATGTTACACAACCCAATGCCACATAAGTTAAAATATCCCGGCAGTTTCACAATACCTTGTGCAATCAAAAATCACTATATCGGGAATGCATTATGCGACCTTGGAGCAAGCATAAACCTTATTCCGAAATCAGTCTTCCAACGATTGGGCATAGGGAAGCCGAGACCCACAACAGTTATGCTGCAGCTTGCGGACAGATCTTACGTGCATCCAGAGGGAAAAATTGATAATATACTGGTAAAAGTGGATAAATTTATTTTTACCGCTGACTTCATTGTTGTAGATTGTGAAGCAGATGAGTTCGCACCTATCATTATTGGAAGACCATTCTTAGCCACGGGACGAACATTGATTGATGTCGAAAAAGGAGAACTCACAATGCGGGTGAATGACCAGCAAGTTAAGATAAATGTGTTCCAAACCCTGAAGCATGCCGACGATCCAGAAAAATACAAATTCATTCATGCCACACCCGGATCCAACTTTGACGTAAAAGAGAATTACCTTGGTAATTGCCCTACCAAACCTGAGAAACTTGAAGAACTGATCGACGAAGTGCAAGAAGAAGAAAATTGGATAGTAAGTCAACCAGGTAAATATTTCGAACCATTAGATTACTTAGGTAAGGAAGGTAAAATCAGAAAACCCTCTATTGAGAAATCTCTCATTCTCGAGTTAAAGCCACTACCACTTGCCACGGAAAGCAAAAGAAAAAGGTTGCCAAGACAAGATAACAGAAAACATTTGATGGATTATAACGGCACCCATGTTGAGCGCGACAAAGAAGTGGTCACTTTTTTTAGATGCATAAACATGCTCTCCTTTAGTATTATTATTATTTTTTGTTTACTATTTTTATTTTTATTTTATTTTCAATTCAGACATTTTTTATATTTATTATTTTCGATTTTATGATTCTTTTATTCTTGTTTTTGTTTCCAACTACAACCACAAGATCATCCATGGCCAAAAACATCAAACAATCCACTGCACCCAACAACATTGTGTCTTCCTCTGTGTTTCCTACCGGCATACTTGCCTCGGCAACCGAAGATGCCTCGACAACTGTCGTACATGCTAAATTAAAGCACGCGATGAGGTTGCAAAGGATCAAGTCGCGCCACCAGCCACCTGCATCCAACCACCGCGTTCTAGAAAAAGAATCAAGCAAACAGCCCGAAAGAAACTCATCATTCAAGGTGACGACCTTTCCGACTAACCCATTTGCATTTTAGTTCATTTTTACTTTTCTGTAATTGCATGCATTGAGGACAATGTTTCTCTCGAGTTTGGGGGGTATTTGTTTCTAATTAGTTTCATGTTTAGTCGCATTCATCTTTAGTAATCGCATATAGGTTGCACATGTTACTTGCCATGCCTTTGATTAGATTTAATTGCTTAAGACTTGTTGAATACCTAATGATGAATTTTTGTCATTGCACTTAATTAAAAGAACCTTTAATTTTAAGATTGCATGGAAAAAACTTAGAATTTTACTATGATGCTGAATATTATTGACACGATTGTGGCTTGTTGATTGAAAGAAACTTAGTGAACTTAGGTTGCTTAAATATTGGGTAAATAAAAAAATTCTTGCTAGAGGTGCCCGAAACCGGCTCTAGTTAAGAATCGCTAGAAGTGCCCGAAATTGGCTCTGGTTTATTAACATTAAAAATAAGAAATTGCTTGTTTTGCTAGAGGTGCCCAAAATTGGTTCTAGTAAACTAAAAATTAAATGCCCCGACAATTAAATCGATAAAAGCCTATTGTTCACATAGAATCTTGAAAATCAACTTGTACACAACTACGCACACACATTGTCACGAGCATTATAGTTTGGTTCCGGGTAATTATTGTGCTATCCAAAAATTCTAAGGTGATCATACCTTGTGCCACGGTTCTGAGGTTTGAAGTCAAGTTTAAAGTATGTCTTTGATGATTAAAGTCTTGGCAGATAATTGTTAGTTTTGCATTGCTTGAGGACAAGCAATAGTTCGAGTTTGGGGTGTGAAAAAGTACTATATTTCTACCCTTTTTACTCTCGATTATTGTTAGACTTAGGCTCATTTTAGTTGCATTACTAGGCATTCATGCATAATTTTATAGTTTCTCTTACTGTTATGCTTGATTACTCAATTTGGTTGATTTTGTGGAAAAAATATACTCTTTGGTGTACTTTTATTTGCAGGAACTAATTGCTCAAGCAATCGGGAAATTGCCGAGGCAATGGAGGATAAGATGAAGTGGCAGTTGATTTGATGACTGGATAAATCCAACATGTTTGAGATAAATAGCGTGAAGCAATGGAGTTGGAATTTCTTGCAGAGATCAAAAGGAGATTAAATTCTAAGAGTTTTAGGAGAAGTTTTTGGAGGAATAAAAATATAATAATAAAAGAGATTTATTTCTTTTATTCCTTATTTAATTCCAACTCAATTTCCTCCTCAAGAAAGACTTTGACCTAGCCATCTCCTATAAATAAGAAGACTAGCCACCAGCCTTGGGGGAGTCAAATTTTAGAGAGAAAAATAGGGGCTGTCGACATCTTCTTCTTTCTTCTTGTGTTTCTTTTGCACCAAGCCATGAACTAAATTTAATTGGCTTGGGTTGTTGTGTTTTTGTGGTTGTGAGAACAATTGGATTTTTTAGGTTTTGAGTTTGCAATTCCAATTAAAAGTTTGTTCATTCTTGGTTCTTAATTTTGATTGCGAGTGAATTGGGAGAGGATCTCGTGAATTCATCTATTTATTTAATATCGGGAGAGTTAGATTCAAGAAATGAATGAGCATGGTTTTCATACAATCAATCGATGGTGAAGACTAATCCGACTTAGGGATAAGTTACGGATTTCAACGGCTAAAAGGAGCGCAAGATTGGTTATTGTCCACCCTTGGTTCACGCAGAGATGTATTATCAAGGCATGCACAATTAACAGTGTTTCGAGTTAGGGATAATGAGAAACCATTGAAGAACGCTTCGCCGAACTTTGAAGATTTATCGCCCAATTGCCCAAGCAATCGTTCCATTCTCAATTGCCCAAGCAATCACAGAATTGCCCAAACAATCCGACTGGATCCAATTGACGAAACAATTGAGCCATTCTAGCACTCAATTACCACAGCACTCCATTCCATTATCACTCCACGACTCACAATAACCCGGCCTACTCTATCTTATTTGATTACATCCCTCTTTACTTTAATTGCTCTTTTACTTTACTCGTCAAAATCAACTCCTATTATCAATTGTGTTTTAATTTTTACAGTGCGAGAAGTTAGATTCCCGAAGTAGCACCAATCCCTGTAGAGATGATATCTATTCTATACTATTACTTGCGACGTGTACACTTGCACCGTTTGCGTTGCATTCAAAACATGCAACACCTTACATATTAGAGTTCACGTTTTACCTAAGTTTGCATGAGAACCAATGGATTTGCATTTATACAACATAAAAGATTTTTTAACATTACTCTAAATATGGTTTAAAAGTATAGAAACTATGATGCATTTCATTGTTTTGACTCTAATCATATCATTTGCATAAGCATAAAAATTTGCACAGATTGCGATGCCAGATTGGGGCAATTACTTAGATCAAGGAAGCGAGATTCTATAAGCATTAAATAACATTCAAAGATATTTAAAGTAGAAATAAGCTCCGTTGCGAGGATTCCCATACAAGGCGATCTAAAAGAGTTCTCAAGAAGCTTTGAGGGATTAGAAAAGATTACACTACCAATTGGAAATACAAGATTACTGGATTGAGCGAGAAAATATGCAAGGATCAAATGTTTTCTATGAAGCAAATATATAAGGATCAAGTGTTTTCTATGAAGCAAAGAAGCAGGGATCAAATATCTTCTACGAAGCAAAGAGGTGCAGAGACATGGTCAGTTTTAACTCAGTGTTTTGCACCACTTAAAGAAGCGCATTCGATTTGTTCTTCTTAGGTTCGCAGGAGCAGATCACCCTATCGGCTGGGTGTCTTCGGGTTTGAAGGACGAGAATCATATTTTCGCCTATCTTCAGTTTTGAAGGAGCGTCATTCAATTTGTTCTTCTTGGGTTTAAAGGAGCAGATCACCCTACTGACTTGGTATCCTCGGGTTTGAAGGACGAAAGTCATATTTTCGCCTATCTTTAGTTTTGAAGGAATGCCATTTGATTTGTTCTCTTCAAGTTCGAAGGAGCAGATCATCCTACTGAGTTGGTGTCCTTGGGTTCGAAGGATGAGATTCATATTTTTGTCTATCTTCAGTTTTGAAAGAGTGTCATTCAATTTGTTCTTTTCGGATTCGAATGAGCAGATCACCCTTACCGACTTGGTATCCTCGGGTTCGAAGGATGAGGGTCATATTTTCACATCGCCTTAAATTAGAATAAGCGGTGTTTAACACGCAGCTCGGCCGGATAAAATCAGTGCATTTTGTTCTTTGTTATATTCCTGTTTCACCGAAATGAGCAAAGACGGGCAACTGCAGTCACCTTTTTTATCCGCCCTTAAATTTTGATTCGTTCACTTTTATTTTATCCATTTTTATATATTAAAACCCATGTAAAAATATAAATATCCAAGTCCATTAGTGAAAAGTCCATTAAAGAAGTCCATATACACAAATAAGGGCTTGTTTAGCCTTAGATTAATTAAAAAAACCTATGATCTAATCCATGCGCAGCCAGCCCATAGTCGTTGGATCATTATTTGATCCAACGGTCCAAATTAATGCTCAGGAAACCCTACCCCCATCTCCATTGCGGCGCACCACCTCACACTATTGGATCCAACAATAATCAACGGTCTAGACGGCTTGAGGAAGAGAGCACTCGGATCATCACTCACCCACGCGCCAAACGGTTTTGCTCTTCATCTGCGCATGAGAAGCCACGCGCTCAACCCTTTGACTACCTCGACCACTCAGCTATCGTGATCGTCGTTGGAACCAATACCGACAGCCTCGCCTCACCACAGTTGCCACCGCACTCATCCATTCCCTCGGCCAGCCGTGTCATGCAAGCAAAAAAGAGGGTGAATCAATGGCCAAGTCGAACAAAAATGGAAAGAGATCAAAGATTTGAGTCAAAATCAAGGTAAATGGGGAAGAGAATCGACCAAGCATGGGAACAAGGGACCAAATCCGATCAAGCCAGTATAGGGAAACAATCATATAGATTCCACTATAATTTGGGAATGAAATAAAAAAAAATTCCCCATTTTCATATACCATTCATGTACTCGGCCTATAAAAAGCCATGAATTTCACAATTGTAACACAGACAATTTTACAGGCAATAAAAAACATTCAAGCAAGTTCTAAAGGCTTTATACTCGACTCGTAAATCGACCCATACCAGATTTGCACCATGCACGACCGGCGCCCTTCTTTCATCGGATTCACACTTTGACCCCCACTGTTTGCAATTTCTTCACTTTAGTCCTTTTTCATTTCAATTCAGGTATTTAATTATTTTTTGTGAAATTTAATCCTTTGTTTGTTCTATTCATGTGGATTGTATTGCGTAATTTGTTTATCTTTTTGTGCTATTTAACATATTTAAATTGTAGTGTAATAGATCCTATAATGATTAATAATATGATTTGCTTTCCTTTAATAAAAAACTTCTATAAGATAATTTATACACTTTTAGGTTAGCTCCTCTAAACATGTTAGTAAATATCTATTAGGATCTTAGATTTAATTTTAAGTTGTAAGGTATGTTAGGTGATCAATCCCATAGATTTAGGCCCTCTTTAATAATACACTCTTTAATTTAACTTGGTATCTTTTTAGATAATTTAACACAACTTTTAATTAAAATCTGCCAAGAAGAGCCTTTTTAGGATTAGTTTCTCTAAACACTTATCAATTAAAATTTTAAGTTTTAGAAATTAATAAAAGGGCAAATAAAACGACATTCAAAAAGATCTTCTTGCATCATGAAAACATAATATTTTCTCAAGTAGGGTTAATTCGGTCTTCCCCTAGCAATTGGGGAACGGTCAAAACTCCTATGCGAGACTATATTTTTGGATTTTAGGGATTAATGCCTTAAACCCCTTGGATCTAAAATTGATTGGGGTTTCCTCAGCTGTGGCAAATTCGGGTCACTTTTAGAACTTTGCGGATATTTACATTAATCTTTGCACGCATTCATCCGGATTACCAAGGAAAATATTAGTGATCAAGTAAGCGCCCTTTTGCCGGTGTGATGGGGGTGTTAATCCTTCTCCACACGTTACCGTGCCCCGAGCCCTTAAGATTTCAAAATCTCTGGTTTATTTTTAGGTTTTCGGTCCGCCTAATATAATAAAAAAGATCGGTGACGACTATGTTATCACACATCTAAACCTTAAAATAAAATCCTAAACCCCTAAATAACTACGCTTGTAAAAACTTTATTTTTTGCTGACAATATATAGAGTAATAATCCTTAAATTAAACTTGAATCACTGAACTTAAAACGACTAGAATCTAAAAGTCATAACCTTTCGAACTCCAAATATCTAAACCCAAAAGTAATACAATCTAAAATCGGTCTAAACCCGAGAAATTTAAATATATATTGACCCGACCCAAACTAGCCCAACCGCCCAGGTCTAGTTTGTAGGTTTAAAAATCTCATTTAAAGTTGGTCTTGGGTTCTGCTGGTCTTTTCTATTTTTTTTTTCTCTCTAATAATATTCATTGCATCTGGGTCATTTGAGCCTCTTGCGGTCTTGTCTTTAGTGGAAGTGTTTTCCAGACCCATAATTAATATAAATAAATAAAACGTTTTATATAAGGAAGCATTCATAAACATAGTATTAAAAATCTAAAGATTTTACATATTTTGGTATAACGTAAGTAACCATAACCGAACCATAAAATTACCCATCACCGACCTTAAGATACGGATGTCGACATGTGGCTAATTATCTGCCATTAGGAAACATTTCAATCATTTATGTGTAAATTATATCTAAAGGTCCTTATATTTGAGTAAGTTTGCAGTTAAATCATCGTATTATAAAAGATCACAATCAAGTCACTCTAGTTATTGATTGTAATAATTAAATTATTTTGTCAATAAATGTAAAACAAACATTAACTTTTTAGTCACATTTCATCATTTGAATATAATTAAAAGTTAATGTATGTTACACATTTCATCACTCTATTTATTGACTTAATGTGCAATTTACCCATAATTTATTCACTTTGATGTCTAAAAAAAAACTTGCCATTTTGAGTTCTCCTTCAAATTGGCAGCAACTGATAGAACATAAAAACACACGTATTTTAATATATTTATGTCATGTCACGCGCTTTTAACAGGGTGAATACAAATCGAAAGGGTTAGATCAGCATTAGAGACCGTTCTGTAACTTTCAAAAATCTTTATATTTTTTATGGGTAAATAATACCGTGGTCATTAAACTACTTCTGCTTTTTTAATTTGGTCACCAAACTATTATTTTAGAAAAAAATCACGTTACATTTTTCTTATTTTGATCACTATGTTACTTTTTTTTTCTGGTCACCAATCTATTGCTTCTTTCTTGTTTTGGTCACCAAACTATTATTTTTTTCGTGAGTTTTAAACGGCGGGTGACCAAAACAAAAAAAAGTAGCGCTAGTGACGATTTTGTCAATAATAATAATTTGGTGACCAAAACACCATAATTTTTTGGTGATCATTATGTTATTTTTTCGTGAGTTTTTAACGGCATATGTTGCATCAGGAATAGTTTAGTGACCAATAGTATTGTTTACCCTTTTTATCTAAATAAAATTTAAAGGAACAATTAATTTCGAATTAAATAAGAAATCGACTCAAAATGTAAAAATGAAAAATGTTTGAGTATGATAAAAATATGGACATTTAAGTTGAAAAAGAATGTTTTTTAATATTCTAATTTAGAATGGATTTTGAATTTTTTAAGAAAGTATTATATTATATATTAAAATATTTTAATACACATAATTTATATAATAGAATATAAAAACCTACTTATAAATTAATGTTTAGAATTTATATATACTAAGAACCACCCACACTTTTTATATATATTTATGTGGTGTTTCTCCATTTCCAGATCCGATCTCATTTTTGCGCCGACTCGCAAAGTTCCTAGTCCTTCAAGTCAAAGCTATTTTTCATTTCTTTTTCTTTTGTTATAAATTCCCGGAAAATCAACCGTCTCGGAATTCCCTTAGAAAATAAAGTGATCCCTGTTTGCTATTTTGGGATCATTTGGATTCTGGGTAAGTCTCCATCAAAGCTTTCTCCATATAATTCTCAGCTGTTAAATTTGGGTTTTCTTTGAAATGCAACTTATTGATCTGTTCCAGACTATAATTGCACTTTTGATCCTGCATTATGTTTCTTTTTATCGTTATCACTTCATAGCAAGTGTTTTTTTTACCTTGATAAATAGAAAAAGAGAGTTGAATTTATGGCATTGATTGAAGCTCTTAAATAAGCACCGGATTCTAGTGTCGTTAATACAGTGATCTTTGTTTTTTTTAGTTCTAAGGTTTGATCTCTGTTTGTCTTGACTTTCTTTTCTTTTAATTTTCGATTTGGGTTTGATTAGTGTACTGTAATTGTTATTATACGAATATTGCGGTATTACTAAGTTGAATTATGCGAATATGTCGGATTATACATCTGTTGAACAACTCCGATGTTTTCTGGTTTTTTCTCCGGCAGTTTAATAGCAAAGAAGTTCATCATGTTCCGTGTTTCGCCTAGTAGGAACCAAAGATCGAAAGGATTGAAGGTAAAGCATGCTCTTCAAATATGTGTTCTTGTCGGTATCTGCATCTGGTTGCTTTACCAAGTTAAGCACTCTGGTGAGAAGAAAACAGCTTATGAGGCATCCGGGAATGATGTCGTTAAGTTGGGGAGAAAGGACTTTCCTCGATCGGAAGGTATAACCGTTAAGGACGCACGGCACAAGGAGGAAGAAGAGGAAGAAAGCAAGAATGGAGAAGAAGATAACAAGCTTGAGGTAACTGAAGATGAAGGGAAAGGGAATGGGGATGTTGATGCAATGAACAAGGGAAATAACGAGAAACCCGAAGAGGAAACCGGGCGCAGAGAAGATTCATTAGATGGAGGGAAGGAAGAGGAGAGTGAAGAGAGCAAAGAAAATGGAAATGATAGGAGCCAAGAGGACACTGAAAACAAAGGGAATGAGGAGACACATGAAGAGAAAGAGACGGAGAAGAGTGAAGGTGAGATAGAGAATTCAGGTGCCTCGGATGGCCGAGTTGAAGATGGAGTTGACCGGAACAATGAAGAAGCAAGAGAAGAACATTTCAAGGCGGATGATTCTTCCAGCGAAGTAGTCCATGATGCCCAAAATGTTGCAGTTGAGAATGAGACGAGTGGTTCGGAAAACTCCAATGTGTCGGAACAGTTGGAAAACAAAGATAAGAAAGATCAGGAGGATGAAACAAATAGCAGTGAAGCAGCCAACGTCCATCATGATGAGTCTAATTTGCAAGAAAATGAAACAACTGAGAACAATCAAGAAAGCAGCAATGGGAGTAATGAGGCTGAGCCAAAAGAAGATTCACAACCTGATGCAACACACGGTACAACGGAGAATGAAAATGATATAGTTCAGCAATCTGAGAAATCGGATTCAAGTGGCAGTGGTGAGCAACCGGATTCAAATGCAACTTCAACTGAGAACGGGGATGGAACTGATGGAGGTTCTACAAGCTCTAAAAGTAACTCTGAATCTGTTGAATCAAATGGACAGACTGAAAATTCAAATGCATGGACTGGATCAGACAGCAATTCAAATGTTGTTCAGAGTGAAGAACCAAACAATGATTCTAAAGGAGAGGGGACACAGGAAAATGTTCCGTCTCTAAGCACGAATGAGAATTCAAATGCTAGCGAGAACAAAGAAGATTCTTCTGATTCTTCAATTGCCAAAGACGGTGAAACATCCTCGAACACTAATGATAATGCTCTTGCAGGTAAGAATGGGAACGATAGTGGCAGTAACAACAATGATTGGAATGCAAATGAGAATAACAGCAGCACCGAAAATCAGAGCAGCACCACGAACAACACAACTGCAGATGTTACTCAAAAGGACAACAATTCAAATGAAAATGCTGCTCAGAGCAACACTGAAAACAATGAAAATGCAGGTCAGAACGAGAACAATGCCATTCAAAGCAACACTGACAACAATGAAAATGCAACTGCAGAAGTTACTCAAAAGGACAACAATTCGAATGTAAATGAAAATGCAGCTCAGAGCTGCACTGAAAACAATGAAAATGCAGGTCAGAACGAGAACAAGGCCACTCAGAGCAACATCGACAACAATGAAAATGCAGGTCAGAACGAGAACAATGCTGCTCAGAGCGGTACCAACAACGAAAATGCAAGTGAGAATGAGAATAATGCTTCTCAGAGCGGTACCAACAACGAAAATTCAAGTCAGAATGAAAATAATGCTTCTGAGAGCAACAACGACAACAACAACAATGAAAATGCAAGTCAAAATGAGAACAACGATGCTGTTCAGAGCAATACCAACAACAATGAAAATGCAAGTCAAAATGAGAACAACGATGCCGTTCAGAGCAATACCAACAACAACGGAAACTCAAATCAGAATGAGAACAACAATGCCGTTCAGAGCTTCGACGACACCAATGGAAATGCTAATTACGATGCAAATTCAGAGTAAAACAAATCAGTGGATTCTTCAAGTTCATCGGATGCATCATCAAATACAGATGGAAACACAGATGCTGGCCAGAATAATCCCAATGGTTAATCCGATGCTTCGACTACTCAAGAAGTGAAAGAGGCTCAAACGGGTTTGGGAACTCTCAGATACCACGACCGGAGGAAATAACAGTGAGAATGCAGCTGCAGAATGAAATTTATAATGGCTTGTCGTTCACTATATGACTGTTACTGTGGCTAAATTTTTGTTTTCTTCCAGAGGTGGGATCAGGACATTGTATGATCTTGGCTACTGGTGCTTTATTGTGATATTATTAGTGCTGAAAAATATTATTTTATACTTGTAGATTTCTGGTTATAATAATTGAGTTTTCATAAGCCACATGCATTGCTTTTAAATTGTGTTGTATCTGGCAAATATGGAAGTACGCTCATTCAAGTTATTCTGCAAATGTGTCTGAGTTGGTGTTTAAACTTTGAACCGTTATGCTTGAAATAGAAGTGCTAGATCTTTTTGCCGAATCCATGAATTTGTAGCATTAGTTGATAGGGCCAGTGGGGTTGGTGAAGACTGAAGATGGTTCCCAACACCTAAAATTTATCTGAAAACTAACATGAAGTGAAAGGAAAAAAGATCTGAAAAATTCTTGGGAAAAAAATTAAACATGTGAACAAGTATATTGCATAGTCTTGTAACATAATCACCCTTAAATAAGAGGATTCATGAAGTGAAAAATTCAAGTAGTATTGCAACTTCTTTCAAAATATTTTTTTAATAAAAGAAATAGAAGTTGAATACGCAGCAACATTGGTGGGTAATGAAAAGACCTTGCATCTAACGTTAATTATACTGTGAAAACACTTCATCTCTTCCCTAAGAAAGGTGTGAAGTAATCTGTCAAAACTCAAGATCCTCTTCCAATTACTGCTGTAGCAACTCTCAAATCATGTTCTTACTCTCCGATGGCCACTATCAACTCTCAAATCATTGTCGACTTATCGTCTAGCTGTGCTCTTGGTTTTTATATTTCCAAAAAGCAACTAACTACGTCACCACACCCCGCCTTCGCATTGTATTCTCACCGATAAATTGTACTAACAAAGTAAATTAGCAGCTGAAACTGCAATTGAATTAATCTTAGCAGCATTATTGTTGTTGTGGTGGTGGTGGTGCCAAACTGTCCAAAGTATAACCCATTTTGGTTGTCATAGTAATTTGATGTTTTATAATGGGATTGAAAATAGAGTAACTGGTCCTATTTGGGTATCAAGTTCTTTTATTTATTTTAGTATAATCACTAATATCTTTATTGGTTAACTTAATCGAATCAAGTATAATAGAGAAATGAAAGCGACCATCCAAGTCAGTTCGCTTCATTAACAACAAAATTTTACATACTTTTGACAAATCACAAACCCCTATTGTTGCTCTTGTTCTTCAGTATTGACGAGCCATTCTACACGCTCCATGCATCCATTATTACCTTTTCGAGCAAAGGCGACATTCATTCAAACCCATAAAGGCGACGGAAAGAATGGGAATTGGGAAGGTGATTATCCCAAGTCCGATCAAAGCACATCCAAGCAGATTCCATTCCAAGAAAAATGTTTAGGGGACAATCCTACACTGTTCAACAAAAGACTGGAATTTTAACGCTCCAGGAATGCCTGAATTACGTAAAGAATTTATATATTGCTGTAGCCAAATTTGGTTGAAATCACCCATGCCCACCCACATGTCACCCAGTTCAAGGCTTTGAGCTGTGTTTTTGTTAATTGTTCCCAAAATTGTATCCTTCGTTAACCTTTTTTTTTTTTGACTAATACAAGATAAACTTCGTCCCCAACATAGAGAAACATATGGCTTTCATTATAGGTCAAGAGCCGAACAGACAAAGGGAGTTTCCATACTGGGAACACAGCCACTTTTAACAACATAAGAAATTATATTTAAAAATAAAATAGGATAATTAAATCAAATTATAGAACTTTATGAATAATTTAACATTTAAATAAAAACATATTATATATATATTTTTAATGAAACTAGAAAATTGTTTTTTACTGAAACTAGAAAATTGACAATACATGCGTGAAAAAAATGTTTGAAAAACATGATGCACTGAAATATAAAATACCACCATCAAATCATATCAATACCTTAAATGACAAAAGAAAACCTATCGACACCGTAAAAAAAGTTTCACCCACAGATCCAGTAGCAAATACAAGAAGTTCATGTGTGCTTCAATTTATGATGTCTAAAAAGTGAGGTGAAAACTGAGAAGGAAACGATCCACAAATCGTTCATTAATCTTATTATTTCAAAACAGAGAATGGTGGGCACATCCATATGGAAAACCTCATGAGCTTGCACTGCAAAGTCTAGATATCCAGAAACAGGAATGGAAATGCTAAAAATTACCACAGTTATCTGATTAATTTCTCAGACAAATCATAAAAATGTGATAAACTCGGAAAGATGTCAATCGGACCATCTGTTGTCCTAGTGATGCTCCTTCACCTCAAAGAGGCCATCTGGACCTGAATACCATGATAAATAAAACGATAAATAGATTGAAGCAACCAATAAACTCACATAAAACGTGAACAATAAACTTATTTGTATCCACTTCCAATATTGATAATACCAAATTTCATATCTAGATTCCTTTATCACTCATAAACCAGTCACTTTCAAATGGGCTCATCACTCACAACAAACAATGCTTACTAAGTCAAGGATTACCACACCAACAACAGCAACTAATGAGATCGACAAGGCCAAAAAAACGCTCCAAAATATAATAGCAAATAGCAACGTGCTTGGTATATTACTTTATGAATAAGAACTGTGGTATTTTTGACAGTTCATATGCAATATGATTGTCGAACTCTCCAACCACAATGAAACACACCATAACGTTGATTATATGATCCTTAGGTTGGTTGACAAGATAAAATTAGAGACCTGCTAAACCTAATGAAGTAACTATAAAACGATTGGATGAAAAAGAGTTTTAAAGCATGTTTTTCTTGAATCTAAGTCTTAGCAATTTATCAAGGAATTAGTCATGCAGAGACAACATGGAGAATGAATGGAACATAGGCTGAAAAGGACTTTCACCTAGAAATTGGTATAGGACAAAAACTGGTGTTATAGTTTGTAAAGTATGAACTAACATAAACTAGGGGGTAAAAATATTCAACATAAAACACCATTTTCACTGCTCATCGGTACATAACAATAAAGAGTAAGTGAGCAAGCAAGGAATCAGAAAAAAGAATATAAGCCATTTTTAATTGGTAGAACATGGAATCTACTAATTACCAGTAACCAAACTAAGTAAAAACAAAGGCTAACCATGATTGTTTGGCCGATAGCATGTATTTCCATGTTATTTAATGTACAAAACATCACTATGAGCTAGAAACTTTTAAGTCTCCAATCTCCATATAAATTATCCTTATATAGTGCTCTGGATGCTTGAAAAAGCAATTGTTTTGAACAAAATGAATAATATTTACTACAAATAACCAATGCCAATAGAACTCAATTTGTTCTGGTTCTGAACAGGCCCTAACTTATCTAAAATTGTCTAGAATTCCTTAAATCCTCAATTTTTAAGCAATTAGCAGAAAATGGGGGGAAACCCCAGCAACAATATCAGCTATAATTTCCATAGAAACCCAATAGAGACTGAATAGCAAAGTCTAAATACAAAAAATAACATTCAAATTGAACCAAAAGAAATTGAAACCGGTAACAAGAAGAATAACATACCCCATGGGAACTCCTTGTTGCGAATGTGCAAATATGGGTACACCTGCAAAGATTCACACATCATGACGCACCCAAGAATAATAACTAATAACAAAAATATTTTTAAAAATACATAAATAAATTAAACCGATTAAAAATAAACTTACAGGAGGCTCTTCATGGTGGGGATGGCCTTTTGATAGATTATAAATGGCTAAAACAGTGCATATAGCCGCACCCAAATATGTTATCTTCTCCCATTTAGCCGTCTCATCTGAAAATGAAAACGACAAATTCATGTTACAAATAATTATATATGATTTTTCTCAACTGTTTGGATTTTAAATAATTTTTTTACGTCCAAGATTTCAACTTTTTAATAATACGAATTCTATTTCTAACACAGACTCGATTAAAATAAAAAAGGTTAGACTAAACAAAATACCCTAAAATATAAAAATGGAACAACACAAATATAAGAAATCAACAGAGAAACGAATATAATTGATTCAAATCAGATAAACAATTTAAATTTGAGGAGCAAAAAGGAAAATTGATAAAGAAAAGCTGACATACAAGCATCGTCGTGATGAGAAGAGGATGAGAATCCCCGCTTGGGAGGAGCAGCAGGACGAGATCCGCCGCGAAGGGCTGCTCGGAGGAGACCAGATCTCACGCTCGCCATCGCCATTTTTATCGATTTTTCTCTGTTTAATTGTGACTTGAAAACCCCTGTTTTCTGCTCTGAATTTATCTACTCAGCGATTAGATTAGACCAAATGAAACGGGTTTCGCACGTGCGAAGTGCGGGCCACTAGCCCAAACTTTTGTTAATAATTGAAAATTTAATTTAAAAATCGTTATAAATCGATTTGTAAATTAATTTATAAATCAAATTATAACATAAATTAAAAAATACGAGAATTTTTTTATGAGTAGTAAAATATAATTGATCAGTATAAATAATATGAAATTTTTAAGAGATATGTGTATATATATACATCTGTCTTAGAGATGTAATTAAGTATACTTTTCTTGTAAATTAGAAGTTACAATAACCAAAAAAAAAGACTAGGGTTCTCTTCTAAACCTAAAAGACTAGGGTTCTCTTCTAAACCTCAAATCCTGTGGTTCCCGCCTACTTGCGTTGCGGCTCTTTTTCTTTATTTTTTGTTTAATCCGCGATCGGCTATTAGAAACGCCATAGTCGACAGCCGGTAATCATTCGTTTTATTTTATTTTATTACATTTTAATATTATTTATTTTAGATAAACTTCATCGAAAGTCCTTATGTTAACATCCGCTAATACGATGACGTGGCACGTTAATAAAAATAATAATTTTTAATTTAACCCTTAAATTTTTAAAACTTTATTTTCACTGTGAAGCTCCTGATTTTCTCACTTTGATCGAAAGTAGTAATGGGTTAGGCTCCACTTTCTGTGTTCAGCTTTAAGAAAACGGTAATGCTGTTGGAGGAGGTAGCTTAGACATTGATGTCAGAGAGAATGGTGTCAGAGTTATTGAGACTGCAGAAGGTTGCTTACTGAATGATGCAGTTGATAAAACGAAAAAAATGTCAAATTGGTGTTGAAGTGGATAGCGAAAGTGGGGACACTGCAGTTGTATAACCTATTAAGGGTGAGGGGACGAAGGAAGATGATCATTCGGGGATTAATGGAGTTTATCTGGTTAATAGGGTACAAGTTTTCGCAGACGACATATCAATTATGTGGACTTTTCGGGAACTTTAAATGAAGTAGACAAAACTGGATTAATGGTAAATGAGGACGAGTTGAAAGAAGCCGAAAACGAGGGGGAGTTGGTAATTGTTGAACCGCAACATAAGTTTTATGCAGGTGATATTGTTTGGGTTAGAACGAAAAGTCTGAGTTGGTAGCCAGGAAAGATCTTAGATTCTTCAGAGGCGCCAGAGTATGCTTTTGTTGGTGACGAGAAAAACTGCTTGCTCATTAGGTGCTTTTGTTGGTGACGAGAAAAACTGCTTGCTCATTAGGTGCTTTGGTGTTACCCATCACAGTTGAAGCCTTTGCTTGTAAACTTTGACCAGATGATTAGAAAGAATAAAGCTAGAAGTTTTTTTGGTGCAGTTGAGAAGGTTATGCATGATTTTGGGAAGTGCCTGAAGTTGGAGATGACATATTCTTGTGTTTTGAAAGAAAATAAGTTATTATCTAGTAATTCTGCTACCAAGGAAGGAGCTTCATTGACCAAGTGTAAATCTGGTCAATTGGCGGAGTTTTTTGTTGCTCGATTGAGCCTGTAAAGTTTATTTGTCAACTCAAAAATCTTGCACAGGTTGTAGCAAAGCCTGATATGCTTGAGTTTGTTGTCCTATAGAGCTATTTGTCAGCATCTTGCTGTTTCATGGGACATCTCCGGTTGCCCTTGCATCAAGTGTGGGAAATGACATGTGATGCAGAGAATGCTGAAAAAACTGCATACCATATAATTTTTTGTTGGAATAATCTGATGTAATGAAGAATGAGATGTTACAGCTCAATCCGAATGGGGTTTCGGCTAAGATCTCTGGTGAGAACTGGGGGCTTTCCATGAGAACTGTGGAGACATCATTGCTGCAGAAAGTGTTTTCTCGAGCAAACAGGCTTTGACTTCGAGGAAGAGAAAAGGGAAGATAGTGAAAATAAAATTTTGAAAGTTTAAGGGTTAAATTAGAAATTAACTTTTTTATTAGCGTGCCACGTCATCATATTAACGGGTTTTAACAAAGGTTAACGGTCGAGTGACCAAAACAGTAACGATAAAAAATGTAAGTGGCAAGAATAATATATATTTTTTAAAATTGGTGATCAAAATAGAACAAGCCCTAAACATAAAGGACCTCCGGTGAAGTTTACCCATTTTTTTTTATTTTTTTAGGTTTTTCCAATTTTTAATAAATTTTTATGTGTTTTGGTTACTTTTTTCGCACATCTTTTTGTGCTTGTTTTTTTTTGCCTTTGTGGCAGTCATTTCCTCTGTTTTTATGGCACGTCTCTGTCTTTTGATATGTTTTTTGAATACCTTTGTAGCCGCTTGGCGCTCGTGTAGAGATCCTCACGACGTTTGTTTCTGATACGTGTTTGTCGATGGTCATGTATAGTTTGATCCTCTTTTATGGTTGTTTGTCGATGTAATCCAAACTGGTGTAGTGGATTGGAGCCTACGGAACCAACGTGAAAGGTATTTGCAGTTTCTTATGGGATTTCATCTAGTTCATGTTTTGACAACTTCCAAGGACTCTTCCTACAACGGACTTCAAAAATTTGTTGTGATACAAAAAAAAAGTGTCTGGTCTAACTGGAGCAGACCTTTAATTTTCTTTTTAGATTTGTTATTTTCTTTTTCCTTGTTTTTTATGTTTGAAAACTTTGAAAAGTTATGTTCATAATTTTTTTATTTATTAATAAAGTTGTCTGGTTTAAAGTTTCAAACAATATATATGCTTTTTTTAAAAAAAAATCTAATATCAATATCAAGAAAAACTTCTAGTTATAAAAATTTTATAACACAAAATATTTGAACGCTTCCATAAAACCTAAAATAGATACTACGGTTGTATTTATATCATCTCAATATAATATTACAAAATAAAGGTGAAATTTTTAATAAATATCTTATCAACATTATTATAATTACCCGTTTTTGCCCGGGTTAACTAAACCGACCCAAACCAAAACCGTATCCATAATTCATATTCGAACCCATTAACCCAATTTAACTCAATTTCCAAAAAAAAGAAGAAAAAAAACAGCAAGGCATGGTCTCCACACCGAGACCCATGCCCTGCCACCCACCCTCTATACTCAACCCATACCCCTAAACCTACCCCTAGTCTGCCATATCCCACAAAATCCGACACCCCATCAAAATATATATCTGCAACACAAATTAAAAAAAGGGAGTTATTATTTTTGGTTATAAAAACAGAACAAAAAAAGTTGGAAAAATTGTCCGGTTCTAAAGAGAGTTGTAAAGGGGATGATAGAAATTGTAAGAGTTTTTTAGTGAAATCCAAAATGTTTCCAGAAATCTCAGAGCAAAAAAGCAATCTTTATTTTTTTATTTAGAATCAAGTATAAACAAAAGAGGTTTTCCAGTTTTAAAATCAAAGCTTTGTTTCGTTTTGTTGTTTCTTCAATCTCAAAAAATCAAAAAAAAATGAGAGGAGTCGAAGTTTACCGGGCTGGTCGAAATGATGCCGTAAGGTTGCCGTGACGCCTCCGCTGCGAGGCCATTCGGCCGATGACCGGCACGATGACGGCAAGAGTGGCCGCCACTTTGGTTCAAGTATAGAGGGTTGAGATAGAGAGGTTAAATGTTTTAGATCTAGGGTTTATTTGTTTTTTATTTTAATTTTAAAACCGTTTTAAACAAAAAAACTATAACCAGTTTTAAACCAAAAAGCATAAAACGGTGCCGTTTTGCACCTTAATCCGAGCGGTGACCCGAACCCGGGGAGGATCCGCGTGTTCGGGTAATAGGCAAATTACCGGTTAGGTCCCTAATTTTTCAGCCCGCTTATGCTTTTGTCCATGGTATAATTACATTTTCAGTCACTGCCATTTGTTTCCTCCTTCATTTTCGTCCTTTTTTTTATTTTAATGTTGCACTATTGTTTTGCATTTTATTCAATTTGGTCACCGTGTTTTAGTGTTTAATTTCCAGCATATTTTTTCTATTAATTTACATTTATTTCCTTACATTTCGCATTTGCTTCATGTTAGTCCTTTTTATATTATTCTAGCCATGCATTTTATATTTGTGCATTTTAGCCCTTAACATCTAGTTTCATGATATATTTTATATTGTTCCATGCATTTTAATATGATCCATGTATTCATATTATTATTATTATTATTATTATTATTATTGTTATTATTATTATTATATTTTAAGTTAGATTAATATTCATGCATGTCTTAGAGTAGTGTTTTTGTTATGTTAGAATGCATTTTTATGTGTTAGATTAATGTTTATGTATGTTGGATTAGTAGGTTATTATGTTGATATTTATTTATATTTTTATCGCAATGTATTTATTTATATTTGCCATGTTTTTTAGTTTGCATAACGAATATATATTTTGTCAATGCGGTGCCCTTTTATTCGAGCGTAAACGGGGCCAGTATCAGGCGTAGTGATAGTGGTTGGGTGCTTACTCTCGAATAACGGGGCCTTTAAAATCTACTCGCACTTATCACCAAATTTTAATTTAATTGTCACTTTAATCCAGAAAGTCTAATATTAATAAAGCGGTAATTATTAAAGTACCAATTTTGGGCGGTGTGGGGGTGCTAATCCTTCCCCATCCGTAACCGACTCCCAAACATGACATTTTAAATCTATGGTTTTTTACGGTGTTCGGTCCACCTTAAGTGGCCGGTGGCGACTCAATTTTTAAATAAAACACGGGTTTTTCTAAAATCTCATGGAAGACCTCATTTCCAAGAAAAAAAATGACAGTTTTTTAGCGAGAGGGACATCGCTACAGATGGCGACTCCGCTGGGAAATTTTTGTTTTTTCAAAAACAAATGAGAGTCAAGCTTTTTAAATAATTACCACTTTACTAATATTAGAAGTTTCGGATTAAAGTGACTATTAAAGTAAAATTCGGTTATAATTGTGCGTTTATTTTAACACATTTAAAATTTGGCATATAAACTCGTCCTTTTAAGTGGGGGAAAACGCTAATGCTTTCGTGAGGATATCGTTCCTCCGTGTAGGCCTAGCAAGTACCTTCGAGGCTCGAGTACCTTATGCTTTCGTAAGGATATCGTTCCTTCGTGCAGGCATAAGCGAATGGGTCTCCCTGAATTGAACCAGGTTGAAAGAAGCCTATAATGGGTGATGACCGGGGGCCTTACTACTCTTAGTAGAGGACAACAAGGACAATTCGGGTTCCCCTTAGCACCAAAACTGCATATAGTAAGCCGTAGGAGCCAACCTTTTAGAGCCATGTCGATACTCTGCCCGTTAGTGGTCACCCTATTTAGGCTCTGGTGCCTTATTTCTTGTTTATGTACAGCTTTTTTTAATTACTCCATTTTTGTCATATTTATCATTTATTTTATTTAATATTTTATTCGATACTACCTCGTTTCATTTTCATCACATCAATTTCATTTGCATCATTACACAACATCATCACAATCTTAATTTTGTATTGCATTCACATAAATCATTTTGCATTCAAGACACATCTTGCATATAGATGCATCAATTTTAAAATCGGTCCTCAGGATGTCCTGCATCATTAATTCCAAAGAAAGCAAAGTCGGCCAATTCAGCACCATTACCAAACCTCCACAAGAACTCAGTCTGGGGGCGTCTCTCGACAAGTGCCAAATTCCAACACTCACCCTTCACTCTCCATCACCAAAATTAACCCACCACCTTTCATCCTTTAGAAATCATTCACACTCACCATTTCCAACCGAAAACACAATAAAGTTTTTCAATCCTCACTACCATCGCTACCCATCGACCAAAATACTCGAACAGAGAACCCCTCATTTCACTGCCTGAACCCTTATGTTTGAGTCCTTTTGAACTCTCGACTTACCATCACCCGACAACCAAGCCCTTCAACTCTACCATTCTACCCAAAGCCATTAAAAAAACCGAAAGACGAGCAAACCTTTGCTACCCTTCTTTTGGAATCATACCTCCACATCCCAAATACTAAACACCAATCGCCATCTACAACGTTCCACCTAATTCAAAAGTGATAAGCGGCCAGGAACCAACATGACAAATCATAAACCCGACTTAAGAGGCAACGCATTCACGAGAGCACTGAAAGTTATCCAAAAAGGCGACAATACAACTCAAAGTTGAAACATGCTACAAAGGCATTCCCAGAACAATATGTAAAAGTTTAGGGGGCATCCAAACAGGAAAAATGAGTTCAAAGAAGATGTTCAAAGCTGAATGAGGTTAGGGCACTAACAAAAGACTAAGATCCTAACAGGACCAGTGAGGAGTCAGGGGTATCAATTTGAGGGCAAAAAAAATCAAATCATGCCACATTCATGCATTTAGTTGCATTCATCTTGCATTAAATCATTTTTGCATACGTCATACATCTATGTTCAGTGCATACACTAAAGTCACCTTGCATTTAGGATAGACACATGCATTTTTGCTTGTATATACAAACAAGTCTACGAAATAGATCGAAGAGCCTCAGTCATGGGGGCAACAACACGATGGCCAACCTTAGTCTTAGAGGAGGCCAAACACAAAGAGGATGCTGAAACATCAATAAAAGGTAACAATGATAAATTTTGTGAACATTTACTGATTAATATTTTTTTTCATTTTCAGGTCATACCTCCCCGCCAGTAGAGCAGCAGAAGTGGCCTTTTTCAGATCTTGCCTTCGTCATTGTTGATAGGCCAACATTTCTATATTTTGCTTTACCGCTGATGGTGCAGCAGTATAGACATCCTGAAGATCTTGTTTCTCCATTGATGGTGCAACAAATCCGAACCTTTCCCCAAGCAGATTGAATTTCTATTCAGGTATTGTTTCTCCGCTGACGGTGCAGCCAGACCTAATTTTTTCTCGAGTTTTACTTCTTTGTACAGTTCAAGAAAAAATCAATCAAAAAAGTAAAAATGAAGAAAAAAAAACAAAAAAAATCGAAAAAAGTACAAATGAAAAAACCAAAAGAAAATTTATCAACTTTCATCGTCCGATCTAGTTTCTCCGCTGATGGAGTGGCTGGGTCCAAGCTCCCGTCGTCCTCATATCCTACTCTTCGCTGATGGTGTAGCCGGTTCCAGGTCGTTATTATCCAATCCAATCCTCCGCTGATGGAGTGGCTAGGTCCAAGCTCTCGTCGTCCTCAGATCCTGCTCTCCGCTGATGGTGTAGCTGGTTCTAGGTCGTCATTATCCAATCCAGTCTCTCCGCTGATGGAGTGGCTAGGAACAAGCTATCGTCGTCCTCAGATCCTGCTCTCCGCTGATGGTGTAGCCGGTTTCAGGTCGTCATTATCCAATCCAGTCCTCCGCTGATGGAGTGGCCGAGTCCAAGCTCTTGTCGTCCTCAAATCCTGCTCTCTGCTGATGGTGTAGCCGGTTCCAGGTCGTCATTATCCAATCCAGTTCTCCGCTGATGGAGTGGTCGGGTCCAAGCTCCCGTCGTCATCAGATCCTGCTCTTCGCTGATGGTGTAGCCGGTTCTAGGTCGTCATTATCCAATCCAGTCTTCCGCTGATGGAGTGACCGGATCCAAGCTCCCGTCGTCCTCAGATCCTGATCTCCGCTGATGGTGTAGCTGGTTTCACGTCGTCATTATCCAATCCAGTCCTCCGCTGATGGAGTGCCCGGGTCCAAGCTCCCGTCGTCCTCAGATCCTGCTCTCCGCTGATGGTGTAGCCGGTTCCAGGTCGTTATTATCCAATCCAGTCCTTCGCTGATGGAGTGGCTGGGTCCAAGCTCCCGTCGTCCTCAGATCCTGCTCTCCGCTGTTGGTGTAGCCGGTTCTAAGTTGTCATTATCCGATCTAGTCTTCCGCTGATGGAGTGGCTAGGTCCCAGTTGTTGTTATCCTACTTCTCCGTTGATGGTGTAGTAGGGTTCCAGTTAATGTTCTGCTTCTCCGTTGATGGTGAGGTTAGATCCAACTTTACTGATTTTCAAGTTCTCTTTATTAATGTTGTAGCTAAAAAAGAAAAAAGAATAAAAAATTAAAGAAAAAATGAAAAAAGAAGAAGAAAAAATCAAAGAAAATAGAAGAGAAAAATCAGAAGAAGTCGAAAAAAGAAAAAAATGATGAAAAAATCAAAAGAAAATTTATCAACTTTCATCGCTCGATCTAGTCTCTCCGCTGATGGAGTGGCTAGGTACAAGCTATCGTCGTCCTCTGATCCTACTCTCTGCTGATGGTGTAGCCGGTTCCAGGTCGTCATTATCTGATCTAGTCCTCCGCTGATGGAGTGGCCAGGTCCAATCTGCAGTCATCCTCTGATCCTGCTCTCCGCTGATGGTGTAACCGGTTCCAGGTCGCCATTATCCGATTCAGTCCCTCCGTTGATGGGATGGTTGAATCCATGTTACCAACGTTCTCCGATCTTACTTCTCCATTGATAGAGTAGTGGGGTCCAACATCTATCTTTCGACCCGGTCTCTTCGTCGGTGTTGTAGCCATGTCATTTTTACTCTCGTATTACCATGATGAAAAAAAGAAAAATATGAAGAAAAAAAGAAACAAAAAAGCAAAAAAAAGGGAAAAAGTTGTTAGTTTTCTGATCTTGCCTCTTCGTCAGAGTTGTAGCTGGATCAGACATGGGAACTTTCATCCTCCGATCCTGCCTCTTCGTTAGTGTTGCAGTTGGATCAAATTTTGTAGACCCTGCCTCTTCATCGGTGTTGCAGCTGGGTCAAATTTCCTTTAGGTATTAGCTTATTATCAATAAGGTAGCAAGTTGGACTCATTTTGCTTCCCCAACAGACAACCCCCTATTTTGAAGATTTTGCTTCCCAAGAGTGACAAGGTAGATCAACAAAGACAAGAAAGAAGACTTGCATCAAAGAGAAAGAAGATCTACAGAAGAACGAAGACATACATCAAGAGGAGAAGCTCAGCCGACCCGGGCAAAATGGGTTACTTTTAGTCTTTGCTCTATTGCTTTTACACAACAATGAGCAAAGAGGGGCAACTGTAATTACCCGTTTTCGTCCTGGTTAACTAAACCGACCCAAACCAAAACCGTATCCATAATCCATATTCGAACCCATTAACCCAATTTGACTCAATATCCAAAAAAAGAAAGAAAACAACAAGGCATGGTCTCCACACCGAGACCCATGCCCTGCCACCCACTCTCCATACTCAACCCATACCCCTAAACCTACCCCCCAGTCTGTCATATCCCACAAAATCTGACACCCCATCAAAATATATATCTGCAACACAAATTAAAAAAGAGGGAGTTGTTATTATTTTTGGTTATAAAAACTGAACCAAAAAGAGTTGGAAAAATTTTCCGGTTCTAAAGAGAGTTGTAAAGGGGATTATAGAAATTGTAAGAGTTTTTTAGTGAAATCTAAAATATTTCCATAAATCTGAGAGCAAAAAAACAATCTTTATTTTTTTATTTCGAATCAAGTATAAACAAAAGAGGTTTTCTAGTTTTAAAATCAAAGCTTGGTTTCGTTTTGTTGTTTCTTCAATCTCGAAAAATCAAAAAAAAAGGAGAGGAGTCGATGTTTACCGGGCTGGTCGAAGTGCCGCTGTGAGGTTGCCCTGACGCCTCTGCCGCGAGGCCATTCGGCCGATGACCGGCATGATGACGGTAAGAGTGGTCGCCGCTTTGGTTCAAGTATAGAGGGTTGAAAGAGAGAGAGGTTGAGTGTTTTAGATCTAGGGTTTATTTGTTTTTTATTTTAATTTTAAAACCGTTTTAAACAAAAAAAAAACTATAACCAGTTTTAAACCAAAACGCATAAAACAGTGTCGTTTTGCACCTTAATCCGAGCGGTGACCCGAACCCGAAGAGGATCCGCGTGTTTGGGTAATGGGCAAATTACCGGTTAGGTCCCTGATTTTTCAGCCCGCTTATGCTTTTGTCATGGTATAATTACATTTTCAGTCTCTGCCCTTTGTTTCTGCCTCTATTTTCGTCTTTTTTTATTTTAATGTTGCACTGTTGTTTTGCATTTTATTTGATTTGGTCACCGTGTTTTAGTGTTTAATTTCCAACATATTTTTTCTATTAATTTATATTTATTTCCTTACATTTCGCATTTGCTTCATGTTAGTCCTTTTTATATTATTCTAGCCATGCATTTTATGTTTGTGCATTTTAGCCCTTAACATCTAGTTTCATGATATATTTTATATTGTTCCGTGCATTTTAATATGATCCATGCATTCATATTAGCATTATTATTATTCTTATTATTATTATTATTATTATTATATTTTAAGTTAGGTTAATATTCATGCATGTCTTAGAGTAGTGTTTTTGTTATGTTAGAATGCATTTTTATGTGTTAGATTAATGTTTCTGTATGTTGGATTAGTAGGTTATTATGTTGATATTTATTTATATTTTTATCGCAATGTATTTATTTATATTTACCATGTTTTTTAGTTTGCATAACGGATATATATTTTGTCAATGCGATGCCCTTTTATTCGAGTGTAAACGGGGCCAGTATCAGGCGTAGTGATAGTGGTTGGGTGTTTACTCTCGAATAACAGGGCCTTTAAAATCTACTCGCACTTATCACCAAATTTTAATTTAATCGTCACTTTAATCCGAAAAGTCTAATATTAATAAAGCGGTAATTATTAAAGTACCAATTTTGGGCGGTGTGGGGGTGCTAATCCTTCCCCATCCGTAACCGACTCCCGAACCCGACATTTTAAATCTCTGGTTTTTTACGGTGTCCGGTCCACCTTGAGTGGACGGTGGCGACTCAATTTTTAAATAAAACACGAGTTTTTCTAAAATCCCACGGAAGACCTCATTTACAAGAAAAAAATGACAGTTTTTAGCGAGAGGAACATCGCTACAATTATATAACAAGTATGATATAAATTTATGATGGTTGAAGTGTTAATTTTAAAAAACAGCTTTAGCAATAGTTGATGGGTTAATTTTTTTTTTTAAAAAAAAGCTTATCACCCATTTCTCATAGCAATTTTTTTCTCGTGTTAAGATGGAGACTCATGGATGGGTTGATTAGTGCTACGACAAGCAGTTGCAATTCCTGAAAAAATAAAATTTCATTTTTTTCCTAATTTTTTTTATTTTATATTAATAATATAATTTAATATTTTTTAAATTTTCTAAATTTTAATATAATTTTATTAAATATAAAAATTTAACTCCCTAAAATCTTTGGTCCGTATCTGGATGGAGTTATGGTCCTATCATTCGTGTTGTTAAATTTTGAAAAATGGGCCAAAGGTTTAGCTTGTATCATATTTAGATAGTAGGGGGGAAGCTATTGATAATCTTACTCATAAAAGGAAGATTCAGTGGTGAGCTTATCATCCTGGCAGCCCACCATGAGAGGCCCGACCCAATTTGGGTTTTAACAAGTCTGTAGGAATGGGATGTTCTTACTTCATGCGATCAAGGATAGTCACGGGTCGAGTTGAGTTAGGTTTTTTGTCGATCCACACCTGATTGAAAATTTTAACACGTTCATCCGAATTCGACCCGATATTTTGTGATCTCCACTCAATTAAATGCCATTTTAAGTTTTAGAGTAAAAATTTAAACTCGAACCTGACACAAATAAAAAAATTATTATTTTTTATTTTTATTCACTAAAGTAGGGAGTTAATTGAAAAAAATACAAAAATAGAAGGGGCTTATTATAATTATTTTATTTTTATTAGATAAAATAGGGAGATACTTGAAAAATATATATAAAAAGAGGGCACTATATTTAGAATAAAATTAAACCATTATTTTGAGTCAGGTCAGGGCGAGAATTTTTCACATTAAGCTCAATTCCGACCGACCTCATCCTTAAAAAAACTCAAACCAAACCTGAAATTTTCTTTAAAAAAACTTAATCCTAATAGAAACTCATCGAGTATGGGTGAAATGACCATCCCTACATGCAACCACCATGAATGAGGATATACATAGACTTAGGGGTGCGCATTCGATCGAGTCGAGTCAAAAATTTCCGAATTATTCGAGTTGACACATCATATTTTACAACTCAAATTGAATTTGACTTTTTTAGATTCGAGTCAAGTTTATAAAATTCGAATCAAGTTGAGTTTTCGAGTTCATGTACAATTTTAATGTAATTATTTATCACGTTATAGTACAGTGTTTGATTCCAATTAAAGCAACCTTTTCTCTAAACTTCTAAAATATATTTATAATGTTATTTTTAAATAAGAAAATTTTGGGGATAAAGTATTGATGAGAGTATAAATGAGTTAATAATTTGATGTAAAGAAAAATTTTACAAAAAAATTTCAGTTGAATCATCAAATTAAATAAAATGTAAAGTTAAAGGACTAAATTACAAAAAAAATATATTTTGTTAAAAAATGAAGTTACATTCATATTATATAGTGTTAGTGAATCATGTGGTTTAATTTTGGTCAAAATAGACTTGAAACAAAAGATGAATTGAAGAAATAGGAAATCATTCAAAGTTGAGGAGCTAAATTGAAAAAATAAGAAATTTATTTTAAAAATATTAATTGAAGCTAAATAGGTATTCTAAGTGGTTTAGGAGCATGTTGTTCAAATTTGGTCATAAATGGACTTAAAACGAAAGAGAAATAGAAGAAATGAGAAAATCATACAAAGTTATGGGGCTCAATTGCTAAAGGATGAAATTTATTTTCAAAAAAATGAATTGAAGCTAAATATGTATTATACATTAGTTTAGGAACATGCGGTTCAAATTTGGTCAAAAATGGACTTAAAATGAATGAGAAATTGAAGAAAAATGAAACTAGGGACTAAATCGAAAAACTATAAAATTCGTTTTTCAATTTTACGAGTTGGGCAAATTTCAACTCGAATCGAATTCAAAAAATTTCGAGTTACTCAAGTTGACTCAAATAACTCGATTAACTCGAATAACTCAAAATTAAAAAAAATATTTTTCTAGAATCGAGTCGAATTTTGCTCACCCATACAATAGACTTCTCTTATAATTAGTTTTTTTTTATTTTATTCCATTTTGCATAAAATAAAATTCTTATCTCCAACCTTGAATTTTGATACAATCAATGAGAATGACTAGGATAGTCGTTTTTATGTTTATTTTTAATTTTGTTTGAGTTAACTTTAAAATTAATTATATGTTTATTTATTTAAAATTATACGTGTTTTTAATTCATTTAAATTAAATGAACATATAATCAAATATGGTGGCTAATAATTAAAATTTTGTTTAATCAATAATAAAGAAATAAACACATTTATTTTTATTAGAAGTGGAATAGTCAGATAATAATAAAACTATTAATTATATAATAATTAAACGATAAAGAAGTTTTAAGCAAATATAAAAAATGGGTTCATGAAAACCAATAAAAAATATTTTATATAAGTTTTTTTGTTCAAGCTTATTTATTTAATTTGATAAATGGACAAAAACAGAATGATTCAAGAAAATTGACTCTGTTCATTGATATCCCTAAGAAAACCGAACTATTCATGGGCTCATTTATGATGCGTGGAAATAGATTGCAACACTTATCCATAGGTCACCGAATAAAAAAAGGAAAGCTAACCGTAACTATGTCGGCATTATTATTTTGATACTTTAACTATTAATTTTAGTAAAATGGTACATAGTTATGTTTTGGTATTCAGCTGTTAAAAATTAACAGAAATAATAATGTGACTTGGGTTAATAATAATTTTAATCTAAAAATATATACAATCTATCACTTTAAACATTATTTTAATTTTTAGATTTAAATTGTAAGTTCCTCAATTTTCTTCTTCCGGTAGAACATAATTTACAATTTTACCCCAAAAATTAAGATGGTATTTTAAATTGATGGATATTGGACCAAATTGATCATATATATAAATGTTTCGGACTAATATTATAATTATACCAAGTCACGTCATCATCTCTGTTAGTTTTTAACGACCAAGATAGCAAAATAGAACAAAAATGTAACGTTTGGTACCATTTTGCCAAAAATAATAGTTTGGGGTACTAAAACAATAACGCGAGCATAACCGTTGTACTAAATATTTAGTTTTCCCTAAAAAAATCAATATAATTGACTTATTTTTCTAAACGCATTGAACTAAAATTCCGACTACTTGAAACTTTTTTTTGGGGAAAAGTATGATTTCATTGACGAGGAATCATACATGTTATCATAAGCCTCGTTAAAAATTTCCTTAAACTTAAATGGAGGAAAATAGCACAAGTGATAACACAATAACATAAAAGTTCTGACACTTAACAGAAATAACAAAACTAAAATTAAACAACCCGAATCAATGATCAAAGTTAATCAAATATAAACATTACTCACTGGGAACCAACGACTCCCTCGGCTTGTACCAATTGAACAACTGAGTTTGGTGGTGTAGCAAAGGAAACAACCTCGAAGCTTCCCTAATTCGCCAATTTCGCACATGCATCCGCAACCCAATTACCCTCACGTCGAATACGTTCAGTTTTAATAGGCCATGTCCGACTCCAAAATTCCAGAATATGATCACGCAAACTATGCAATTCTGTAGAATCTTGTCTAATAAGTCGAATAGCCTCAAAACTATCGAGTTCAAGAATAACTTGTCGGAAACCTGCCTCCCATGCACAAACAAGCCCAAGGTAAGCTCCCAAAACTTCCGTATCCAATACTGAGCATATGCCTAGAAACTTAGTGAACCCACAAACTGTACTCGGAGTGCCATCGGTATTTAGTTTGATCCATGGTGCCTCAGGAGTCACCCATCTAGCAGGACCATACGGGGAAACAGCCGCAGTTCTTTGAGCAAGCCGAGCCTCCGCCTGCGCTCGAATAGTTATTTCTACAAGTTGCCGGCTTCTTACGATAACGCCTCGAGTATCATCCAATGGTGCTTCAAAAACCAACGAGTTAAGACCAGCCAAAGATTCCATAAAACGTTGCTAAACATTAATTCTCATCATGTGTTGTTAGTCGCAAATCGATTAGCGGCCGATAGGTTGGCCTCGATCCAGTCCTGTACATCCATGAGCATCTCCTCAAATTTGCTAAGAATAATTAGCTCATTCCAAACAAGCAAAGCCTAGGGGCAACACCAAATTATATGATCAATGGTTTCGACACTAGCGCTACACACAACGCAGCTGCTATCCTCCACTAGATGTCATCGTACTCGTTCCTCATTTGTCATTAACCGACCCCGACATACTAACCATAAGAAATACTTCACACGTGGCAAGCCCTTGTAGCGATGTAAAACTCTCCAAACATTATGCTCTGAACCACTCCCTTGCCCACATCGGGCCATATATGTCGACATGATAGTGAAACGAAGATCACTTGTCCCATGCCATCTGACCAGATCCGCAACCGAGCCATGTCGCGGCCCCTTGATTACTGCGATGCACAAAACAATATCCACATGAAGTAAATGACTGGACAAGCTCCAATTCTACTCCCCATCATACCCGACCATGCTAGTGACCGAGACACGATCAATACGGGAAGCAACAATTGGATCAATATAATTTAACAACGATCGAATCTAGCAAATGCATTGATTGGATGAGAAAGGATAACGATTGTATTGTTCGAGAGAAATGAAAAGTCTTCTGACTTTATTATTTATTATTATTGTAAAGATAAAGTAAATACAAAAAATATATTCCTATTTATAATAATCAAGAATTGATTAAAGAATGAATAACTAATTAATAACTAACTAACTAACTATTTACAACTCTATTAAACATAAGAAAAAAAAAAGCAAATGGAATTATCTTTAGTTAGTTGAGGAACAAAAACAAGATTAAAAGCAAAATTAGGTATGTGAAAAACATTATGTAAGACCAAGGAAGAGGTAATCTTTACGGTTCCTATATGAGCTACCTTAACCAAGTCATTATTAGGTAATTTAACAAATTTATTATGAAAATGATAATAAGTATCAAAAAAATGTAAAGAATTATCTATATGATCAGTAGCACCAGAATCTAATATCCAGCAAGAAATTAAAAACCTTGACTTTGAACAGTTTAAGATTATACCTGCATCTTGAACTGGAATATCAAAAGTAGAGGACATGACATTGATCTTGAAATCATGAACAATATCTTGAATATGTGCAGCATTCTGAGCAGTAGACAAGCTCCTTTCTTGCAGCATACTTAACAGGCTTTCATATTGATCTTTAATGAACATAACAAGAGGACTGCTATTTGAAACTAAGGTTTTAACACCAAAAGAGCTCTCACCACTATGAAACCAGCTTGATTAACCCTATTAGGCTGATTTTTACCCTTATATCAAGGAGAAAACACATGTTTCTTGTAACATTTGTCAGTAGTATGTCCATATAAACCACAGAACACACAGAAGGGTCTTTTAGAGGTACTAGTGAATTTTCTATTACTAGAAAACCTATTATCTTGCCGAACATTAGAATCATTCTTAATAGAGTGTCTTTCGGCTAATAAGATGTTAGAATCAGTAGTAATACTAGAAACATGGTATCAGATGATCTTTTCGCTTTTCATCCCTCCACTGAGGGCCGATATTTCAACAATAACGATATCTCCGGCGAATACTACATCCATCCGAACGAGAATCTGACGCTGGTCCTCACGTAGGAATTGTAAAGATTACCTCTTCTTTGGTCTTACATAACGTTTTTCACATACCTAATTTTGCTTTTAATCTTGTTTCTGTTCCTCGACTAACTAAAGATAATTCCATTTGTTTATTTTTTTCTTCTATTTTCTGTTGCATACAGGACATAGCAACATGGAAGATGATTGGTTTAGCTAGGAAGATCAATGGACTGTACCACTTGGATGTTTCCTTCTTTGATTTGTGTTTTAAAGAATCTGAATCCACTGTTTGTATTTCTGCTTCTATTAAACTTTGGCATGCTAGATTAGGACACCCCTCTCAACAGAGGATGAAACATTTTTGTCATATAAATAAAGAAACTCCTGTTACTTCTAGTTTTGATTGTGAAATTTGTCATCTTGCTAAACAAAAACGCTTATCCTTCCCTATTAGTAGTACTATTTCTGATTCAGTTTTTGTTTTGATTCATATAGATGTTTGGGGTCCTTTTCATGTTAGAAGCTTGTATGGTCACTCTTATTTCTTAACTGTTGTAGATGATAAGAGCAGATTTGTTTGAATTTTTCCAATAAAAGCTAAGTCTGAAGTCAGAGATCTAGTTGTTCAATTCTATCAGTTAATAGAAACTCAATTTTCTAAGAAAATTAAGTGTGTGCGAACTGATAATGCTAAAGAGTTTGACATGCTAAATTTTTTAAAACAAAAGGAATTATTCATCAAAATTCTTGCACTCATACTCCTCAACAGAATAGCATAGTTGAAAGAAAACACCAACACTTACTTTTTGTTGCCTGATCTTTAAGATTACAAGCCAATCTGCCTTTAAATTTTTGGATTGATTGAGTATTGCATTCTGCTTACTTAATTAACATTACACCTACTCTTGTTTTAAGTAACAAAACCTTTTCAGAAATAGTGTTTAATATGCCACCTAAAACTGCCCATCTTAAAATTTTTGGTTGTGCTGCTTATGCATCTATTTTGCCTAAGCCTAAAACGAAAATGCATCCTAGAGCTGTTAAATGTATTTTTATAGGTTTTCCAAAATACATTAAAGGGTACAGGTTATTTGACATAGCCACCAAAACAGTGTTTGTTTCAAGAGATGTAGTTTTTTCAAAAATGACTTTTCTTTTAAAAACCTAAAGAATCCAATCTCCAATGAAATCGTTTTACCAACATATGATAATAATGTTTTACTAGATGACTGTGTACAACAACGGATTGTTCCAGTTGAGGTTGATAACCATTTTCAACAGAATGAAACTCTTAATGCAGAGAATGTTTTTGTTTCTGATCATACTGATCTTGTATCACTAAGAACTGCAGGTACTTCTCAACAACCTACACACACAGGATAACAAGATCCTATTTCTTTGAAATCTTCCAGACCTACCAGAAACACTCAATTGCCTCAAAAGTTCAGGGATTTTCAGGTTTCTTTACCAGGTTTAAGGACCTTTCCTCATAATATTGTTAATGTTGTCTTACAATGATTTGTCTTCTAAATATATTGTATATGTTAATAATGTTTCTATTTTTTTGTACCTAAATCATATAAACAAGCTGTTAAATATGACTGTTGGAAAAATGCTATGGCTGAAGAGATTAAAGCTTTAGAAAATAATAAAACTTGGGAATTAGTTAAGCTTGCACATGGTAAGAAATCTATAGGTTGCAAGTGGGTTTATAAAATCAAATTAAAATCTAATGGAACTCTTGAAAGATATAAATCTAGATTAGCAAAAGGTTACGCTCAACAGCCTGGTATAAATTTTTGGACACTTTTAGCCCTGTTGCAAAAATAACTACTATTAGGACTCTTCTAGCTGTTGCTGCATCTAAAAATTGGAATTTGTAGCAGTTAGACATCAATAATGCTTTTTACATGGTTTTTTTAGATGAAGAGATTTATATGGATCCTCCACATGGTTTTGTTACTAAAGATCCTGACTTAGTTTGCTGGTTAACAAAAAGTCTATATGGTCTAAAGCAAGCTAGTAGACAGTGGAATAAGAAGTTAACCTTGGCTTTAGTTGAACAGGGTTTTAAACAAGCTTCTTCTGATAAATCTCTATTTGTAAAAGGATTAGGAGATAATTTCATTGCTATTGCAGTATATGTTGATGATATAGTGTTAGCTAGTCCTACTTTACATGAAATATCTACTATAAAGCATTTTCTACATGATGTTTTTAAAATTAAGGATCTAGGAGATTTAAAATATTTTTTGGGTCTTGAGGTTGCTCGATCTAGTAAAGGTATTAATTTGTGTCAAAGAAAGTATACTTTGGACTTGTTAGAAGAAATTGTTTTTTTAAATTCAAAACCTGTTTCTACTCCTCTTCTTTGTAAAAAAAATGTTAAACAAGATGGTACTCCCATATCTGATTTTCTTCTTATAGAAGGCTTATAGGCAAATTGCTTTATCTTACTAATACAAGGCCATGCATATCTTTTGCTGTTCAACAACTTTCTCAGTTTCTTTCTTCTCATACTGATGCTCATATGGCAGCTATCCATAGGGTTCTTAGATACCTTAAAGGCACTCCTGGGCAAGGTCTGTTTTTTCCTGCTAACAATGATATCAAAATTAATGCTTTTTCCGGTTCTGATTGGGCTTCCTGCCCTGCTTCAAGAAAATCAGTTACTGGATTTTATGTTTTTCTTGGCTCAGCTTTGGTTTCCTGGAAATCAAAAAAGCAACAAACAATTTCGAGGTCTTCAAGTGAAGCTGAGTACAGGGCTCTAGCATCAGTTTCTTGCGAAATTCAGTGGCTAAGCTATTTGCTTTCTGATTTAAAACTTGATGTTTCTTCTCCTGCAAATCTATATTGTGATAACTTGTCTGCAATTCAAGTTCAACATGAAAGGACTAAACATATTGAGATTGACTGCCATTTTATCCAGGAGAAAATACATCAAGGGTTGATTACTTTGCTACCTACATCCACGCATCATCAACTGGTAGATTGCTTCACCAAGGCTTTACAACCTTCACCTTTTTCTCCATGCTGTTTTCAAGTTGGGCATTCATAACATATATGCTCCAACTTGAGGGGGATAATAAAGTATAGCTGTTAAACAACTTGTAAATAGTTAGTTAGTTAGTTATTAATTAGTTATTCATTCTTTAATCAATTCTTGATTATTATAAATAAAAATATATTTTTTGTATTTACTCTATCTTTACAATAATAATAAATAATAAAGTCAGAAGACTTTTCATTTCTCTCGAACAAAACAATCGTTATCCTTTCTTCTTCCAATCAATACATTTGCTAGATTCAACACATCCCTGCCGACCACCTCTCTCTCCATCTAAAAAAATTTCCACAGTTCAAACCTTTGTCTTGTATGCAAACCTTCAAAGTCATCATCAGGGATGAAATCAATTTTTTCCCCAGGACAGTGAATTATATTTTTTAAAAGGATAAAATATAATTTTATATTTATATTGTGGTTATATTTATCATTTGATGTCATGTTTTAATCATTATATTATAGAAATGAGTCACATCAAATGGGACTTCTTTAGGAGGGAACAAATCGTTAATTGGGTTTTGGATTTGTTGACCATGTAGCATGTAGCATGTACAGGGGTTCTATTGTAGTCAAGCCGTAATGGTTATACAACAAAAGCCATCGAGAGTCACTCTCCGCGTTGTGGTCGGTTACTGGAGTTTACAACTAAAGCCACCCTACATTCAATCCCACGCCCAATTATGCTTTGAGTGGAAGCCTTCTTCCAATGCAATTTGATGACAGCTGTTTTTGTATGAATTTATCTTAGTTGGCAATGCCATTGGCCAAGTAGAAGTTTCTAGGAAACACTTTTGAATTTTGGTACACTATGGTTGTTCCAATAATATAATAATTACTTTATATATTTAAACACCGGTGATTTGACGAGTAAAATATTACTAAAAGAACTGTTTTAGTTTTAATTAACATTAAATCTCGAGTTTAATCTTAATAATCTCTCTTTTTTATAAAAGTAAAATAGAATGGAACCAATGACCATAATATTAATTTGTATTCCTATATGCGTAAAGTATTGACCCAACAATATCTACCATATGAAGCTATCTTCTGTACAAGTATAACATGAGAACAAAAAAAAAAAATCAATTTACAAAGAAATTGCATTACACGTTGTATTATGAGGTGAGGTCGGTCCATTGTAGTTATAGTGTCTGCACTTCAGTTGACCGTAGGATTCTGCTATTTCGACTATCCTCAACAATGCAATAGCTATTTGGAGATTGAAGTTCCAAAAATGGCTGTTCTTCACCGTCGTCGTCGACGATATCGTCAAGACCAAGCGAGTACACGACATCTTCCCTACTCCATCCCGCACGTAATAACACAACCGACAAAACCTGCACATGCCACGCGGCATCCTCTTGGTCAACAAACAATCGGGTCCCATTTTTGTATTTGTTCTGACTACGATCACGGCAATCCATCATCATCATCTCCCTCACCTCCTCCTCTCTCCACCCTCCATCTCTCAATCTCCAAAACACTTCCTCCAAACATCCGCCCAACCCGAAGTCATCCTCTACCCGCTCATCACTCCTGTTCCACCACCCCGTCGTCACCCCACGCGCCACCACCCTCCTCCCTCTCTCCGCCACGTCGGTCCAAAACTCAATCCTCCGTGCGGCAGTGGCCGCCCGAGCCGGCACCTTGTTCATAACACCATTGCTTTTCCTCCTCATGGAAGGCTTGAAAACCCCACCTCTCCTCAAGAATCCAACCTCTTGAAAAAACCTAGTAACATCAAAGCTCAATATTCTAACTTCCTCTCCGTCAACGTAGAAAACAGGGTTTCCCGCCACGTTTGGCGTGGAAGGGATATAACAGTTTCGATAAATGGGAACCAAAAGAGGCGCCGTCGTAAACAGTTTTTTAACCAAAGCCAAAGCTTCAATTGGATTCGGAGGTTTAGGCCCCCAAGACGGGGACCAAAAGTTGTGGAGTTTAATGTTCTTGGAAAGAGACAATAAAGGAAGGTTGAGGAGAATGTTGAGTTGCTGAGGGGAAGAAGATCGCCAGTTGGGGAAAGAAGGGTGGACGGGGAGGCCTTCTTGGAGGATAGAGCGAAGGTCGGGAGGGAAAGTGAAGTGGAAAGTGGATTCGATGGAGGAGAATTCTTGGTCCGTTAAGCCGGGGAGGGTTGGGATATCCAGGGATTGGAGATGGTGGATAAGGGCTTTGGAATACGCAGCGAAAGAGAAACAAACGAGGTTTGATCTCGGTGGTCCAGCTTTGAGTAAAGGGTTCGGAGGATGGATCTGGGTTGTTGTTGCTGCCATTTGAAATTCGGCTGAAGAAATGGTAGCTGCCAGCACCAGCAGGTGTAGGGGAAGGAATGGGCTACTTAAGGGAGATTGGAGAACAAATATGGGAGAGAAACCGAGGGAGGAGAATGGGGAAGTCACATGGAAGCTTTGTGCGTTGACAATGTCGTTTCTTCTGCTAAGATATATGATTATTATTATTAGCCTGCGATTTATGATTTGTATCTGCTTCCTTGTTTTTTATTACTTGAATAGAATTGGATTTGCAAGGTTGGAGTTTTGTGACATTTCTCCAAAGTCATCCCCCCCTTCCTCCAATTGGGATTTTTATCACCTCCACCGAACAAGAATATCTAAAATAAGGTTGGAGAAACTTCTTTTCCTTGAGTCCAAAAAATTATTTTTCAATGATACTCTATGATTCAAATGTAAGATTTTTAAATAAAATATATTAATTTATATTTATTTTTTATATACAGTATATATTCGATTGATATTATTATTGGTACAATATATGGAAGAACGTAAAATCGTACATATTTGAATTTTTAATATTCTTCGATTTATAGATAGGGATAGATATGAGCGTGAATAGTATATACATTATACACTAAATATTCAAAACAATATGAGTTTGATTTTTTCTTTATAAAATTGATGAATATATCCTCTGTGGTTAATTATATTATTAAAATGACATTAAAAATATTATTTTAATATATTTGTAACTACTTTATAATAAAAGTAATATTAATTTAAAATAATTTAATTAAATAAAGTTATATTAATATTGAAAATACAATGTTCATATTAAATTATAATTATTATTTTAATTAATATTATAATTTATACCGATTAAATTAAAATTTGTAATACTATAAATAGATGTAAAATCTTTGAAAAATAAAAATATATTTTTAAGCTTAAAGGCTACTTTTGTCATGTAGTCTATATGGTATTTTCGCATTAATTTGACCTTTGAAGTAGTCGAATTGCATCACCTTTTGTCCTTGACTAACATTCTAACCCTAATTTCTAAATCTCAAACCCTAAATTGTAAAAGCTAAATGATGATGCATTTCAACTACTTTAGGGGCCAAATTGATGCGAAAATACCATAAGAACGAAATCGATAAATTAAGACTACTACAAAGACAAAAATAGCCCTTAAGCCTATTATTTAATATTATTTGACACGTGTTGACTCCGTCACACACAAAAAAATTATTTCATTCAATGTTTGAACTTTCATTATCAACAGTTGGTCCAAGTTGTAAGTAATTTGGTATCGCTTAAACAAGTATCAATGTGTATGCAAAAAATTTCGCTGGGAAACTCACACACCATACCTGGTGTGCAATGCAGATCAATCTAAATTAGTCAAAATAAAATCTTGAATAACTGAGAGAATAACAAAAAAACGTTTGAACTTTTATTAATATTTTATATTTAATAATACTTTACGAAATCTGTTTCTTAAAGTGTGATTTTTAATTTGTTTTAAAGTAATCACAGTTTTATTCAATAATGTTTTATTCATTTATACGATAATAAAGAGATTCAACTGTAATGTATATTAGAGCAATTATATTTGGCCGGTTGTCTAAGTTGTTTATTTTTGTTTTCTCATTTTTTTAGGTCATAGGTTCTAGACCCACTATAAGCACTTTCCCTTCTCCTTCCCTTAGAGTCTTCCTTTCCCTTTCCTTTTAGGTAACACTAAAATTAAAATTAAGATTTGTCAAAAAAAACTTTAATGTATATTACACGGATAGAATATTTCAAATATACATATATCCTATTCTTTAAAAATACATGATTTAAAAGGCATCAAGTTTGGTATTTATTACTGTTCTCATCTTCGGAACTAAGTAATTTAATTTAATTTGCTATTTCAACGTAAAATCAATGAAATTGAACGAAATATAAACACCTACTTGGATATGATCAATTTATTTATTATTATAAATTTATAGTAATTACCAATGTTAAATATAGATAAAAATTCCGTGCCTTTTTCTATGTCCAACATTAAAAAAATAAATTTTAAGTCTCATCTCTAAATTTTAAATTCTAAACCCTAAAAAATACACTCTTAACCTTAATTTTTAACTCTAAACTTAATCTTTAGTGTGGAGCATACATAAGAGCACCAATATAATTTTGGTGACCTAATTGACAAAATTTATAGTTTAAGGACTAAAATAGAATTGAATCAATAATTTGATGATCTCCAGTATAATTTACCCTAACATTATAAAGTTGAAGCTGTTAAAACTATGGTGGAAAAGAACACGATGCAATAAAATTGCAATGGGTGATAGAAGATTAATTAGAAGGGAAATAAGATGAGAACGAAGACAGTGAGAGCATATGATTAGTTTGGCGGGAATGAGATGGAAACTATTTTTTTTATTAAGTAGTGTTACAATAATATTTTTAACATAAATGTCGAGATTCAAATTCACTTAAAAAGTGAAACGGATAAACATCTATAATCATTAGGTCAATTACTGGATTCAAAACCAACTTATTTCTGATAGCTACTTAAAGGCATGAGAAAATTTCAACCATTTTCCCAATCAAAAGACCAAGTAATTTGACTATGTTTCCCATAAAGGACACAATTTTCTTCTTCATCACCTAAAACAAATTTAACATCCCCACCATCCCATCTGGTCTAACCACAACATGACACACTTTTCAATATTTGTGCTACTGATATAATTAATTAATATTGTTGGCAAAATCAAGTTTAAAGAAGAATTCAATTATTTCTCCTGGACTTTATGTTTTCAATTATTATGTGAAAAAAAGAGATTTCAATTATTTTCCTTTGCCTGGACTTTATGACCCCAAGACCCCACAAATCTATGCTTATAATACTTCAAGAAGACAAAGGGGTTCCGGAATTGGACAACTATAGCCATATGGCATTAACTTTACTGCTGCATTTTGGAATTGGGGGTTGTTAGGAGGAATTGATATTATAAATTTTGGTGTACGACATTGGAATCCAATCATTTCCCTTCTTCAAACTTAGGTAGGATTAATTTAATTGTTTGTTAACTTTTGTATGCTGTTATTTTATTTTATAAATCTAATAATAATTTGATTATGTTGATGCCTAAAGTCATAGACATCGAATAAGAGAGGTGGAGAGGAAAATTAAAGTGATTGGAAGCGATTCACTCTCTATAGATTTAGGACGGAAAATCACAGACAATATGGTGGTCGGAGTAGGAAAGGGGAGAAGGAAGAGAGGGGTGCAACCCTCTTTGTTCAATATGGTGACTACATCATATACTACTAATGTTTAAGTTTAGTATCGATTATACCACTAAACTAAAAATCGATAATATTTTAACTTTGAACTTTAGTTTAGGCTTCAATTATACCATTGGACTATTAAAATCCTTCCACGTCATCAATTTTAATGGCATAGTGATATAATTGAAGTATAAACTAACGTTCAATTCTAAAATCCTCTAATGTGTTTCGTGTTACTTACAGTAGAAGAGTCAAATTTTTTATATAGTATGATCAAAATAAGGTATAAAATATGTGAAAATTTCATATAATTATAATAAGTATTGTTGACTCAATATACGAACAAATAAAATGGTGTCACTTTTAATATTTCCTAAAAAAAAATCTATACAATTCTAATATTTACGTATAATAAGTACTTTTAGTGGGGTCAATTACACCCTAATATTTCTATATTGGTTAGCCCATGGTTACTCAATTGGTAATTTTGCACTTATCAAATCAAAGGGTGCTTAAATCCTTGGTCCAAAGAAAAAAAAAACAAAGGAGTTCCACAAAAAACCAGCTCTTCTCTTCTTTCTCTCTCGGTGTTGGGTCGTGCCTTTCTTTGAACCCTCATTTTGTTCTCTTTCTGTTAACAATAAGGTGTGGGCTATCGTGGTACTGGAGCGTGTAGGAAAGTGTGGTGGTTTGAGTCTGGTATTAATTGTGGCATTTATTCCTCGTTTTGTTGTCTACTCGTCTCCCTGCTATGGTTGCCGTCTAGGCCCGGTCGGCACGCTGTGCGGCACTTGAAAAGGGACCAACCTAGACAAGTCAGCCTTTAACAAGCCCTTTATCCAAGGACTCAACTCGGAAGCGTTGTCTCATAATCCATCAGGCAACATGCGCGTCGAATATCGTATCTCGCGGGGCCTAGCGAATGCTAGCGGCCAACCCCTGACTCTCGCGACGAGCGCGATATGGGGCCATGTGGCCCCAAACCGTCCCTAAGAGGTCCTCCTAGAGAGATATCGTGCCGTTCGCTTGACTCCAATGCCCACACACCTAGGCCCTACGTGGGCCTAGGAGAAGGTCACTTACACCAAGACAGCTCAGTTGCTAGAGTTTGGCGAGGAGGATGGTGGAGACCCAACACCAGACCACTTCCCCCTAAAGAGCTAAATAAACTTACCAAGTATGACGCGAGTAGATGTTGCTTCGTCCCAAACGAGGACACTTTCTGAACAAGACCTTCATCGCCTTCCCAAAGCATCCTAACTTACACCATTGACTTGGTCGCTCTTCAGGCATTGCTCATATCATCGCTCGGTCCGCCTTTGCTCGGTCCTGAACAGGCTTGTCAAGGCAAGATTGTAATACAATAAGAGACAGCCTTGACATTCTCCCACACTTCCTATTATCGATGTCCTCATCGATACTGACACTCATTCTTCATCACCTGATGAGTTGATTTAGACATCGAATGTAGTTCCTCTTTGATCTATACTTGACTTAATACACTTCTCTAGTCAAATCATCTGAACATTCAAGCAGATAACTCAAGCCTCGATCCTGGGTTCTTTTGATTCCCTTATGACCCAGTTTTGCTCCTTCAATGTCAAGAGCTAGATTCATGCTCCCACACTTTTACTCTGATTGTGGCTCGAGCGAAACACTTGTAGCAAATCATTGACTCAACTAACGCATGCCTTGTAGTGTCTTTGAGTCTCACGAACTAGCTATAGACCTACAAAACAAAAATAGCATACCTGTCGCCCATATGCAAGAGAACTAAGACTCGCCACACAATGGCTTGCTCTTTGGCACTAAGCCTATTCACCAATTGTGTCCCACCGTATAGTGAGATCTTCAAGCAATGAATGTGTCACCATCTGGCCAATATCCAAGCGGGCAGGTACAGGTTCACCTTGCACTCAATTGCTTAATGATGTAAAATGATCTCTGGTTACCAACACGATACAAACGTGTACTTGTCTCTTTGTCTTTCTTTATATGGCCTGTACTATAAGACATACAAGCACATACATTAGTGATAACCTATTCACACAAGTCTCGAACGATACCTGGTTGGTAAATATTGCCTTACGCTTTCACCATTTGCCAAGTGAATGTACATCTATTCCCACTCGAACAACCTTGCTTTCATGAACTCATGCATCTTGGCTTTCCAGCGGCTAATAACACTTTTCCCACGAGCCAACCGCCTTTAAGGTTATCCAACGTAACGTACAACTTGTCTCGCTTCTCTCTACATCATCTTGTCGACGTCCTCCTCGACTGAACAAAAAAAATTCCTTCGCTAGTTAGAGGCACCATTGTAACCTACAAAGACTAACTTTCCATTGACCAAGTGATGCACTATTGTGCCACAAGCCCAACAACATTCTTCTTTTCAACACAACAAGTGCCTCTGCGCTGAACATAAATGAGCCCCATAGAGGGTTACTTTCCACATGACATCATGCTAGGATAATCGTTTTTGGTTAACGACAGGCACCTCTGTGCACTGTTTGCAATATGATTTCCAGGCATGCATCAACGATTCACAAGTAGTCGGCTTCTCAATATTGAGGTAACCATAGTGATTAACGTCAGACACCTCCGTAAGCTGATGACACTATGTTTGAACTCGTTTGTACCTCTGTGCGATAAACGATAAATGCCTCTTGCACTGAAACAACCATAGTGGTTAGCGTTAGTCACCTCCGTGTACTGATCCCACCAGGTCTAACTCGTTAGCACCTTTGTGCAATAAGAAATAAGTGCCTCTCGCACTAAAACAACCATGGTGGTTAGCGTCAGTCACCTCCGTGTACTGATCCCACCAGGTCCAACTTGTTAGCACCTCTGTGCAATAAGAAATAAGTGCCTCTCGCACTAAAACAATCATGGTGGTTAGCGTCAGTTACCTCCGTGTACTGATCCCACCAGGTCCAACTCGTTAGCACCTCTGTGCAATAAGAAATAAGTGCCTCTCGCACTAAAACAACCATGGTGGTTAGCGTCAGTCACCTCCGTGTACTGATCCCACCAGGTCCAACTCGTTAGCACCTATGTACAATATAAAGATCGAGCACCGCGTATGCTTCGATCGCTATAGTGGTTACCGACAGGCACCTCTGTGCGCTGGCTCCACTATAAAACTCACATGCACCTCTGTGCCACAAATTCACAACTGAGCACCACTGTGCTAAAAGAATGAGCGCCACTGCGCGGAGATAATAAGCAAGCACCTCTGTGCCCGAAACAATAGTCAGGCACATCCGTGCACTAACCAACCCTCAACTTGTTCAACATTATTGACTTGCCCAACCCACTCCTATTACGAGGGCGCTTGGTGTGGGGTCCAGTTTGCCTACCCTGCCTACCTCAACTGCCAAGGCTCTTGGCGTAGGGTCAGCCCGCCCTACCTACTCCACTCGTAGGAGCGCTTGGTACAGAGTCATCCGCCTAGGGACACCATCCATGCCGAAGTACGCAACCAAACCTGGTTTAAAAGCCTACTCCGATACCAACTGTCACGGTCATGCCGTCTAGGCCCGGTCGGTACGCCGTACAGCACTTGAAAAGGGACCCAACCTAGACAAGTCAGCCTTTAACAAGCCCTTTATCCAATGACTCAACTCGGAAGCGACGTCTCATAATCCATCAGGCAACATGCGCGTCGAATATCGTATCCCGCGGGGCCTAGCGAATGCTAGCGGCCAACCCCTGACTCTCACGACGAGCGCGATATGGGGCCATGTGGCCCCAAACCGTCCCTAAGAGGTCCTCCTAGAGAGACATCGTGCCATCCGCTTGACTCCAATGCCTGCACACCTAGGCCTTACGTGGGCCTAGGAGAAGGTCACTTACACCAAGGCAGCTCGGTTGCTAGCGCTTGGCGAGGAGGATGGTGGAGACCCAACACCAGACCACTTCCCCCTAAAGAGCTAAATAAACTTACCAAGTATGACGCGAGTAGACGTTGCTTCGTCCCAAACGAGGTCACTTTCTGAACAGGGCCTTCATCGCCTTCCCAAAGCATCCTAACTTGCATCCTTGACTTGGTCGCTCTTCAGGCATTGCTCATATCATCGCTCGGTCTGCCTTTGCTCGGTCCCGAACAGGCTTGTCAAGGCAGGATCGTAATACAATAAGAGACAGCCTTGACACTATGGTTGCGTCATCAAACTCAAAAGATGTTTCTCCTGAGATGGTATTGAATGTTTCACCTCTTGTCCCCCTCGACTTAAAATGAAGATGGAGAAGTTAACATGGTCATTAAGAACCATGCCCTGGTTGGAAAAATTCACTCCAACCGCCTAGCCAAACATAACACCCCTCTTGCTATTTCAAGGAAAGCATGGAACTGTGATGATTTAGAGTGCCACGAATTGGAGAAAAATATGTTTCTTTTTGTCTTCCCGTCCGTCGATGACAAGATGCGGGTGTTGGGTCAATGGCCTTGGTCAGTGCAGGACAGGTTGTTTATCATGAAGGAATGGCTATATAAAGCTGCTCTAGAAGAGATTGACTTCTCAATCGACGAATTCTGGTATAAGTCCATAACCTTCCTATGGCGTTGATAACGAAGGAAAATACTGCCAAAACAGGTAATATCTTTCCCAAGTTCTTTGGATCCAACCTTGGCTTGGATATGAAAGTGAAATGGGATGGCCATTTGGCTATTAAGGTGGCTATGCGCGTGGAGGACCCCTTAAAAGCAGGGTTCCTTTTGAATCGGAAAAACTTTCAACCCCTGGATGTTTCCTTTAAGTATGAGAGAATTCCTGAATTCTATTATGGATGTGGAAGATTGGGGCATGCGGAAAGGGAGTGTTGGTTCGATCTAGGGAAATTCAAGAGAGCTAGTTGATACGGACCATGGCTGAGAGCATCCCCAACCTGGAAGAAATCTTCTAACGGCAAAACTCCAGTGTGGATCACAGAAAACAACCTCCAGCTGGTGCTTGTGGCTCAAGCTCCGGGGCCTAAGGTAGACGACAAATGCGCCCAGACCAATCCCAAGGTTGTGGCTCGGCTACCAATAGTTGGACAATCCTCGAAAGGTCTTTATCCCGAGAATACGAGGTTTCTTGATTCATCCTCGGATGTTGTCCCTTTCAACGGGTCCCCCCGAGATTGATAGTTCAAAGTCAACCAAGAGGTTAGCAATATCTTAGGTTATGATGGGATCCCATTTAATGCCTCGGGTTCCCTTAATCTCGGACAGATCTCCTTCGAGAATGGTAGCCTGGCCAAATCTTCTGCTTTGCCTAATAGCTCTGAGAAAACCTTGGTGAATGTCCTAGCCGAAAGTTTGGAAAATATAGAGGTGTACCCTTCCAGGAAAAGAAAATGGATTGATACTCCACAGGAACTATTCTATAGCTCAAAGAAACGTGAGATTCTACAGTGTCTACCAAGAATCTCCTGAAAATTGGTGTGCTCGTGGTTTTGGGCCAATTGCTTGTGAAGAGATGCTTAAGCTTGCCTTCTCCCCTTCCTCTTTTACAATTTCTTCTCTTCTGATAGGTAAAATTGATATATCAAAGAGGGGTCATGCCTTCGGTCCTAAACGACTAACGTTAATTAAACAAGCAGCAAGGAGAAAACATGTTCCTGAGATAACAAGAATGGCGATGGATGAAGTTGGGATTCTAGAACTTGGCATGGACCCCTTCGGTTATAAGGTTTCTGAAATTCCTTCTCTGGTGATCAATGATCAAATGATGATTACTGATGATCACTGCAAGATCCAGGACACCAATCTTGTGGAAGAAGGAAAGATAAAGTTTCTCTCGTATGAGTTCAGCTCTCAAATGCTTGCGGATAACCCTTCTCTAGGTTATCCGCCTCATCCATGATCCGTTTCAGACCTGCTATCTTCGAGTGGTGGAAGGATCGAAGCATAGCTATGGTACTGTGTCCTTCCCCTAGGATCACCTTTACTTTCTGGGGTTTGCGTGATCCTAGGATCTTGTTTTATGTTCTGGTGCGCTGGAATTTTGTCTGTCGGGGCGTTTCTCATTCTAAGAACCAATTTCAGGTTGCTTTGATGATCGCCGTTGGCCTTCCTAAATCTGGTATGTCTTCTACATCGTCTACGATGAGAAGACCCTCTACCCCGTCGGGAGAGGGAGTCTGCCTCCGGATGGAACTCTCGTATGGACGTTCGAGTTGGTTATGCCGGATTCTTGCTTTGACCCTTGTCTGTATTGCTTCATGGTCTGTTTTAGGCTTTGTTGCCTGTTTCCTTTTGCTTGTTTGTCTCAACCCCTATGCTCTGGTCTTGTTTTGGTTAACCCTACGCGGGTTTTGCATGGGGGCTGCATGGCGCTGTTGTTCTTGTATGACTGTTTCTTCGTTGGTTTTATGAAATCCCTTCACTTTATTGTCAAAAAAAATGTGAGCAGCCTGTCTGCCTGGATTATTTTGCAGCAGTAAACTACAACCATTATTGCCCATCTTGCATTCTATTCCAGGCCTCGTCAGCCTGACATTTTACTTTACCCACTCTTGCTTGCACCTTTACTGCTGTACAGTGTAAGGCTAAGCAGGCAAGTCCATCGAAAAACTGGGTTGAGGCCCAACTCCCGTATAAATTTGGGCCATTGTTAAACGTAAATGAAGCAAACAAATGGGGGTAGTCTTTCCATTTTCGGGACCATATTAATGGCTTGCAGTAAGAATCTTTTTTAGTTATACATGTCAATTAAGAGTTTACTAGTACATGTCTCATGCTCTTGTTATGAAAGATTTGAAATTTAAAGTTTAGCCCAACATAAATGATTACCCCTTTCACAAGCTTAATGCAAAAACTCCCTTTTCTTCATTTATTTATCTAAGACAAAGAAAGGGTGTGCCTGAATTGCTCTACCTTTTCTGGTAGGTGCCACTTAAAAGGTCACATGACATGGTACCAATTTGTTGTCTGATAATTGATATTGTTTTGTGTTATAATTGGATTCGTATTTTTATATAACCAAAGAAGACGTTGAAGTAATAAGAAGGAATCAATAATATGGCCCTATGAAGCCAGCCTTACATGACTTTTTTTTCTTCTGTAATTTGTTTCATTTCATGAAATATGGCTTACATGAACAGATAATGTATTTTTTTTAAGTTTCCCCTTTTCCTAAAAGTAGAGAGGGAGCAGATTTGAAATTCTATAAATAATTTTAACAAGTGGAGTGGACTTGAGTTGTGAAGTTTGTTTAATGGAAGGTCGTCTATAAATTATTCTCTCTCTATATATAATTCTTATCGCAAATATTCCAAACTTGGTTTTCAAGAAATGGTAGACAGAATTGATCTAAAATCCACCCCTAGTGCAATTCTTTTTCATCAACAGTCCATTTTGATAACTAGGGTTCCACTTTCTCTTGTTGAATTTTCAAAAGTTATGAACATGAAATGTCTTGTCATGCCTGTCCCTTTTTTATCTTTATTTTTCATACGTACATACATACATACATAGGGGGGTTTAGATTTGCACCGAAACAATGTGTTAATTATCCAATTAAATTCTAGCTCGAGTAGAATTTATTTAATAGTTCCCCTTAAAATTAATTTTAGGGAAATGAGGTTTTTGAGTTTTATTTTGGAAACTACGGTAAAATGAACAATGAGGGTGAAGATGCCACCTGTAGGTGACGTCATTGGTTTTTTATAAATTTTTTAACTTAAAGTATTCACGTACATGATAGATTTGAAGAAAAAATTATTAAAAAATGGAGGACGCCACCTGCAAAAAATATTAAAAAATAGATGACATCTTTCCTATGCACTATAAAAAATGTCGTATATCCCCAAATATTCTCCAACATTTCCTATATTCCAAATATTAATTTTCATTTGGATTATTCTCCAAAATTTGCAAACTGATATGAAGTTTATTATATGATCTAAAATATATCGAAAAAATATGGGCAGGGGTGAAATAAAATAGAAGGTGAGAGAGTTCTGACCTAATTTTTTCTGTTAATTCAAGTTTAGATATTTAATAATTTAAATGTTAATTGTCAACAATTAATTAGTATAGTAGAATGAGATACTATATCTCTTAAGTAATACCAAAAAGTTCAAATTTTGATGTTGTAGATAGAATAAGAGAGACTCGACTTATAATAGACTTATGCAATACTTGACCCGAATTAATAAACCAAACAGTTGCGGGATAGGTGTATGGAATGGTATACTGATGAGACCTAAAAGTAGGGGAAGTAACAGAAAGAGAAGCACAAACTGATGAAAGAAGAAAAATAATAAATGAAGGGCATCGTGCGATAATGATCAAAACCAAACTATGCATTACACATATTTGTGGGAATTCATAAATGAAGCTGATAAGTCCCAGACAATCTCACAATTTAAAGCAGGTGTTCAAAATCCTCCCCCCCCCCCCCCCCACATATGTAGTCATTAAGGCCGTACCTACCTTGTGGACTTTGCCCTTTTTTTCCTTCTCATAATTTCAGCATTTTGTACCAAATTTTCCCTCCAACCTCTCACCCTTTCAAGTCTCTAGCCTCAACATAGGTATTCATTTATAGATCTCATGTCACATTCAGTAAAAATTTATGATACATGTATAGTGTGTACTCAATGTGTCCGAGCCTGCCCTACCAATGTGTTAGAAATGATACCTTGGGATGGATGTAAAGCTAAGCAATTTGCTTCCGCTCCAGGAACAAAAGACTGTGTTGGTTGTAAGAGATGCGAATCCGCTTGTCCAACGAATTTCTTGAGCGTTCGAGTTTATTTATGGCACGAACCAACTCGAAGTATGTCTCATGCTTCCTTTCTCTAGTGTTTCATCTCATTTCTGTCGTTGCAGCTCACTGGACGTGTTTTGATGATATGATTTCGCTTTCTAGTTTTTTAGTTCCCCTTTATTTTCTAATTTTGTTTAGGATGTGAGGTTTAGTTTTTAAAGTTTAAGGTTAGAGCTTAGGGTTAAATTTTTTTAATGTTAAAGCATAAATAAATACACAAGAAACAGAGGATTTTTGTTCAAAACATTTTATTTATTTTTCTTCGAGTGGTTAGAATTTCATCCAAAGCCTACCTTGTATAGGGAGACAGTGGATTCCAATGTAAGAAAATAGAGTCAAGCTTCAAGATTTTTTTGAATAGTTTTGTACCAAAAAGAAAGGTTGATTTGCTAAGAAATAAAGCTAGTCCTTTTGCTTGCTTGAGTGCCTCCCACACCCCCATGTTGGATGCATGCATTTTTCTTTCAAAAGTACAAAATTACAAACCGGTTTTTATCAATTTGATTCGAAAGGGGCGAATCAAGCAAAATTTTTTATGAATTATAAAATTTCATCATTACTTTAGGTTATAACTTTATATTTTTAAAAAATTTACAAGCAAAAATATAATTTTATTATTATTAAATAAGATTTAAGCATGAAATGAAGTCCCATCCGCAAGAATACTGAGACACATGCATTCTATATTCCACCTTATCACATGTACCTCGTTTCCCATTCCTAATATTTTTTTCCTTTTTATTTGGTATTTTATTTTTATTTAAATTCCTCAGATATAATTCATCAGTTCTAAATCAATCATTGCGCAATAATAATGAATACATTTCCCATCATTTTGCTTCTTTTCTAAGGCTTCAATTAATCAACCACACTTCTTTAAATATTTCCTTCATTTCTTTTTTCTTAAACTCTTCTAAACAATTCAAATAAAACCCTATTTTTCCACCAAATTAAGTCCCCGAGCCAATAAATTTAATTAATTAAATCCTTTGACCATTTTTGACCATCAAGTTTTGACATTTTCTTCTTAAGATATTATTGTCACGTGAGACACTATAATTCTGTCACGTGACATAATTTACAGATTTTTTAGAATTTTTTTTTATATTTTTATAAGTTGTTTAGAGTACTTAGAACTTTTAAAGAATTTTTTAAATCAAATAAAAATTATGAAAAATGCCAAGTGACAACACTGTAATACAGTATGTTGCATCAACTGATCTAAAAAATGTTATATTTAACAGTCAATGTTGGTCAAAGGAGTAAATTGAATAAATTTTTGAAGTATAAGAGCTTAATTGAGTGCAAAATAAATTTAGAGGCTTAATTGATCTATATAATAAAGAAACACTCTTTTAAAATATCAAATATTCTGAAAAATATTTTTAAGAATAACATTTTGAACAGATTTCATAATTAATTTGAGATAGGGATAAGTAAATTTTGATTTGACTAGAAAAAATATAAAAAAATCAAATTTCAGTTAATCACATCAAGTTTTTCAAACCAACTAGAATAAATAATTTGATTTTTGGAGTTTAAGCTGGGTTGAATTTTTACAACTCATTAGATATTTAAAATTTTAATTAACAAATTAACGTAAATATCTCACGCGTCCCTTTGCAATTTTGAAAATGTGTATATTTGTTTATTTTAAAAAAATAAAAATAATCTTCAAAAAAATTCTGCAAATCTATAACAAATTATAATTTTTTTCATAAATTTATAAAAAAAAATAAAATATTATAAAAATTATGTAATAGCCATGAAAAATCTTAAGAATTCAAAATATTATAAAAACAAATTAAGTTGCATAATAATTAATTCCTGAGTTAATTGAAATTTATTAGGTTCAAACATGCTATCTAATTTATTTTCTTTAACTTGAAATTTAGTCAGATTGTCAACAATATGTTAATTTAATCTATTTATTTTTTAAATTTTAATTTGAATAAATATACTTTATTCGATTCAATTGAATTGAAATTTTATAAATTTGATTTGATTTAAAAAGAAATAAATAAAATTTAAATAATAAATATGACTCATCAATTTGACTAACTATTTTTCCTTCACTCCCCGATGCTCTCACCCCAACAACTTAAGATAATAATAAAACATTTATACATATAATTCATTCTTTGATAAAATAAGAAAGAAGATAAAAGAATGAAAACCGTACTTCGTGAAAGGAGTGGTTGTTCGTGATGTAAGAGGTACGTAGGCTTCCGCAAATTTTATTGAGCATGAGAGATTGGTAGATGTGCCGATGGCAGATGGATATGAGCAAAGGACGTGTTATTTGTAGCGATTATTTTTTCGAAAGTAACAAAAATAATTAATTATATAAAAATGGATCTTATTTGAAAATTGATTAAAATGAGTTTTTTTTGGAAAATTCGTATTTTGAAAAATATGGAGTCGTCACCGGCCACTTCGGTAGGCCGGACACCGTAAAAACAAAAATCAGAGATCTTTTTTAAAAAAATTAGTTTCAAGAGTCGGTTACAGACGAGGAAGGATTAGCACCCCCACCGCCCGAAATTAGTACCAAAATTTTTATTTTTATTAATATAAGAATTTTATGAATTAAAATGATAATTTAATTAAGGACCGGTTATATATGTAAGTTAATTTTAAAGGGCTCCAGTGTTCGAGAGATAAACGAAAACTATCATCTACGTCTTAGACTGGTAGCCAGGTTTACCGTCGAAAAAAAGAGCACTGCATTGACGATTAATATCCCAAATGCAATATAATAAAAACACGATGATTAATTATACAAGGATAAATATACATAAAACAAATGATACCAACATTATACATGAAATAATTATGTTATAAAATAAATAAAGGCAAAATATATTAAATATAGACATATACGTTCCATATATATACATATAAGATATTAATATAATATATACTATGTATAATATGCACAATTAATATTTAACATATACATATCATAATTATAATTATATTAAATATAATATAATATATAGGTAAGGATAATACATATTGTTAGGATATTTGTTTTGATATAACTGGACTAAATTGAAAATGTTTCAAAAGTGTTTCTAAGTTCAAACAACTTGAAAATAAGTTTGAGAAGTTTTTGAGAGGTTTTGGAAATATTTTAAACGTTTTAAAATAGCCAAACTCAAGTTTTCAACACTACCGTATCGATACAGTTACACCCCGTATCGATACACCTTAGGGTTTCAACTACAGTAATTTTCCAGAACCAAAAACACGTATCGATACAGGATTATGCGTATCGATAAGGTGAGGGTCGTATCGATACACTTCAAAGGCGTATCGATACCTTATGTTTTCAAATCCCAACGACTATTTTACCTATAGCGTATCGATACACTTCAAAGGTGTATCAATACATGCAGTGTATCAATACACTTCACAGGTGTATCAATACACGCAGTGTATCTATACACTCTAGAGGTGTATCGATACACTTCATAGGTGTATCGATACACCAAGGCTGAAGAGCATAACAGCTAGTTTTTGAAGAACGCGTATCGATATGACAACACCGTGTATCGATACGGTTGACTTCAGAACTGTATTTTTGCGGGAAATAAAGTCTCCAACGGCTCTAAATCATCCCCAACGGTCTTCAACGGCTAGAAACTCAATTTGGAGTATAAAAGCCCTCAAGAAGCATTTGAAGAAGCTAATGATCAAATTGCCAACATCTATTATGATTGTAATCAAGTCTTAGTGCTTTAATTCCCATTCTTTGTATAGACAACACTTGTGAGCTTAAATGTCATTATATGCTCAAGTGTATTAGGATTTGAGTGAGAGCTTAAAGAGTGCAAACACATACCTTGTAGAGAGGATTTCTCGTTTGCTTTGTTTTTCGTTTTTTTAAAGAGGGTTTACTCAAGCTTTGGGGTAGAAGCTTTGAGTGTGTAACGGTTGCCTCCTAAGCATAGAAAATGGGAAGAAATTCATAGTGAATTTAGGAAATCCTTAGTGGGGAAGCTAAGGTAGTGGATGCAGGCTATGGTTAGAAAGCTGAACCACTCTAAATCATTGTGTTAATTTTTCTATCTTTTTGCTTCCACCACCAACACCTGAAAATTGGCTTCTCCACCACTTGGCAAACAATTTCGGTTGAAGGAATTAGAGCCCAACAATTGGTATCAGAGTAAGGCTCAATCGAGAAGGTTTAACCACCTATTGAGACGATCCAGCACGCTTGACCAACAAATAAGTCAACCGGCTTCCATAGCGTTATTTATAGACAAACCGCTTTTCTTCAATGGTGACAACTATGCTTCTTGAAATTATAGAATAATGTTCTTCATGAAGAGCAAAGACTACGGTCTTTGGGACATAGTTGAAGATGGACCGTTCGTTCCAAATCGGAGCAAGGCGGAATAGAGCGCAGAAGATCGTAAGAAGATGGAGCTTAATTGTAAGGCCATACACATTCTATTTTATGCTTTGGACCTCGATGAATATGCTAAGGTATCTTCTTTTGAGAGTGCCAAGGAGTTATGGGACAAACTTGAAGCAATCCATGAAGGGACAAATGAGGTGAAGGAGACAAAGATTGGTCTACTCAATCTCGAATACAAAAACTTCAAGATGGACCCATATGAAGACATCAAGAGATGTTCGACCGGTTATCTACAATCGTCAATCAACTCAAAAGTCTTGAAGAAGAGATTTCAGAAGAAAAGCTCGTTCGAAAGTTAATTTATTCACTTCTCGAATCATGGGAGAGCAAGAAGACGACCATTATTGAAGTCAAAGACTTGAAGAAGCTTAAGTTTGAAGAGCTCGTAAGGTCTCTTCTTACCCATGAGATAATGTCTCTACCCTTGTAAAGGGAGAAATAAAAGATAATCAAAGAGCAATGATTTGATGTCAACATCATTGCTCTTCAATCCTCCACAAGCCACCAAGAAGAATCAAGTGAGGAGGAAAGTGAGGATAAAAAGATGGCCTATCTCTTCAAGAAACTTATCGATTCATAAAAAGCAATATAGAAGAATCCAAGAATAAATCGAAGAAGATGAAGATGATGGATCCCCCCAAGTGCTCAAAATGCAAGGAGACGAGGCACACCAAATACGATTTCCCTCGCTTCAACAAAAAGGAATCATCATCAAAGAAAGCATATGTGGCTACATGGAGTGATGACACCTATGCATAATGGCCTTTCAAGAGGGGGAGGTAACTTCTAACTCATCTTATTCAAATTCAAATGCATATACTTTTGATGAGTTACAAGAAACCTATGACCAATTGGTTTTCGAGTTCAAGGTTTCATTTTTGAAAAATAAAAAGATGATTTCAAAATTGAAAGTCGAAAATGATTTGCTTTTAAAAACCAATTTGGAATTTGAAGCAAAATTAAAGGATTTTGAACTTAAAGTTTTAGATTTACAAAATTTGCTTCAAAAGAAAGAAAAAGATCATCAAATTGAAGTAGATGATTTTAAGAAAGAAAAATATTTGATTTCCAAAGAGCTTGAAAAGAAAAACAATTTGAGAAAATCAAATTTTTATGTAAGACAATCTAGTGCCCCTAGATTTTTTAATGGAAAAGTTTTTAGAAGTATTTGGGTCCAAAAAGGACTAATTACTTCAACTAAAAATGATGAAATTGAAAAATGGATCCCTAAGGGGACTAAATTATGTGCTACTAATGCTTATGGATCCAAAGCAATCTGGATACCAAAAATCAAATGATTGTCTTTTGTAGGTGTGATGGAGCTTTGATCAACAAGTGATGAAATTAAGGGGGAGCTTTATACACACAAGGAGGAACACTTGAAGAATGAAGGCTTCAAATCCTACCTTTGGTTAAAGTGTGGTAAAAATTAGTTGAATTTTAATTGTTTTTATTTGATTTATTTAATTTTAGTTCAACTAGTTTATCATAAATGTTGGACTAACATTTGAATGCTGCTTGAGTAAGGGGGAGCCAATTTTAAAACAAAACTTATTTTTGTCAAATTTTTTTTTCATTTGAAACTCTCCATTATTATGAACTTTAAAGTTTTCAAACTTTGGTTTGAACCATTTTTGATATAACAAAAAGGGGGAGAATGTTTTGAAAAATTGAATTTTCAAATGAATAAGGGAGAGCTTATAAGATTTTCATCATTAATTCTCTTATTCAAATCTTATTTTTACTAAGGGGGAGAATCTGGAAAAAAAAATTTCAAGTTGGTTTTATTATATCAAAAAGGGGGTATTGTTGGATATTTGTTTTGATATAATAATTGAAAAATAGTTTTGGACTGAATTGAAAGGGTTTCAAAAGTGTTTCTAAGTTCAAACAACTTGAAAATAAGTTTGAGAAGTTTTTGAGAGGTTTTGGAAATGTTTTAAACGTTTTAAAGTAGCCAAACTCAAGTTTTCAGTACTACCGTATCAATACATTTACACCCCGTATCGATACACCTTAGGGTTTCAGCTACAGTAATTTTCCAGAACAAAAAACACGTATCGATACGGTTGACTCTAGAACTATATATTTTGTAGGAAATAAAGTCTCCAACGGCTCCAAATCATCCCTAACGGTCTTCAACAGCTAGAAACTCAATTGGGAGTATAAAAACCCTCAAGAAGCATCTAAAGAAGCTAATGATCAAATTGCCAACATCTATTATGATTGTAATCAAGTCTTACTGCTTTAATTCCCATTCTTTGTACAGACAACACTTGTGAGCTTAAATGTCATTATATGCTCAAGTGTATTAGGATTTGGGTGAGAGCTTAAAGAGTGCAAACACATACCTTGTAGAGAGGATTTCTTGTTTGCTTTGTTTTTCTCTTTTTCAAAGAGGGTTTACTCAAGCTTTGGGGTAGAAGCTTTGAGTGTGTAACGGTTACCTCCTAAGCCTAGAAAAGGGGAAGAAATTCATAGTGAATTTGGGAAATCCTTAGTAGGGAAGCTAAGGTAGTTGATGCAGGCTTTGGTTAGAAAGTCGAACCACTCTAAATCATTGTGTTAATTTTTCTATCTTTTTGCTTCCACCACCAACACCCAAAAATTGACTTCGCCACCACTTGGCAAGCAATTTCGGTTGAAGGAATTAGAGCTCAACACATACATAGTATACATACTAAGTATAATATATACATATATAAATAATACACAGTATAATATATATCTACATATATACGAATATAAAGCAAATTAATGAATCATCAAAGAAAACGAAAGCATGTATCAAATAAACAAATTGAAACACGAACAAAAATATGCAAAATACGAACTGAAAATAAACAAATAGCAAACAAGTGCATAAGTTAAATATGCGTGATTAAGTAAGGATTAAAAGAAGAAATATCTCACTAAAAAGGATTAGATTAAATGAAAATTATAAATTTGAAGGACCATAAAGGAATTAACCCTAAAGAAATTAACTAAATACCATCAAGGGACGAAATTGAAATATTTTGAAAACCAACAAGGACCAACTCAGTAATTTAGAAATGTGGAAGCACTGGGACTGCAAAATCATTAACGCGAAAAGTTTTTAGGAAAATAAACCATTTCTTTAAAAACCAATTAACTCTGATAAGGGATGAAATTACAATTTCTGAAAGACAACCAGGGACTAGTGACGCAATTTAAAAATGTGGAATGGCTTGTAGGTGAAAGATCAAAAACGTGGAGGGATTAAAAATGAGATTTTTACCATTTTAAATAAAAAGACTATAAAATACCCTCTCCGACTATTGAATTAAATTTTTTTGGCCATTTTGAGACCCTTGAAATATATAATCCCCAATTTCTCTCTGTTCTTATCCGAAACCAAACCCAAAATTCTCCCCATCATTCAAACTTTTTCCAGAGACTAACCCTAAAACCCAAAAACTGACCACGAGCTGTCGCACTATCTGCCGTCAAACCCTACCGGTCGTCGTTCATCGGCGCCGGCAAAACCCAAACTCTAAACTCTAAACAACCCCTTTTCATTCCCAAAGCTAGATTCCAACTTAGATTTTAGAAAAATTAAGCCTTTTATCTTGGATCTACAAAAAAATGAAACCCAAAAATATTATTTTTTAAAAAAAAACTTTTCAAAAGAATTGGTTCTCAAAAACGTTGGTAGAAGGAGAGAGACATTGAATGGTGCCGTTCATCGGCGGCACCAACCTCAACCACCATGCAAGGCGGCGGCCCAAAGTTGAAAGGGTAAACCCTTTTCTTTTCATTTCCGTTATATTTTATGTTCTTGTTTTATTTTTGCTTTTATTCGAATATGCATGCAATATAAAAATAATTGTGAAGGTTTTTTATTTCAATCCCAAAATCCCTGAGTATAATGATATATATGCTCTCTCCCTCTCTCTGATTTTTTGATTTGGGATTTAATTACAAGAATCAACAAAATGAATACGTTTACTGTTGATGATGCTTGTTACTGACTTTTCTTATATTTTTATGTTGTGGTTGTTGCTGCCCATATCTGGTGGTTGGAGAATCGGTGGAGGTCGTACGACGACAACGGGATAACCGACAGTGGCGCCACGTGGACAGAGGAGCGGAAACGTCGGGCGCGTGGGCAAGCCAATAGTCTCGGCGGTGTGTTACACGCGCGCCTCGGGAGTCCAAGGGTCATGGCCAGGTTTGATCTGGACCTCAGATCAAGATTTGATCGAAAGGTCCAGGATGGGCTGCGCACAAGGATAAAAAATATGGATCAGATTAGGGTTTACCTATATTTGGGCCAAACGGGCCATTTGTTATTATTTGGATTATTTTATTGTGGACCTGGACTATTAAATTTAATTAGGTTTTAAATTTTAAAATTGTTTTTTTATTTTATATGTAGCCCATTAATAATAGTACATATATTATATACACTCGTACATACATACAATAATATATGACATTAATAATACATACATAGAAATTAACACATACATGCAAACATACACTACACACAAATATGATTATACATACACATACAATATATTAATACACTCATATGTATAACACACATACAATAGATACCCATATTATATGCACACACAAACATATACAAGCACGTATAATAATAACTCATACATAATTATACATATATATACGGACATATACATATTTAGTAAATATTAGACGCCTATATTAATATTAATATTAATACTAAGTAATAATATTATACGTTGTCGGACAAAAATGAGTGATCACACTATTACGTGCAAATGTTCAAGAATCGAGGTTTTGGTGCACCCTTGAGTTTTGGTTGTTGCGTAGTTTTGGTGGAGTGTAGGGCTATAGTTTTGCTTCTATTTTCTTTCGATATTTTATGGTGTTTAATTCGTTTTTTGATTTCTTGCGTATTAGTTGTGCTCACATTATCGTAGAGTATTCTTTTCTTTAATTTAAGTTTAAGGAAGTTTTTAATGATGCTCCTGATAATATATGTATGATTTTTCTCATCTATAAAATCATACTTATCATAAAAAATTAAAATCAGAAGGTGAAATAATGTTTGTTTTAAGTGACATAAGGAGTAGGTGGAATTAGGTTTTGAGCAGTGATGCCCACTGATTAATAAGTTGCCAATTATTTAGCGATTAACCCTACATTCAATGTGCTAGATTGCCTAATTCAACCCAACCGACAGTCTGAGATCCTTTAATAGATATCTGAAGAAACCAAATAAAACCTAATTTTCCAGCCAAATAATTATATAATTTATTAAGAAGGCTGTTTTGTCCTTGTTATTGTATTTTACCTTCACCTATCTGGAACCCTAATAGAGACGGGACCATATGCTCACGTTCATGTAACATCAAAGGAAATATAATAAATTTGAATCGAAAAAACATGCAAAAGCACATGTACCAAAGTATATTGAACACGAGTCTTCAGTTTCATTATATTGTTCATACAATCATGTAAGAAAAATGATTTTAAGTGTTTACAATAATTGTAGTAACCCATTTTTATCTTTAGATTCTAAATCTCGTTTGTGTAAAAAAATCACTTTATAATATTAGTGAAGAATTGAAATTATTGGATAAAGTAGTCAAAGAGAAAGATTGTAGTAAAGTCCCATTCCCACCAACTTTGGCACAAAATGTGAAATCTTTAATAAATGTTGGCATCCTCTTTGAATGGAGTTAGGTACTTAGGTTGTTCGTAGTACCCTACCAATACCGTGACAAACTGAAGTCCAACTTCAAGTCATTGCGTGGGTCTCCAGGCAATGTTAAAAAAACTTTATTGAAAACCAGAAAAGGAATATGAATGATGAAAGATCCAAGAATAATGATTTTTTTTCAATGATCATTGGGGGAAGAACCTTAGTTGAATAATTACTAAAAATATTTTTATAACTAATAATTAGTATAGTTTTAAAGATATTTTTATCTTTTCACACTTTATATATAATTGCATTAATTTTTTTTTTACAAATTCTAATCCTAATCTTACCTAGAGGAGAGGGAAAGAAAGACTCTAAAAAAATGAACGGGGTATTCTTAGTGGGTCTAAAACCCATGATCTAAGAGAATGTGGGGAACAAAGATGAACAGATTGGCCAATCAACCAAATGTACTTGCTCTTAAATTAAACATATTAGCCTTAATTTATATTTAAACTTTTTACTACTCCACCAATGATAATTTTTTGATTAAATTTTGATAAATATAATTTTACAAAAAATATTTTCTTTCACACACACGTGAGAGCATCTAATATTTTTACTCGTAAACATAATCATAATACTAATTATTAAATGTGCCAAACTTAAAAACTAATCAAATAAGTTTACGGAAGAATTGAACTTAATTATATTATTATATTAAACATATTGAAATTTTATATTATTTCTGTGTTAATTACTTAGTTTTCACAATTTTTTGAGAGAATTTAGACAAAATTAGTAAAATAATATAGTTGGAAAAATAATTAGGGGAATGGGGTAACTTAAGATTTATTTAAGGATTTGTAGTTGATTCTACAATAACCATCAGAGTAGTGAAAGTTTCCAATGATATTATAGAAGTCGTGTATTTCTAACTATTATTCCAATGTTGTCAGGAAGGTATTATAGCTTCAATAATTGCTATAAAATTAACGACAAATCGCAAAATAAATCTTTCACTATCCGGTTTTTTTCAACTACATTATTTCATTAAATTTGTCCAAAACAATTAGATTTAAATTAATTAGACAAAAATGAAAAAAAAACATTAAATTAAATAGTCTCGTCAATTAAAAACTCAGATCTAGAAAACGAAATATGTTATGCGTGAGTCTGAGGTGCAGCAGGGTTACGGTATGGCTATAGTACGGTAATCGAAATTTTACAAAACACAGAACCTAAATGTTACTCAACAACCTAAAATGTTATTTTTTATAACATTTTATGTTGGTGATTAAGTATTGAAACTTAGATACAAGTATCGATATTTGTTACTTCTGATAACATTTTAGGTTGATGTTAATTATCGAAACTTGTCTATGAGTATCGATACTTGTCGTGAGACCACCAACCTAAATCAACCTAAATTGTTATAAAAAAGTATAACATTTTAGGTTGATAGATAACATTTTAGATTCGTGTTTTATAACATTTCGGTTGATGTCGCACCACAGCCATACCGAACCTTGTTGTACGCAATGGCAGAGCCACATATAGTTTAAAGGGTCAATTGATCCCACTTGATTTGTTGTGGTACGAGAATTTCAAAGTGTTAAATGGGCTTTTTAATGAGTTAATATAAAAAATTTTATGAAAATATTAAAATTAATCCTATTTAATTTTCATAAATAGTATAAAATCTTCGTACCTAAAATCTATTATGACCCTACTATACTAAAATCTTGGAGTACGTTGGACTTCCCATGTTTCATCTCATTCTTCTACATGCTTATTACCTAGATTGGACGTTCCGTGCCACTTAAATAAATATATAGGTACAATGAAAGCATCAACTACTTATAATTAATCAAAAATTGATACAAAAAAAACTTATAATTAATCAAAAGAATTTGCATGTCTGATTCTGCTACTTGGCTTGTCAAATCAGAATCAAAACAAACTCCATTCTTTTTGGCTTACTATCTAAAATATCTCCATGTTCTAATAAAATTCTTACATTAACTATATTCTTATTTTCGATCAATTTAACTCTTCAACTTTTATTTCGCCTATAACATTAACTTTTTTGACATTTTTATAAAAAGTCATATGATCCAATCAAATTTGTCATGTGTAATAGATGTAAAAAAATAAAAAGTTACTGAAATTTTGTTTTTATGTTTTTGTATTTATATATTTTAAAAAAAATATAATTATGGTTTAGGGTTTTTTTTATTAAGTATATGTATTGTATTTCTGAAGTAAATATCAAAATTCGAACTCATATAAAATGGGATAGTATGAGAATTTTTGGCCATTCGATCAAAATTAATTTTTAAATAGGAATATATTATATTCTTATAAAAATTGATTAAGTAGAAAGATATTACATTACCAAGGTAAAAAAATAATTATGGTAACTTATTTTTTTAAATAGGCTTGAAATTTTTTTAAAAAACAAAATATAAAAATATTGTATTTATTTTTTTTATTAAATTTGGACTTTTAAAGATTTTTTGTTATATTTGCTTGCAATTTTTATGATTTTATTTGAATTCTTAAATTTTTTCAATTTTCTCATTACGTGTGATAAAACTTGATTGGGTACGTCATACTTTTTTAACGAAGATGACTAAGAAACTAACATGATAACAAATGAAAATTGGGAGTCAAAGTGATTGAAAATTAATAAAATGGTCAAATTAAAACATTACTATAATACATATGCCATTTTAGGTATTAAGTCAATTTTTTTTATTAATCTCAATTTCCTTTTTTTATTTTTTTTCAAGAAGATCACTAGCAAATAAGATGACCGGCTTTTACTATGGTTTTTCTAAGGCTTAATATTAAAATAAATATTCAAACTATACTCTTTTATGAGATAGGTGAGTAAAGGTTTTTAGCAGAAATAAGAATCTCAAACTCTTTTTTTTTTTTAAAGTAAGTGCTCAGTTAACTTTAAAATAATCAAAAATAAAACTTAAAACATATATTTAAAAAAAAAACTATAAACATGTGTATCAGAAAACGGATATAATTTAGACATTTATTTTAGTATTAATTTTTTTCTAAAAAAACATATATATATATATATTACATACTGGGGCGGACTTTTATGGGCCAGTGGGATGGCCTCCAAAATTTAATCCTCTAAAATTTTAAAATTTTAAAACTGACTCTTTCTAGAAAGAAACTTAAAATTCTTTTTTTTCTTCAAAACTTCTTAATAATTTTAATTGAATTTTCTCCTAAAATTTTTAAAAATTATCATTAAATATGTCTTTTAATATTTAAGTTATATCATTTAAAAAAATAAAATTAAATCTTTCAATTTTCTTAAAAAAATTTAACTTAGACGTTTAAAATTATTGAAAATTTAGAGTAGACTCTCTCAAACTACATTATTCAGATCCGTCATTAATGACATATATAATAAATATCAAATATAATAATAATAATAAATCGGGAAAGGTAATTATCATAAATAAGATAACATCAAATTTCTTCATTAATTAAACTCCTTTAAAAGAAACAGATGCATGTAAAGAAGCAAGGAATGTTTTTTACTAAATTTAATTTATCGATTCAGATTAAACAAATTTTATAACTTTTGTATTAATTTTGATTTAAATAATTTAAAATTTGGAACATTTTTATTTGGATTATTTGAGTTTATAAGTCAGTTTTTCAAGATATTCATTTCGGATTGTTTGCTCATATAATTTCGAATTCAAATCATTTTACTTAAATGGGTTTTCAGAGTTTCTTTATTGCTTTATTTTTCTAATCTTGTTTTTTTTTTTGTATAAGGCTCATATTCGTTTTGGTTTTGGGTCTTGTTCTTGCTTTTTATTATGATCAGGTTGTTGTGCGGCTGGTTTTGAAGTTTTTTATATTTGTTTTATTGTGAATATCGGTTGCGTTTGGTGAGGGGAGAAGCATAAGAGAGCGCTGAAAGTCTCTGCTTTCTATTTTATAACTTTATAAATTTTAAGTCTCAATTTTATAAGTTAGTGGTTGTCCGTTATATTTTTAATTCTATTTATAATGTTTTCTTAACAAAATTAGGGACGAAGTTACAATTAAATATTAGGAGGGGTCGAAATATTAAATTTAAAAAATAGAATAATTTATTAGGTATTTAAACTCAAAATTAAGAAAAAATGTCTAATTTGTCTAGTATATAAATTTATAAGGGCCATGAACGACTATTAAGGTAGCACCATGAGTGATTGCTCAAGGACTCAATCAGCCTAGAGCCCCTAAAAATTAATTATTTTTATTTTCTAAATATTATTTTTTAATTTATCAAATGAATAAATTAATCTAACATTAAAATTTAATTCTCTTTTTGGAATCTCAAATTTTAATTTTTTTCCAAATTTAATTCTCCCCTTATTCTTCTACACCCTAACGATAAAAAATACAATATTCTTCATTTTTTGCATTTATTGTTCAAAATTAAACTCAATGTCATACCCATAATTCAAATCCTTAAATTTTTCTTAACAAAATAATAAAAATAATGTGTTCGACAAAATTTAATCATGTTTCTATTGTTTATTAATGAAATATTAAATTAATTGTTCAAAGTAATGAGATATGTTTTTGTTCTATAGGGGTTCATTTTTAATTTTCACATGGGGTTCAAAAAATGTCCGAGGCGACCTTGATAAATACTTAAATTATTATTAAACTAAGAAATTTGAGAACGCGGACATTCCTTTTTTGGTTTAGCCATACTTGATTAAATATTTAATAAATCATTGTATTTTTTAATTTAAATATTTATTTTTGCAGGGGCCAACTATTAGACCGAAATTTATCTATTGTATAAAATTTTTAACGGGGGCTGGGCCCCCTTTGAGCCCCAACATAGCTCCACCATTGAACAAAACAATGAAAATAATGTGTTTGATTCATTTTAATCATATTTTTATGGTTTATAAATAAAATATTAAATTAATTATTTAAAATAATGAAACATATTTTCGTTCTATAAGGTCCTATTTTTTAATTTTTGCTCCGAGCCATGAAAATATCTAAAACGACTCTGGTGAATTTGTGAGCAATATCCCATTGCGATTCCATTGGAAAGGGCTTTGGGAGGCGTTTGACTGGCATGGCGTTGTTATGGATGTTTTTATTCCGAAGAAAAAGGCAGCCGACGGATTGAGATTCGATTTTGTGAGAATGGCTAATAAAAGTGATATTCTTAGGGTGATCGAAAGACTTGACGGTTTTTGGTTACATGGATCGAATATCAGGGTCACATGGGCGAAAAGCGGGGCTCTCACAATTTTTTCTGGAGGCGGAAGAGGGATACAAGAAATGTAGTCGCTGATAACTCGAATACCATGACTGAAACTACACAAAAACATACTAAATCTCATAAGCGGGTCATAGGAGCAATCGAAGAGAATAATCTGACAATCCTCAAAAACTGTGTGGCTGGATGGTCAACTTGGACACAGTCGGTTGGGGAACTGGCAGCTGAATTAAATTAGGTGGGATTATTAGACTTCTCGATCATACGATTGCAAGGCACGGTGTTCCTGACACACTGTAAGGACTCGATCACAAAAGAACAAATCCTAGCATCTACGGTTATTAAGAGATGGTTTTCTTGTATTAGTATATGGTCGTCGGAAATTAACATGGATTCGAGGAGAGTGTGGCTCTCGATTATAGGTATTCCTGTTCATGCCTGGTCACGCCAATCGTTTGAAAATATTGCTATAGTATGGAGATCACTAATACGACTTTCGGATGCGGCGCAATCACCATCTCCATTCGAAAAATGACAAATCCTCATCACCACTTCACAATTTCATAAGATTGAAGAGACTGTCGAGCTTGTTGTGGGGGATCGTGTATTTATGATTTGTATAAAAGAGATGGATGGTTGTTATGAAACAGCACAAGTTCAGCAGGGTGATTCTTATAGCTCATCGGAGGAGGAAAGCTCTAAATTTTTAGCTGGTAATAATAGTGTTAATCAGATCGAGGGAGATATCTTGGATGCTATGTGTTATACAAAGAGCGTTAATCCAAGAATGAAATAATAAATAAATATTATTGTTCAAACGAATAATACAAAATTAAAAGAATGATACAACTTATGTAACGCAAACTGAAATAAAGCGTGTTGAGGCTTGCACGAATGCAGTTTTCTTAAGACAGATTTTCGGCCACTCATATGGTGCTTGAGTTCGTTGGTCATCTATCTCACATGGTACAACAATAGATGATCAGTCACAGTTGCACTGTCGTGGAGATCACGAACTTACTCTTGCCTTTTCCTACCATCGAAAACAACTTTTGAAATATCCACTGAGTAAAACCATAGAAAAGTTCTATGGTTTTCGTTGTTTTAAAATCAAAGGAATGACATGCTATTTATAGGGGAGTGAGCTAGGTTAAATGTGAAAATCATAATATTCTGAATTAATGGTCATTAACCATTTAACCGAATTAAATCGGTAACAATCTGTTAATACCATATTAAAACAGAATATTCCTGTGAATTACACTTATTACCTTTTGATATCCAAATTTAAAGGAAACCATAAATTATCCTTTTAAATTCGGAATATTCAAAAAGATATGCCAATAATAAGGAAAAAATTATTCAAAGTGGGTAAAATATCCGCAAGTCCACGAAGGGCCCGACCGGTCCGAACATTCGTGCCGCCCACATCGTGCGGGTGCGCCCCAACCCGAATGGTATTGGATTCGCACCCCCTGCGCGCGAGACACAGTTTTCATTCAAGTCATTTAATGACCAAAAAGTGGGTAAGTGTATATAAACACTTCCCATTCCATTTATCCCATCAATGTGGGATAAGGGGGTTTCATTTTCCTTACTCAATTCACAACTACCGTACTTCGAGCATCAATTTCTCATTCATCACTCAACCGTTTTGAGCATATGAGATACCGTTGTAAAGGTCTCATGGAGTAGAATAAGATCCAATAAAATCATTATTCGAATCTCCATCATTACCCATTCGAAATATGGCTCAAAGCTACCATTTTTGTCACATTTTTTTAACAATCCCCCACATAAGTGAAATTGATGATTTTATCAAAACATTTTGACTCGATGTGGTGATAGGTTCTACGCTCGATAGCTGCTTAGGATAGGTAGGTTTCCTCCTTTGAACCATTCCTTATGAAAGTATATTTACTTTACTAGCTAACCAATAGACATGATATCCTTGAATTGTTCAGCTATTTGTGTAAACGATGATATACTTCACACAACTATCTTCTGTGAAGAGTTTTAGTTCTCATGGTTATGTCTATATAGCCCTGGACATCGCCTGGTTCTGCAAGAGTTTGAAAGAACTATACCTAGTAGTCTCCTTGAAGTGGCCTCACTTCACTCTTACATAGGTGACTTATGTTGCTCGGCTCACCGAAGCACACAATGGACATTAAAAGCTTTGCTTAGCCTATACCCCTTTTGATCACTATTTACATCATAGGAACGAACTTGGGGATAGGTACCCCCACAATGACCGAATAGGTCTATGCAATTAGGTTGTCCCTTTGAACCTAGATCTTAGGATCTCCAGTTAACTAGGTAGGGTTTTCCTTCACATAGCCCATTTATTTCCCATGGGCGTTAGTCTCATTCCTTTAGATGTTTTCTCAACTTGATCTCAGTTTAACAAGTTAGTTAGTGGATCCGTAACGTTATCCTTTGATAACTCCAGTTGAGATCAGTTGTCTAACGGTATTATGTCGATGACGCATATGTCTCGACTTACCGTTGTACATAAAGCTTTGTGCTCTACCAATTTTTGGTTTTTCAATATATGAATATTGTTGGCACATACTTTGGCCATTCAGGAATATCTTCCAAAACATTTCAAAGTATTTGACTTTTTCTACAGACTTGTCTAGAGCTAAAACTCAGATTCTATTATGAATCTGGTTGTAACCGTTTGTCTTGAGAAATCCTATGACATAGCTCCTTTTTTCGATGTGAAATATATTCACTTGTGCCTTTAATATATTTAAAAAATTAGATATCTTACTAGCATCGAAGAATCTTTCTAAATAATAGGATCTCTAGAATAATACAAGTTATAATCTTGAGTGTATCTGGGATATCTCAGTACTCTTATTATCGTTATTCAGAGCTTTTGGCTCTGAATTGCTCGTGAAACTTGCTTAAACTATTGACAGTGAAAGCACAATCTTGCATATTCCATTTGAACTAATATTGGCTGGTCTTTATTGGTGTTCTGGTTATACAAGAAACATCCTTGTCAAACTTCTTTTGTCCACGTAGTGTGACTGTGTCAATATGAGATATTCAAGTGACCGTTTGATTTGGATACCCAGAATCAAATCTGTCAATCTTGAATTTGACAAGTCTTTGATATATTTACCATTTCATTGTATGTCATCAAGATAAGATCATATATCCTAGTTTTGACATACACACATGTGTCACACTCTTAATATCTTACTTTCAATCTTTTATTCAACGTAGTGTGACCGCGTCAATATGAGATCATCAGACAGTCGTTAGATTTGGATACCTAAAGTCAAATATGTCATTCTCATATTTTTCATGCCTTTGGTATGTTTACTATTTCATTGTTACTTATAACAATGAGTATGTCCTTAACATAGGATCATGTATACTAATGTTGACATACAATCATTTGTCACACTTACTTGTCATCATGACAATATCTTGGTTTTAACCTTTTGTTGAACGTATGGACTATTTTTATTGATAATCTCCAAAGTTCGTTTCATTGAACTTGGATCAACTTCCCTAATTCTATAGAAAATATATTTTCAAAGAATTAGTCATTCTTTGTTTCCATTATCATATTCTTGTGAATCTGTTTGTACACAAGAAATTGATATCCGTTACTATATTCTACGTAGTCAACAAAAATATAGTCCACTTATGTCCGTTTAGTTTGGTAATGAGAACATTACCTTTGCAGGACACCCCCACATTTTATGTAGTTGTGGGAAAGTTTTATTTCCTTCTATTACTCATATGGTGTCTTGTCTCTTTTATTTTTTGAGATGCCTTATTAAAGGTAATTAGTTGATAGAACAACTTCCCCCACATGTTAGGCACATTTTGAAGTTTCAATTCTTATATTCAAAATCATTGTACCCTTGGATGTTGTAGCGTTACTCATATAGAGTTTCTTCCCATATTAATCAATTTATTAAGTTTGAGTTTCAACATCCTACTTATAGAGAATAATTTCTCTATAGCATCTTTGCTTTTAAGCAAATACACATAACATTAGCTTGTGTTATCATCAATGAAGGTAATAAATTTATTTCAAACAATTGTTTGCCATATTAATTTGTTATGACAAAATATTGTTATACCATTGATCTCGTTTGTAAGTTTATAGTCCAAAGACTTATTCCCCATCTTATGGCAATAGAAACATTTCTCATGAAATTTTTGTATCTTGGACACACCGCCTTATTTTTGGTTTGAAGTCATTTTTGACTTCCACTATGTTTACCTTAGCAAGCAATGTTTGCCTTAGCAACATTTGAAGATGGTAATAATATTTACCTTATCCTCTATAACACTAGGAGGATCTTCCTTTGACCAAGTTTATCATGGTCAAATATGCAACATCTTTTGTTGCCACATTTTGACATTCTTTCAAATGAATTTCACTGGTTTTTCATTGTGTCACATAGTCACAAACCAGAAACAGAAAATTATGAATATGTTAAACGTTGGGAATTTAGCCAATCACTAAGACCAAAAATAGAAACATAATTTCTAACTTTTGTTGGTCGTCAAGAATTTAGTAAACTAAAACCTAAAACAAAAGTTCCCACGGTCTAATAGAAAGAACAATAATGACCAGTGCACCAGGTAGGTAACTTATGAAAAGAGAGGTGGTGCACTAGGCACGCTTAAATACCAAGTCTTTCAAAGAACCAATCCTAGACATGCACTCTCATATTGTCTTTGAATCATCCGTTTATGGAATCTATTCTTGAAATCATTCCAAGCATGAGTGACCAATTAAAATCACTGCCTTTGATTCATAACAATTTGGAATCAATTATTAAGAATTTGGTAACTAAGAATTTTTTAGCACCCACATCTTCTATTTATGGAAAAATGACCCTCGCAATTCTTTAGCCATTTTTAAATACTGTGCACTTCATAACATGCATCAGAATAGGCTTTAAGAATTTAATTTTGACATAGAGAACAAAGTTCTTCTATGCTTTGATTCGAGACCTTGGTCGGATTCAGCGCTTTGAATTTGGTAACCAATGTTACTTCCAAAAATAAATTCACCGATTTATTTCCAAAATAGAATCCTACTTGATTCATAAGAAATAATAAATTTGAGTTATTTCTTTTTTCCAAAATAAATTCAACTATTTATTTCAAGATTGAATCATTCTAGATTCCCATTTATTTTCCTTGACAAGTTAGAATCAACGCATGATTCTAGCATAGAAATAAATTTAATGATTTATTTTCTTAGTTATATCTTCTGTTAAATATTGGGATTAGTAGTACTAAAACTCAAACCAGAGATATCAAGACAACACAAATCAAAATGAATTAATCTTTTAATTTTGTTGATTCTAGTTTTGGAAAAGATCGCGCAAATCTGTTAAAACGACATGTATTAAATCCCAAAACGAATTATTTATGAGATCTTTGTTTTCAAAATAAATCACGACTTCGTCTGAATATGTTGTTTGTCTCTATAAAATTTCTCAAAAGAAATTGTTAGAACGGAATAAAATCCACAGAGTTTTCAAAAATACAAAGAAACACATTTAAGGCCAAAAAAAATGACACGGGATAATTCATATTAAAAACCAAAACTTATTAAGAATATTAAGAATTCTCTTAATACCATAATTTAAAAAGAATTCTTATTACACGGAAATACAACCTTTTAAAACACATATAAAAATATTCCAAGTTTATGGCTGTAAATATTAGATAATAATACCATAATAATATCATAAAGATACAATTAAAGTGCTTTACCTTACTAATATATCTTACCTAGATTTAAACCATATAAAGCATATAACGTAAATCAAGGCCAAATTACCTTATACGCATAGAAGCTTAGAATTGGCATCATACGAATTTGGCCCTGCTATGAATTTCTTTGTAATTCATCCCACATGTACTCCAATGTGAATACGAATTTTTTCCATTTCGAAAGCACAATACTAATGTTTTAGCAGCAATTTAATGATTTACTTTTATTGATTATTGCAAAACAGAATATTAGTACTGACCGTAAAGTAATTTAAAAGAAATTAAACAAACGTTTTAACCTTGTCATGGATTGAAAGTAAAAATCTGTCTTAAGATTATTAGACAAAGAGCGTTAATCCAAGAATGAAATAATAAATAAAGATTATTATTCAAACGAGCAATACAAAATTAAAAGAATGATACAACTTATGTAACGCAAACCGAAATAAAGCGTGTTGAGGCCTGCACGAACACAGTTTTCTTAAGACAGATGATCAACTACAGTTGCACTACTGTGGAGATCACGAACTTACTATTGCCTTTGCCTACCACCGAAAACAACTTTTGAAAAACCCATAAAGTAAAACCATAGAAAAGTTCTATGGTTTTGAAATCAAAGGAATGACATGCTATTTATAGGGGAGTGAGCTAGGTTAAATGTGGAAATTATAATATTTTGAATTAATGGTCATTAACTATTTGACTGAATTAAATCGGTAACAATCTGTTAATACCATATTAAAATAAAATATTCTCCTGAATTGTACTTATTACCTTTTAATATTCAAATTTAAAGGAAACCATAAATTATCCTTTTAAATACGGAATATTCAAAAAGATATGCCAATGATAAGGAAAAATTTATTTGAAGTGGGTAAAATATCTATAGGTTCACAAAAGACCCAATCAACACGAACATTTGTGTTGCCCACATTGTGGGCGTGTGCCCATTCAAGTCATTTAATGACCAAAAGTGGGTAAGTGTATATAAACACTTCTCATTCTATTTATCCCATCAATGTAGAATAAGGGGGTTTCATTTTCCTTACTCAATTCATAAATACCGTATTTTGAGCATCAATTTCTCATTCATCACTCAACTATTTTGAGCATATGATATACCGTTGTAATGGTCTCATAGAGTAGAATAAGATCCAATAAAATCATTATTTGAATATTCACCTTTATTCATTTGAAATATGGCTCAAAGTTACCATTTTCCTTATATTTTTCCAACACTACGGACCAAGTGGATCTACTATAGACAGAACTTCATGTTGTTGGAGGCGAGGGTGAATTCTGCTCAGGTGAAACAATCATACCAAACTCAATTTCGGTGAATCAAATAGAGATGGAGGATACTTATAGAGAAGACTCACCAAAATTGAGTCTACTGGATTATAGCCGAAGAGAGGACCGACGTGTTGAAGATGCTTCAACAGAGATTCGGATGGGGATCTCTGACGAACTGGTAGGTATGGTGGATCAGGTCATTGACGATAGCCAACGTAATTTGGAGGCAGAGCCTTGTGTCCGGAAATTGTCTTATGTGAGTCTGACCCACATTAGTGATCATGAGTCGATTACTGCATCAAAAAATAGGGCTCCTCATTAAGAGAGAATAAAACTTAATGGTGTTGATAGTGTAATCACACATTTTTGTCCGAGTTTTTAGTATTTTTAATATTGTTGTAATAGTATTATTAATCTTAAAAAAATAATAAAAAAAAGTAAAAAAAAATTAATAATAAAAAGGGAGGGGAGTGGAGCACAAGGCTCCACGTCACCCACCTCACCCCTTTACATTGCCTATAAATAGGCATTCAAAAGGGGAATTGAAATTGGAAGAATGAATCGGCAGTGGTGGCTAGCCAAATAAGAGAGCAGTGCTCTCGGCTAGCCCAGGGCCAAAGGATAGTCCCCTCGGTCCTAACCGGTTCGATCGGAGTCTTATTTTGGGTCCGGTCTAATTAATTTTTTGGAGAGGTCGTTGTTGCGCGTAATAAGTGCTACGCAAATGTGCAAGTATACACGTCGCAAGTTATAGTATAAAAGATATCGTCTCCACAGGGATTGGTGCTACTTCAAGAATTTAGTCTCTTGCACTGTAAAAAGTAAAAACACAAGTAAAGGATTATAGGAGTTTAACTAATGACTAATCTAGAAAGCAATAAAGTAAAATAAAAGATGAATTCAAATGAGAGAGAGATAGGCCAGGTTATCGTGAGTTGAGGTGTGATAGCCGATTGGATCGTTTTGGTAAAAGAGTGCACGGGCAACTCAGTTGTCGTGGCAACTTGCACAACGGGGTTGCCTTGGCAACTAATCGATGGTTGCCTGGGCAACTACTTGGGCGTCTGGGCAGCAACCTTTAAGGTTCGGCAGAGCGTTCTTCAATGGTTTCTTCTTATCCCTAAGTCGAAACTCTAGCTACTTGTGCATGCCTTGATAATACATCCCTGCGTGAATCAAGGGTGAACAACAACCAATCTTGCGTTCCTCTTAGCCGTTGAAATCCTTAACTTATTCCTAAGCCGGATTAATCTTCACCATCATTAGATTGAATAAAGATCATATTCATTCGTTTCTTGAATCTAGCTCTCCCGATATTAGATAAATAGATGAAATCACGAGATCCTCTCCCAATTCATTCGCAAACAAGAATAAGAACCTAGAATGAATAAACCTTGAAATAGAAAAGTGCAAACTCTTATTACCTAAACAAAAACCAATAGTTTCTCACAACCACAAAACACAATAACCATAGCCAAGTAGATTTAGTTCATGGCTAGGTTCCAAAGAAACACAAGATAAACAATCCCTAGCATGAACCCAATCGAACAAGAAAGAAAAGGATGAAGAATGAGGCTTGTCGAAATCCTCCTTGCCCTAGATGCTTGTCGAAAGTTCTCTCCTCTTGCCCTCATTGGACTTGTCGAATTTTCCTTATTGCTCTCTCCTCCTGGATTGTCGAAATCTCCTTGCTATTTATAGGGCTAGGCCAAAGTCCTTCTTTGAGGAGGAGTTTAAGTTGGAATTAAATTATCTTTAAAGAATATAATTCTTTATTATAATTGTATTCCTTCTAGAACTTCTCCTATATTCTTGGAATTTAATTCTTCTTTAATCTCTGTATGGCAATCAAATTCCTTTGGGTTTGGGCTTTGCTCCACGTCATCTTGGGCTTGTCTAGTCATCAATTTCGACTACCATATCACCTTTACTCTTGTCGACAATTGCCATGGCAACTGACTCGGCGTCTCCTTCATGCATTACCCTGGCAACTAGCTCGGCATCTCCTTCATGCATTGCCCTGGCAACTAGCTCGGCATTGCTTTGGCAAGTGATCCTGCACATACACACACAAAGCACACCAAAGCAGCATCTTTTCCACAAAACTACCAAGTTATGTAATCAAGCTCAATGATGGAAGGAAACATGGATTAATGCATGAATAGCTAATTATGCAACTAATATGAGCCTAAGTCTAACAATAATATGAGTAAAAAGGGTAAGAAAAATAGTACTTTTGAACACTTATCACACCCCCAAACTCAAACTATTGCATGTCCTCAAGCAATGCAAACTCATAATTACCTGCCAAGACTTCAGTTTTCACAAACTTAGCTTTGAACTTGATTTCAATTCTCTGAACCGGGGTACAAAGTATGATTGGCTTTTTATTTTTCGGAAAACTTAGGAGTTACTCGGAATCAAACTATAATGCATGTGAGTGTGTGCGGAGTTGTGTGCAAGTTGATTTTTCGGATTCTATGCAAACAAGAGGTTTTCAAATTACTTCATTGGGTTCTTTTTAACATGTTTTAACTAGAGCCAGTGTTGGGCACCTCTAGTGTTTTGTTTTTAAGTTTATTAAGTTAATTTATTCGACTAGAGCCGGTTTCGGGCACCTCTAGCGATCAATTTTTAACATATACCAGAGCCAGTTTCGGGCACCTCTAGTGATCAATTTTTTAGCACATGCTAGAGCCAATTTCGGGCACCTCTAACATTCATCCAATTTTTATTCTAATCCCCCAATTTGTTAATTATCAACCTAAGTTTACTAGAATTCCTTAAATCAATCAAACCACAACAGTGTTTCATCAAATTTAGCATCATAGTAAAATTCTAAGTTTTTCCATGGTTATCCTAGAATAAAAATTCTATCAATTAAGTGCATTGGCAAAGTCATCATCGGATATTCATCAAATCTAAGCAATTCTTGTTCCAATTAAAGGCATGGCAAGCAATTTATGTATTCTAAATGTAATACTTAAGATGAATGAAACTAAACATGGTAACTACTAATAACAATCCCCCCCAAACTCGAGTGAGGCATTGTCCACAATGCATGCATAAAAATACTGAAAAAACAAAAATAAAAATGCATACGAGGACTTACTCCGAGAGTTCATCATCGTAGATGATTAATTTCCTTCTAGTCAGTGTCTTGATTCTCTTGCTTGAACGCGATGGTTGTTTTCTTGTTGCCGGTGGTAGAATCGATCCTCGTACGGGGTTGTCCTCATCGCCCTCTTCATCAATGTCATTGGCTTTTCGCTTGGAGGATTCAATTGGTGCGGTCTTTGTTGGTTCAATGGAGGACTCGTCCGAATCTGAAAAATCAGAAAATGATTCTGTAGGAGTTGATTCGGGCATAGGTGCTTTACCTTTGGCTTTTTCAGTGGTTGTCGGGATGTCTTTAGCTTTGGTTGCCGTGGCATCATCTTGTGCGTGCACGATATAGGTTGCCGCGGTGACTGCTTCGTTGGTTACCGGGGCAAGGATCTCGGCGGGAAAGATTGGGAACGACACGCGATTGTCCGGGTACTTTTCTAGGATGACTTGGGTGATGGCATTGTTGTGCTCCTTCATGTACCGCATGAACATTAGTTTCCGGTCTTCAATTTGCCTTAGGTGGCTTGCCAATGGGTGCAAAAGTGCTTCAAAGTGTCCCGGGGTTAATGGCCGAGTTGCCCTGGCGTTAGGTGCTTGGGCATTAGGGATTGGCGCGGTGGCAGGAGTTGCCGTGACAATTGGAGGCCTTGAAGAATCTCCCGGTGCCTCTCCCATTAGCTTTCAGATTAGTGCTTGATTCCAACCAGACTTGGGTAGGGCCTTTTCATCGGTGGACTCACTCGGGACATGCATCTCCTTGCAAAGATTAGAAATTAAGCAAGGGAAGAAAAGAGAACCCTTATCTTTTGAACTGCATACAAAAATCTCATCACAAATAATTTTCCAATGTTAATGATGCGATTATGCAAAATAGAATGTATGAGCAAAAGACGTGGTATATCAACGGTAGTATTGTGTGTGGTGGGCATTAAAGAAGTTTTAACAAACTTATTCCATAGTTTTGCCTCGGGTTTAAGCCGAAGGCGATTTACCGTGCCCTTGTATTTACCGTCGTTCCAATGAGTTCCCGGTTGAGTGAGTTCTTGAAGCACCTTGTCGAGTTGCTTGGGATTGATTTGGTCAACGAAGGCTTGATGCTCGTCCTTCTCAATGTAAAGTTCGTAAAAGGTGTTGATGCTTTCGGGACTTATAAGTATGGCCTTTTCACGAACAAAAACATAAGGATTATCCGGGTTAGGTGAGTGAGCATAGAATTCTCTTGCCCATGAGATGTTAACCGGTTCCGGTTGATTGCAAAAGATTTGCCACTTTTGATGTGCAATCCTCTCGAAGATGAATGGTTCAAGGCCGAAATCTTGATGAGAGTTGGAGTATTCAAAGCCTTGTTCTTCATGAATCTTCCGGCTTTCAAACTTGGATTGAAATCTTTCTTGAACCACCGGTGTAGCAAACTTCTTGTATCTTGGTTCTTTGGAGGAACTTGGATGAACTAAAAGTTTAATCTTGGATGCCATGGATGATCTTGGTTGTGAGTAAAAACAAAGAAAAGAAAAGAAACTACAAAGTTGCAAGATAGAAAATAGGAATATGTTAAGGGTGATGGGTTTTATAGAAAAGATAAGTAGGTGGGATTAGGGGAAAACGAAAAAGGGTTTAGGGTTTGGTAGAAGTTGTCGACAAGGGGTTTTGGTTAGGATGAATTGGAGGCTTTATATAAGCCTTAGATTCAGCCCATTAGTTTCCATGTTGAAGATGTTTTCCTACTTGGTTTAGAATTCCTTCTTTATCTTGAACTTCTTTTCCTACAATTCAAAGACAAATCAAATAAGGATTAAAATTAAAGATAAACTAATAAAGAAAATAAATAAAGATGTGTAATAGGATTCTTAAAAATAAAAAAAAATCTATCATAAAAAAATTACTAATAATCGGAAATATAAAAAAAATAAAAATCGAAAAAAACAAAAATAAAAAAATATTAATCGAAAAAAAATAAGCATAAAAATAAAATATGAAAGGGAGAGCATGCTCATGCATCTCCTAAATTGACCACTTCCTTGTTACGTTCCACATGGGCACCATTGTAGTGTTTCAATCTTTGTCCATTAACTTTGAACTCATGGTTGTCAGAGATAGACTTGATTATCACGGCACCATGGGAGAATGGTTTGACGACTTCGAATGGTTCCGACCATCTTGATTTTAGCTTTCCCGGGAAAAGTTTTAGCCGAGAATTGAATAGGAGAACTAGTTGCCCTGGCGTGAATTGTCGCGGCAATAGTTTCTTGTCGTGCCATCGCTTTGTTTTCTCCTTGTAGATTCGTGCATTGTTATAGGCGAGTGCACGAAATTCTTCTATCTCATTGAGGTCCATCAAACGCTTTTGTCCGGCGCTTTCCCAGTCCATATTCACGGTCTTGATTGCCCAGTACGCCTTGTGCTCGATTTCCACCGGTAGATGACATGTTTTACCATAGACAAGTCGGAAGGGGGACATACCTAAGGGTGTTTTGAATGCAGTGCGATATGCCCAAAGTGCGTCATCTAGTCTTAATGACCAATCCTTCCTAGAGGGATTTACGACTTTCTCGAGTATACCCTTCAATTCCCGGTTGGAAATTTCTGCTTGCCCGTTGGTTTGTGGGTGATATGCCGTGGCGATCTTGTGTGATATGCCGAAGCGTTGCAACATCTTGTCAATTAGTCTGTTGTCAAAATGCTTGCCTTCGTCACTGATAATTGCTCTTGGCATCCCAAACCGTATAAATATGTTTTTCTGCAAGAATCGTTGCACGGTCTTGGAGTCGTTGTTGGGAACTGCAGCTACCTCAACCCATTTAGACACGTAGTCGACGGCAAGTAGAATGTAGAGGTAGCCGAATGAAGATGGGAAAGGTCCCATAAAATCAATCCCCCATACATCGAACAATTCCACCTCAATGATGTTCTGGAGCGGCATCTCATGTCGTCTAGAGATATTGCCTGTCCTCTGGCAACGATCACATTGCTTGCAAAAGTCTTGGGCATCTTTGTACAATGTTGGCCAATACAAACCGGATTGCAAAACTTTGGCCGCGGTACGAGTTCCTCCAAAATGTCCTCCATAGGGTGAAGAATGGCATTGTCGGAGTACATTCTATTGCTCTTCTTTAGGGACACATCGGCGTATAACCTGATCTGCATATTGTTTAAACAAAAGAGGCTCGTCCCAAAAGTAATGCTTAGCATCATGGCGGAATCGCTTCTTCCCTTGGTAAGTAATGCCATAAGGAAAAATACCACAAATAAGGAAATTAACTAAATCCGCGTACCAGGGTATTGCCGAGGCATGTGCTGCCGTGGCGACTGCTCCCAAAATTTCTGAGGCGTGCGCGTCAAAGGCTGTTGCGGCATCGAGAGTTGCTGAGGCGTGTGCATCCATGGTTGCCGAGGCGTCGAAGGTTGCCGAGGCATCAAGGGTTGCCGAGGCAACTAAAATTTGTTCATCCGGGAATGCATCGCATATCTCTAGATCTGCGTCCTCCTCCCTATTGCGTTCCAAACGTGATAAGTGATCGGCCACTTGATTTTCTCTTCCTTTCCTGTCCTTAATTTCAATATCAAATTCTTGTAAAAGTAATATCCAACGAATCAAACGAGGTTTAGCATCCTTTTTAGCAAATAAGTATTTGATTGCCGAATGGTCCGTATGAACAATTACCTTTGTACCAATCAAATAGGATCGGAACTTGTCAAATGCGAAAACTACGGCTAGTAACTCTTTCTCCGTTGTTGTGTAATTCACTTGAGCACTATTAAGAGTTTTACTAGCGTAGTATATCACATGGAAGGTCTTACCTGTGCGTTGGCCTAGGACTGCTCCTACCGTGAAATCACTTGCATCACACATGAGCTCAAAAGGTAGCGTCCAATCTGGTGGAACGACAATGGGTGCTGAGGCAAGCTTTTTCTTTAGGGTTTTGAATGCTTCGGTGCAAGAATCATCAAAATCGAAGACTTTATCCTGTTCAAGCAGATTACACAAGGGTTTAGTGATTTTAGAAAAATTATGAATGAACCTCTTGTAAAAACCTGCATGTCCGAGAAAACTTCGAATTCCTTTAACCGAACTTGGTGGGGTAATCTCTCGATCACGTCCACCTTGGCTTTGTCTACTTCAATTCCCTTGGATGAAATCTTGTGGCCGAGCACTATTCCTTCATCTACCATAAAATGGCATTTCTCCCAATTGATGACTAAATCCGTTTCTTCGCATCTTGCCAACACCCTCTCTAAATTGCCGAGACAGCCGTCGAAGTCATTACCAAAAACTGAAAAATCATCCATGAAGATCTCAAGGAAGTCTTCGACCATGTCTGAAAAGAGTGCCATCATGCATCTTTGGAAGGTTGCCGGGGCGTTACACAATCCGAACGGCATCCTTCGGAAGGCATAAGTACCGTATAGGCATGTGAATGTTGCCTTTTCTTGATCTTCTGGTGCTATGGCAATCTGATTGTAACCTGAATAACCATCAAGAAAACAATAAAAGGGTTTACTTGCAAGACGGTCAAGCATTTGATCAATAAAGGGTAATGGGAAGTGGTCTTTCCTAATGGCTTTGTTTAGCTTTCGATAGTCCATACAAACACTCCAACCGGTCACAGTCCTGGTTGGGATAAGTTTATTATTTTCATTGCTTACCACTGTTATACCTCCCTTTTTCGGTACACATTGTATCGGACTTACCCAAGTACTATCGGAGATAGGGTATATAATGCCAGCGTCAAGCCACTTGATGATTTCTTTCATTACAACCTCTTTCATGGCATGATTCAGTCTCCTCTGGGCCTCAATTGAAGGTTTGTGATCATCTTCCAATAAGATCTTGTGCATGCATACTACCAGGCTAATTTCCTTCAAGTCGGCAATTGTCCACTCTATTGCCTTTTTGTGTAGCTTCAACATCTTGATCAGCTTCTTTTCCTGCTCAGGCTGTAACTTAGAAGAAATAATTACAGGCAATGTATTATCGGTTCCTAAGTATGCATATTTTAGTTGCTCTGGCAATTGTTTCAACTCAAGAATCGGTGGTTGTTCAATAGAGGGTTTTTCGAGTTTACCTTCTTTGCCTGAGTAATCCAATGGTTCAAAGTATGTACCTGGTCGGTTAACTAGCCAATTTGCCTCTTCTTGTTGTTCCTCATCGACCGGTTCTTCATACTCCTCAGGTTCCTCTTGATCGGCAGTGTAGTTGCCGAGGCAACTAAATTCCTCATCGAAGTTAAACTCTGCCGTGGCATGAAGTAGTTGGCATTCTTCTGGATCATCGGCATGCCTTAGTGTTTGGAACACATTTAGTTTGACCTGCTGGTCATTCACCCTCATTGTGAGTTCTCCCTTTTCAACGTCGATCAAGGTTCTCCCTGTTGCTAGGAATGGTCTCCCGAGAATGATGGGTGCAGGCTCATCTGCTTCACAATCCAAAACAATAAAGTCAGCAGGAAAAATAAATTTATCGACTTTTACCAGTATGTCTTCGATTTTTCCCTCTGGATGCACATATGATATGTCGGCTAGCTGCAGCATAACTGTTGTAGGTCTTGCCTTCCCGATTCCTAGTTTCTGGAAAACTGATTTAGGCATCAAATTTATGCTAGCCCCAAGGTCGCATAATGCTTTTCCGACATAGTGATTTCCAATGGAACATGGTATTGTGAAACTTCCGAGATCCTTCAACTTAGGTGGCATACGATTGTGCAACATTGTCATGCATCCCTCTGTTGCGGCAACTGTTTCAAACTCTCCTAGCCTTGTTCTCTTGGACACAATGTCTTTAAGAAACTTGGCATAGTTTGGCATTTGTTCAATTGCTTCCACCAATGGCAAGTTGATGTGGACTTGCTTTAGGATATCAAGAAACTTCTTGAATTGATATTCTTGCTTTTGTCGCTTCAACCTTTGTGGGAATGGTGGTGGAAGTCGGATATCTTCAATCATTTCATTGGTTTGAAACCTGATTGACGGCATTGCCGGGACATCTGGAGTTGCCGAGGTGTTATCAACTGGGGTTGCCGAGGCATACTTATCGTAAGTTGCCGAGGCGTCTTTATCGTCGGTTGCCGAGGCATGCTTATTGCCGGTTGCCGCGGCAATTCCTGGTTCAGCATCTGAGGCTTTGCCGCTAGGTTCATCTTGATCTTTTTGTGGAGTTTTATTTGATGAGCGGGTTTGAGCCTCTCTAAGTTGTTGGCCACTTCTGGTGGTGATTGCCTTACATTGCTCATGGCCAGTTCCTCTTGCGACTTCAGTATCGCTAGGTAAACCTCATTGTGGTCTAGTATTCAGATTTTGAGCAAATTGTCCGACTTGATTTTCCAATGATTTGATTGTCGCCTCTTAGTTTTGCAATCTCATCTCGGTCCTGTTAATAAAAGCATCAGTTCTTTTTATGAAATTACTATTCTCAGCCATATAAGATTCAGTTTTCATCATAAAAGCATTTAGAGAATTTTCCAAAGAACTAGATGTCGTCGGTTGTTGCTGCGGCATCTGTTGCCGTGGCATATTCTGCTGGAATCCCGATGCTTGTGCATTCTGATTGTTCTGGTTTAGAGCATTGTTGGGATTACTCCATGAAAAATTTGGGTGCTTCTTCAAAGCTGGATTGTATGTATTGGACATCACATTGTTGTTCCGATTGTAATTCCCCACATAGAAGCTGGATTCCGGATTCTGCATACATTCAGAAGAATTATGGTTCTCACCACATAACTCACAAAAAGAATCCATTACCTTGACTTCATGTGTGTTGTTTGGTTTTTGCATGTTCTGGACCATCTTGGTTAAAGTAGTCAATTGTGCTGAAATTGAATTTGATGATCCTAGTTCATGTATTGTGGCTTGGTGTCTAACTCCTCCTCTTCTAGTAGATGGGAATTGATAGTCATTCTTGGCCAGCCTGTTTAAAATTTGCATCGCTTCCTCCGGCGACTTATCTAGGAGTATGCCGTTTGCCGAGGCATCTAGCATCATCCTTGTTGGTGTATTCACGGTGTTGTAAAACATTGTTACTTGAGTCCACACCGGGAATCCATGTAGGGGGCATTTGTGTAGAAGTTCTCTATATCGCTCCCAAGCCTCGTACATGGATTCATCATCTGCCTGCCGAAAAGAAGTAATGTCGTTACGAAGCTTATCAGTCAAATTTGTAGGATTAAATCGAGCAAGGAAATCACGACAAAGATCGGTCCAAGATGTTATTGATCCGGCAGGAATGCTATTCAACCATGCTTTCGCCCTATCCCTCAGTGAATAGGGGAATAATCTTAATCGTAAGACATCGTGGGTGACTCCGTGTATCTTGAACGAGTTGCAAATCTCGAGGAAAGATTTCAGATGTTGCCATGCATCTTCAGTTGCTGAGCTTCCAAATTGACCTATTGTGTTGATCATATTAAACATTACCGGTTTCAACTCAAAGTGGTCGGCTTCAATTTCAGGTGCGACAACTCCTAGGTTAAGTCCATCAAGATCTTCTTCAAGATAGTCTCGAATAGTTCTGTTTCGTGCAAGAATCACTCCTCCTCCTGCTCGAACATCTTGATTCATATTGCCGTCTTGATTTGCCATTGCTTCTCTTATCCTTCGTCTAAGTCTTTGTAAGGTTCGTTCGATTTCTGGATCAAAGGGATATTCTAGTGAAGTTGGTCTCGCCCTGGTCATATACCAATGCAAAACCAAAGTTTGTTAGCCCTTTGAATTTTAAACAAGAAAAGTAAAAAGAAAGTGCAAGAAAGTAAAACCAAAGTCGCTATTGCCAATCCCCGGCAACGGCGCCAAAAACTTGTTGCGCGTAATAAGTGCTACTTCAAGAATCTAGTCTTTTGCACTGTAAAAAGTAAAAACACAAGTAAAGGATTATAGGAGTTTAACTAATGACTAATCTAGAAAACAATAAAGTAAAAGAAAAGATGAATTCAAATGAGAGTGAGATAGGCCAGGTTATCGTGAGTTGAGGTGTGATAGCCGATTGGATCGTTTTGGTAAAAGAGTGCATGGGCAACTCAGTTGCCGTGGCAACTTGCACAACGGGGTTGCCTTGGCAACTAATCGATGGTTGCCTGGGCAACTAGTTGGGCAACTACTTGGGCGTCTGGGCAGCAACCTTCAAGTTTCGGCAGAGCGTTCTTCAATGGTTTTTTCTTATCCCTAAGTCGAAACTCTAGCTACTTGTGCATGCCTTGATAATACATCCCTGCGTGAATCAAGGGTGAACAACAACCAATCTTGCGCTCCTCTTAGCCGTTGAAATCCTTAACTTATTCCTAAGCCGGATTAATCTTCACCATCATTAGATTGAATAAAGATCATATCCATTCGTTTCTTGAATCTAACTCTCCCGATATTAGATAAATAGATGAAATCACGAGATCCTCTCGCAATTCACTCGCAAACAAGAATAAGAACCAAGAATGAATAAACCTTGAAATAGAAAAGTGCAAACTCTTATTACCTAAACAAAAACCAATAGTTTCTCACAACCACAAAACACAATAATCATAGCCAAGTAGATTTAGTTCATGGCTAGGTTCCAAAGAAACACAAGATAAACAATCCCTAGCATGAACCCAATTAAACAAGAAAGAAAAGGATGAAGAAGGAGGCTTGTCGAAATCCTCCTTGCCCTAGATGCTTGTCGAAAATTCTCTCCTCTTGCCCTCCTTGGACTTGTCAAATTTTCCCTATTGCTCTCTCCTCCTGGATTGTCGAAATCTCATTGCTATTTATAGGGCTAGGCCAAAGTCCTTCTTTGAGGAGGAGTTTAAGTTGGAATTAAATTATCTTTAAAGAATATAATTCTTTATTATAATTGTATTCCTACTAGAACTTCTCCTATCTTCTTGGAATTTAATTCTTCTTTAATCTCTGCATGGCAATCAAATTCCTTTGGGTTTGGGCTTTGCTCCACGTCATCTTAGGCTTGTCTAGTCATCAATTTCGACTACCATATCACCTTTACTCTTGTCGACAATTGCCATGGCAACTGACTCGGCGTCTCCTTCATGCATTGCCCTGGCAACTGACTCGGCGTCTCCTTCATGCATTGCCCTGGCAACTAGCTCGGCGTCTCCTTCATGCATTGCCCTGGCAACTAGCTCGGCATTGCTTTGGCAAGTGATCCTGCACATACACAAACAAAGCACACCAAAGCATCATCTTTTTCCACAAAAACTACCAAGTTATGTAATCAAGCTCAACGATGGAAGGAAACATGGATTAATGCATGAATAGCTAATTATGCAACTAATATGAGCCTAAGTCTAACAATAATATGAGTAAAAAGGGTAACAAAAATAGTACTTTTGAACACTTATCAGTCGTGGTAGATCTCGGTGGGGTTCAGTCGTGGTTCGTCATTCGAACTCCTAGTTAGGTATATTTTCTTTCCTTTTTATTTATGTTGTAAATTTTATGATTTAATGAAGTAGTAGTTAATTTAAAATTGTGGTTTTAATTTATATGTTTATCTATATTTTAGATTAGTATGTTTTAAATTTATGTTTTATATTAATATTTTATTTATGTTAGATTTATTTTTATTTATGAGTTAGATTAATATTTATGTATGTATGTTTTAGATTAATATTTTATTTATGTTAGATTTGTTTTTATTTATGTGTTAAATTAATAGTTATGTATGTATGTTTTAGATTAGTATTTTATTTATGTTATATTAGTATTTTATTATGTTAGTATTTATTTATATTTTTATCGCAATGTATTTATTTATATTTGCCATATTTTTTAAGTTTGCATAACGAACATATATTTTGTCAATGTGGTGCCCTTTTATTCGAGTGTAAACGGGACCAGTATCAAGCGTAGTGATAGTGGTTGGGCGTTTACTCTCGAATAACTGGGACTTTAAAATTTACTCGCACATATAACCAGATTTTAATTTAATTGTCACTTTAATCCGAAAAGTCTAATATTAATAAAGCGGTAATTATTAAAGTATCAATTTTGGGCAGTGTGGGGGTGCTAATCCTTCCCCAATCGTAACCGACTCCCGAACCCATCAATTTTAAATCTCTAGTTTTTTACGGTGTCCGGCCTACCTAAGTGGCCGGTGGCGACTCTATTTTTAAATAAAACGCGGGTTTTCTAAAATCCCACGCGGAAGACATCATCAAAAAAAAACACCTTTTATTTTAGCGAGAAAAAACGTCGCTACAGATGGCGACTCCATTGGGGAAATTTTTGTTTTTCAAAAACAAATGAGAGTCGAGCTTTTTCAAATAATTACCGATTTATTAATATCGGAAATTCCGGATTAAAGTGACTATTAAACTAACATTCGGTTATAATTGCGCGTTTGTTTTAACGCATTTAAAATATGGCATATAAACCCATTTTTTAAGTGGAGGAAAAACGCTAATGCTTTCGTGGAGATATCGTTCACCTGTATGGGCCTAGCAAGTACCTTCGGGGCTCGAGTACCTTATACTTTCGTGAGGATATCGTTCCTTCGTATGGGTATTGTAATCACTCATTTTTTACCTGTAAATACACATTAGTGTTGCATGTATGTTTATTATATTATATGTTTATTGTTTGCATGAGTGTTATTAATATATATAAAGTGTGTGCATGTATATTATAATCTATGTATGTATACTTATTAGATGAATGTGTGTCGCGTATATATTTAGAGTATGAGCGTATATGATTAATATATATAGAAGTCATGATAATTATGGGCAGGATTATAAGTACGTATGCCAATATGTTATACTTGTATAAGTATAGGTTTGTATCATGTATATGTATTGCTGTTATAATTATATTATTATTAATTTTATTGGGCTGGTAAAATGAAAAAAATTAAATATATTAAACCCAAATAAAAATGAAGTCCAAGTCCAATTACAAATCCAATTACAAGGCCCGGTTGGCCCAAATCTGAATCTTATCTAATTACAATGTGCGGGGTAATTGTGGGCGTTGGATCAAGATCCGATCCAACGGCCCGCGATGCAACCAGAGGTCAAAAATATCATCCAGCGCGCGTGTTCCACACGTATGGACCGCTCGAGTGCCACGCTGCGCGTGGGTCCACGCTACGGACGATTTAATATCCCACGCGCGCGTAAGATCCACGCGCGTTACGACTCGACCGATTGCGGAGCTCCACGAGGCGAAAATCGCCGCCTCATCAAATCGAGGCTTCATCCAGCCGATCGTTCTTCAAGCCATCTCGACCGTTAGATCGATCCGATCTAACGACCGAGAACGCGTCGTCATTCAGCGAATATCCATATCGCCACCGCGCCCGATATTCATCCCCGTGTTCGGATTATGCCAAAGACAACAAGCAAAGTGTCGGTTCAGATCTGAAAAAGGAAGATGCAACTTGCAACCAAAAAAAACAGAGGCAATAATATATATGAAACGGGAACTTTTGTAACGGGGGATGGAAAAAAAAACGAGAGTAAGAACAAAAAAGGAGAACAGAGATCTTGTAATAGAAAAAATCTGAAAGTTGTAAACATCCAAGATAATCAAAAGACACTCCAGTGGTAAATTTTTGTCTCTTTGTCTTTCTTGTTTTCTTTACATGCATATACTGAAAAAAAAGAAATAAAAGAGGAGAGTAGTCTTACTTACGTCGTCGTTTGTGAGTCTTCCTTCCTCGATGATAAGCCTTTCGGCTTCTACAAGCCGATCCGTGAACTAAAAGGAGGGGAAGGTTCCCTGGTAGTTATATTTTAGGTTTGAAACTTTTTTTGGTTCGTATTTCCTAGATCTAGGGCAAATAAGGGTATATCCTCTGAATCCAACCACGGATTCATGTTGAGGACGAAGAGAATGTTGTTTTGGTGTATTTTGGAAGCCTGCCGGCGCCGGCTAGCGGCGGCCGGCGGCGGAGAACACGGCGGCCGGCCGCCGGATTCTGGGTTTCAGAAGAACAAAGGAGAGAAAATGAAGAACGTGTTTCTTGCAAAACCAAAAAATGAGACGAATGACCAAAATCTGATTTCGGCCTTAAATGGGGGCTTTTATAGTTGTTTTTATTTTGCTAAATGGGTAAATTACACACTTAATCCCACCGCGTTTTCAATATTTTCATTTTTGTCTTGCCGCATGGCATAATCACACCCCAGTCCCCGATTTTTCAAAAGGTTACAATCTAGTCCCTAAATTACACCGAATCAGTTTCTGAATGGTAAAATTACGCCCTTAACCATCCCGCGTTTTTGAATTTTTCACTTTGAGTCTGCCCCTTGATCTAATTACAATTCTGGTCCTTTTAGGTTTTGTTTGTTTCGCAATTTCGTCCCTAAATTACATATTATTGCTATTTAATTTCTGCCACTGACTTTTGTTTTTCTTTCATTTCAGTCCTGTATTCTTTGTAAATACTAATGTTCGTGTTATAATCGTATATGTTGATGTATTCTATTATTTTATTTTATTTTATGTCCCTCGTATATGACTCGTATTTTATGTTTACATATACATGTGTATTAAGATTATAATGGTCATGCGTCTTTTATCCGGTTATTCATATTAAGCATGTTATGTTTTAGTTGATTCGTACATGGTGTATTTTGTATTTTATATGTGTGTGCTTTCTTGCTTTTTTTTTTAGGGCTACATGTTAATATATTTACCCTTTGTGTACGATATATTGACCCGTATATGTTTTATTACCAGTATGCATTTTTTTTTAAATATTTGTACGTCTATATGTACTTATTTTTGCCTTGTTATTTTGACATATTATAGTTGTTTTTTATCTATTATTTAGAATAATATGTATATATACATGTTTTAGTCTAGAATATCATTTATGTTAAATTAGTATTCAGGTGTGTCAATATTTATTATATCTTGCCATGTTTTACGTTTTTGCCATTAAGATTGCATATCGAGATATAACTTGTTAATGCGGAGTTCTTTTATCCGAGCGTAAACGGGGCCAGTATCAAGCGTAGCGATAGTGGTTGGGCGTTTATTCTCGGATAACGGGACCCTTAAAATTTATTCGCAATTATGACCGAATTTTAAAATAATCGTCACTTTAATCCGGAAAATCCAATATTAATAAAACGATAATTATTAAAGTACCAATTTTGGGCGGTGTGGGGGTGCTAATCCTTCCCCATCCGTAACCAACTCCCGATCCCTGTCTTTTTGAATCTCTGGTTTTATGGTGTCCGGCCTACCTAAGTGGCCGGTGGCGACTCCATTTTTTTTAATACGGTTTATTTTAAAACCCCACGGAATAAATATTTTATATCCGAAAAATCACAAATACCTTTCAAAAATATTTCAAAAACACAATCCGCCAAACTCATTTTTTTTATTTAGCGATGAAGAAAAGAAGACATCGCTACAGATGGCGACTCCGCTGGGGACTTTGTTTGTTTTTCAAAAACAAATGGGAGTCAAGCTTTCAAAATAATTACCGCTTTATTAATATTAGAAATTCCGGGTTAAAGTGACTATTAAATTAACATTCGGTCATAATTGCGTGTTTATTTTAACGCATTTAAAATATGGCATATAATCCCATTTTTTTAAGTGGGGGGAAAACGCTAATGCTTTCGTGGAGATATCGTTCTCCCGTATGGGCCTAGCAAGTACCTTCGGGGCTCGAGTACCTTATGCTTTCGTAAGGATATCGTTCCTTCGTACGGGCATAAGCGAATGGGTCCCCCTGAATTGAACTCGGTTGAAAGGAGCCTATAATGGGTGATGACCGGGGGCCTTGCTACTCTTAGTAGAGGACAGCGAGGACAATTCGGGTACCTCCTAGAACCAAAACTGCATGTAGAGAACACATAGAAACCCACCTTGTTAGAGCCATGCGGATAACCTAGATGTCTTAGATGGAATGTAAATAGGATTATCTTGTTTGTTTATCGCATTTAATTTGCCCTTTTATTATATACTTATCATTTTTGTCCGGTACTGACTTGTGTTCTTTTGCTTTGTTTTTGCATACCATTGCATTCGCATTAGACAGGGCATTGATTCCCGAGTGATTTCTCTTAATAGAAAATTGTTCATGACTGACCAAAGGTTCTTTGACCTGAAGGAAGGGGATCCAGTTCCAAAGTTCCATCCCAAGACTAGGACAGTGACAGCCGAAGAAGAACCATTCAAGGACACCAGAACAGGTTCGGTAAACAGCGTCAATCTTGGTGACAAACAAGACGAAATACAAGAACTAAAGAAGCAGATGTCCGAGATGATGGACCGGATGAATGCCATGATGAAAGGCAAGCAGCATGTCGAGCTCAGAAAAGATTCGGTCGGGGAGCAGAATGCGGAACAAAATGATCAAAATGTCAAAATAGATAATACCATTAAATATGACAAATCGAATCCCTTTTGTGATCAATCTCAAGAAGCAGACAAGTAGCACATTTGGGGAAGATACCCAGAGAACAGAGGCAAAACCAGGGGAAGTTCGAGAATCTAATGGCATCGGAAGACATTATCCTATACCCATGAGATACGTCGAGTTACTTCCGTTGCTTGTCGAAAGGAACCTTATCATACCAATGAAGTTTGTACCAAGAAAACCTCCTTATCCGAAAGATTACAACAGTCGTGTCCGGTGCAGCTACCACATAGGCGATTCCAGTCATCACACTGAAAATTGTAGGGCCCTGAAGGACAGAGTTCGAGATCTTGTCAGAATGGGAATTTTGGATTTCGAAGACGAACAACCCCGATTCTTCAGCCAGCCAGCCGTTGCCCTAGGGGCAAAGTTGAAGAAGGAACAATACCCAGCCCAACGTTCGGATAACACAGAAGTGGGTCACTCAAGCAAGATAAAGTTAGGAGTCAATAATAAAAGCGTCTCAGAAGATGAACTTGCACACAAGCGCGACCAGCTCGAGTATGAGAGGCACAATCTGAGCATGAAATCAAAGAATATACAAGACGAGTACCAGAAACTGCACTTTGAATTCAAGAGTTTCGGTCTGGGTGACACCGCGGAAGAGTGGGTCAATGGTATGATTCAGCTGAGGAACGGTTCAGAACGCTGGAAGCAGAAATGCAAGAATAGTAAGAATAAAGTCAGATCATTATCAAAGAAGCTGGAAGAAACTGAAGGCCAACGCGATTTTCTCCAAAATGAGTTGGATAGCAGTCTGGCCATGGAAGATATCCTGAAATCAAGTCTACACCAGGAAAGGAATGAATCACAAGCCTTCCAAATGGAAAACGCAGCACTCAAAGAACAGATAGTGAGGCTCGAGACTGCTTTACGTACCAGTGAGATCCGTGCTGGGGCAATGACCGTTAAGCTACAAAAAGCCGGACAAACAATACGGGAGAAAGACCGGGATATGAAGATGGTTACGACTCAAGCCCGAGAAGCAGCTCAACAGATAGCAGATTTAGCCGATGCAGCAGCACCAATAAGCCAGAATATGGATCCGGCATTGGACCGCGAAGGAAAGCTGACAGGACTCTTGAATGAGGTCAAGACATTAGGTGCCAGGGCTCACCGATATCTGTAAAACCCTAATACCGGATGTAATGAAACCTTTTGGTCTGAATGAAAGATGTTCTATATAGACAAATCACTTACGGAATCAATGCTTTATTGCATTCATACATTGCATTTGCATCACATTTTTGCATTGTTTTATCATCACATGGCACTTCATCATTTAATACATGGGGTTCGATGGCAGAATTAATCGAAAAATGGAACGAATTGAAGAGTCGAGGCTTGACCAGTTAGAAGAAAAAATCGAGAAAGAGCTTAAGAAGAAAGAGAAGATAAATGTCTTCAATACGAGGGAACTCTGCCTAGTACCTGATTTGGTCATTCCTCCAGATTTCAAAGTTCCCGTATTTGCGCAGTATGGCGGAACCAGCTGCCCGAAGATTCACTTAACCATGTATTGTAGAAAAATGGAAGGATACATGAAGAACAAATAATTGTTGATCCACCATTTCCATGATAGCCTGACGGGACCAGCAGCAGTGTGGTATAACCGTTTGAACAGAAACCAAGTTAGGTCATGGGGTGACCTCGCTAATGCCTTCTTGGATCAATACAAATATGCTTTAGATTTAGCACCCTGTCGACAGTTTCTTCAGAATGAGAAAATAAGGCCAAATGAAAGCTTTAGGGAATATGCATTAAGGTGGCGATGTCTGGCTACCCAAGTCCAACCCCCTATAGCAGAAGAAGAGTTGACTCCCCTATTTCATGCAACGCTTCCCTCTCCTTTCTTCGATGTGATGTTGGAGAAATCGAGAAACGGATTCGAAGATTTCATGACGATTGGAGAAAGAATAGAATACGCAGTCAAAGAAGGAAAATTGGGGTCTAAGTCTAAGGACCGAATCGAAGATAAGATAGATAAGGATGGAGACGTAAATGAATGTCATCTCCAGGGTTCGCGTGGCCATAAAAGAAGGAGACAGACTGACAAATCGGGGTCATCAAGGAAAATTTCTCGGACGAGCGCAAATTTGGAAGTGTTTGGAACATCTATCTCAGACATTTGGCCTCATCTGGTAGAGGGTCACTATCTTGTTCCTAGGCCGATGAAGAGTGCACCTGATCTGTATGCCCATAGTTTTGACTCGAGTAGCATATGCGAATTCCATATGGGGGCACCGGGGCATCCCACCAGAAAATGTAGACCTTTACTGGATGAAATCAAGAAGCTGGTCAATGATGGAACCCTGACACAAGAGCTGATCAAGCAGTGGAAGACCAAGGATGAGAAGCAAATCTACATAGTGCTGAAAAAGCCATAGATATCTCTACATTAAATACCTTCCTGAAGTAATACAAGGGATCAACTCTATGTGACCCCCATGTGGCAAAGATCTTTTGTGATGGGGCATGTTTGTTGATTTTTATTTTCAATGAAGGACACATTTCGCTTAACATATAATGTTTTTGAAAGCATATAGATATTTTCTCGCCGTTATAGGACACTGGATATCAATTGCAAGATGTGACATTAGATAGATGTCATGACAACAATGATGTGTGATCTTCCCCACCGGACTCTGGTCAGCAAAGCGAGATTATTACTCTTTCGATGATATTCAAGGACGAAAAAGCTCTAAATGTCAACCATGTAGAGTTGCTTGAAATTGAAACTCTAGGCATAATCTTCTAGGTAGTAAAGAAGAAACAAAACAAAAAGGAAAAGAAAAAGAGAAGAAAGAAAAAAGAAATGAAAATGAGAAAATAATAATAAAAAGTACTCCTATGTTCGAAACCTGGTAATAGGCTTGTTCGGATAAGAGTATGGAAATTTTGGGGCACTCCGCTGAAGCGATAGGGTGGAGATATATCATCCAATTCAAGAAACCTTAGCTTCATGAGTGATGGTAATATTTTCAAATCGTGACTATGCCGAGTAACTTGGGGCAGTGTTGTTTGCTCCATCATTGTCCTCAAGACAAAGGACTGTGATGAATTGATTTCCTCAAAAAATGATGAAAAGAACGAAAAAAAAAGACGAAAAAAAAATGAATGAAAAAATAGGCGATATCATGGGAAAAATTAATACTCACACCACCCAGAACTCTATTCCTAGAGTAATATTTCTGCGCTCAAGTGGTTATACAAGCCTACCCTTTTGGGGGCGGAGTAGATAATGAGAATTGAGAAAGAGTAGTACTCTGCAGCAACGCGGTAATCATGAGGATGAACCGAGTCACCAGAGAAGATTTCACATCTTTGAATTACCAAATGGTTAAATCTAAGCCGCTCTTGCACATGATATCCAGAGCTCCTATGCTGTGTTTTCAAAATCTTATATGTTAATCTAAATAATACCCTTCAGTGGAACACCAATCAGCAAATTGACAAGTTAAAGCAACAAAAATTTCTATGTATTACTTCAGGGGTAAGATCCAGAACACAAGGAGGCGGATACTATTAAAGCCCCTAACCAGAAATGACCTCACAATGCATAGAATGAAGATGATAACAGAGGTATAGGTGTCAGACAGCTCAAGAACAAGAAGTGAATTCCAGCCATGATGCCTTGTTTGGTTCAAGAAAATGAAGGACGAAAACAGACAAGAATGAGCTTACAAAGTGAGGAAACGATAAAAAGTAAACATTGAGTCTTCAAAGAATTAAAGCACAGAGATCGATGAATGGTGTCCGTCAAGAGGCAACAAGAAGATTGAGGTTAAGAAGCATTTCGCTCACCCCGATGACGAAATTAACAAATACTCAGAATATTGGGTCAAAAGAGAGCACGATCGAATGGGGCAAAGCAGAACAGAAAGAATAGTAAGAATCTCTGTAGACACGCATGATATAATGTTTGTCGCTGAAGCGCATGTAAAAACCCGAAGAAGAAAGGTGGGTGCTCGTGCAAAAACGAACAAGAGCAGATGCCCATTGAGCAAAATTTGACAAAATAAAGATCAAAATTGAGCATACCGCAAAAAGGAAAGGAAATAGAGAAATTAGAAGAATGACTTTTTCAGACATAAGATTAACAAAACAAAAAAGGGAGAAAGAAATCATAACATTACATGCATCATATAGATAGGAGCATGTCAATTTTGCTTGTTCCTAAACAGTATTTGAAGAATTATCAAGAGAATTTACCAAAGTCCATAAAACAACAGCCATGTCGGCGCCGGGATCCGTATATTAAATCCTTCGGTCATCGGTAAGTCCTTCGGGCACGATGTTAAATCCTTCGGTCATCAGAAGTCTTTCGAGCATGGTGTTAAATCATTCGGGTCATCGATAAGTCCTTCGGGCATGATGTGGCAGCATATCCGCGTGAGTCCCCATAAAACAACAACCATGTCGGCGCCGATCCGATATTTAAATTCTTCGGTCATCGGTAAGTCCTTCGGGCACGATGTTAAATCTTTCGGGTCATCGATGAAGTCTTTCGAGCATGGTGTTAAATCCTTCGGTCATCGCAAAGTCCTCCGGCATGATGTGGCAAAGATATCCGCGTGAGTCCCCATAAAACAACAAATGGTGTCGCCGTCGGATCCGGATATTAAATTCTTCGGTCATCGGTAAGTCCTTCGGGCACGATGTTAAATCCTTCGGGTCATCGGTAAGTCTTTCGAGCATGGTGTTAAATCCTTCGGTCATCGATAAGTCATCATTCGGCATGATGTGGCAAAGATATCCGCGTGAGTCCCCATAAAACAACATTCATGTCGGCGCGATCCGTATATTAAATCATTCGGGTCATCGGTAAGTCCTTCGGGCATGATGTTAAATCCTTCGGGTCATCGCAAGTCTTTCGAGCATGGTGTTAAATCCTTCGGTCATCAGAAGTCCTTCGGCATGATATGGCAGCATGTCCGCGTGAGTCCCCATAAAACAACAAACATGTCGGCGCCGATCCAGATATTAAATCCTTCGGGTCATCGGTAAGTCCTTCGGGCACGATGTTAAAATCC